>JAMAMB010000002.1:2955876-3481477 GCA_023629975.1 Cutaneotrichosporon sp. PL3408A
GAAGAGGGCGAAGGCTCCGCGGACGACGACTCCGACGAGGAAGAGGGCGAAGGCTCCGCGGACGACGACTCCGACGAGGAAGAGGGCGAAGGCTCCGCGGACGACGACTCCGACGAGGAAGAGGGCGAAGGCTCAGCGGACGACGACTCCGACGATGAAGAAGGCTCAGCCGAGGTGGAGGTCTCGGGGAGAGACGAGGTGTTCGACGACGACGTGGGCTCTGGGATCACCGACGAGTCGGTAGCCGAGGGCTCCACAGAGCTGGAAGGAGCACCGGTGGACGAGGGCTCGCGAGTGCGAGTCTCGGTGAAGGTGGTCCACGAGGTGGTGGTGTCCGTTGCGATGCCGTTCTCGTTCTCAGACACGGTCGAAGTTGGGACCACCGTAGAGGTCTCGTTGGCGGTGGGCGACGGGAGGTCCGTGGTGGTGGTGTTCGAAGGAACATCAGTAACCGTAGGCTCGGCGGTAGTCGTGGGGATCACGGTTGTCACGTTGCCAGTGGGGACGGCGTCCGTAGTAGTGGTGGGGAGAGCATCCGTAGTAGTCGCGTTGCCAGTGGGCTCAGCAGTGGTCGTGGGAACCTCAGTCGAAGTCACGTTGCCAGTCGGCTCAGCTGTGGTCGTGGGAACCTCAGTCGAAGTCACGTTGCCAGTGGGCTCAGCTGTGGTCGTGGGAACCTCAGTCGAAGTCACGTTGCCAGTGGGCTGGGCGTCGGTGGTCGTGGGCAGAGCAGTCTCCGTGACGTTACCAGTGGGCGTGGGGGTCTCAGTCGAGTTGCCCGTCGGGAGGGGGACGTCGGTCACGTTGCCAGTGGGGAGGGGGATCTCAGTCGAGTTGCCAGTGGGAGTGGGAAGCTCGGTCGAGTTGCCGGTCGGGACCGGGACCTCGGTGCTGTTGCCAGTCGGGAGGGGGATCTCAGTCGAGCTACCAGTGGGGGTCTCCGTGGCGTTGCCAGTTGGGAGAGCGGTCTCCGTGGCGTTGCCAGTTGGGAGAGCGGTCTCCGTGGCATTGCCAGTGGGCAGAGGAGTCTCCGTGACGTTTCCAGTGGGAGTAGGAACCTCGGTAGAGTTCCCAGTCGGGAGAGCGGTCTCAGTGGCGTTCCCCGTGGGCTCAGGAGTCTCCGTAGCCTCAGTAGTCGTGGGGAGCGGCTGGGTGAAGATGTCGCTGGGATCGACGGAGGGAAGAGGGAGCTCGGTGGTCGCGTTGCCAGAGGGGGCAGGAGGGAGCTCGGTGGAGTTACCAGTGGGGGTGGGAACCTCAGTCGAGTTGTCCGTGGGGAGGGGTTCGGTCACGTTGCCAGTGGGGAGGGGGATCTCAGTCGAGTTGCCAGTGGGAGTGGGAAGCTCGGTCGAGTTGCCGGTCGGGACCGGGACCTCGGTGCTGTTGCCGGTAGGGGCGGGGACCTCAGTCGAGTTACCAGTGGGAGTGGGGAGCTCGGTGTTGTCTGAGAGCGTTGGTTCAGCAGTCCCAGAAGGGGAGGGGGCAGGCTCAGAACCCGTAGGCTCGGCAGTCGCTGAAGTCTCGGCAGTGGCGGAGGTTTCTGCGGACGTGGAGGTCTCAGACTCCGTCGCAGAGGTCTCAGCAGACGCCGAAGTCTCAGCTGTGGCCGAGGGCTCAGAAGACTCAGTGGACGTGGGATCGACAGAGGCAGTTGGCGCAGCAGACTCTGTGTTTTCGCCACTTGGCGAGGACTCAGAGGCGCTGGGCTCGGCCGACTCGACAGGAGTCGAGGGCTCATCAGTCGGCGCAGTCACTGTGGGCTCGCCAGAGGCGGAGGGGTCCACTGTGGGGCTGGGCTCAGTCTCAGTCGAGGAGTCTACGGAAGTCTCAGAAGCCGAGGGTTCCGTGGGCTCGGAAACAGAGGGTTCAGAGGGCTTACCCGTCACCGTGGGGCCCGGGGCAACAGAGTCAACGGGGTCAACGGGGTCGGAAGGCGAGGGGGAAGGCTCGACGGCCTCGTCGGACGGCGTGGGTTGGGCGGCCTCGTCGGACGGCGAAGGTTGGACGGGCTCGTCGGAAGGCGACGGCGACGGCTCAGGGTGAGCACCGGTGGGGTAGATGTGGGAGCCTCCGTCGGTGGGGGACGGCGCCTCGGTGTTCTGGACGTCGGACGAGGCAGGTGGAGCAGGTACGGTGTCGTCGCCAGTGTGCTCGGGAGCGGGGTCCTCCGTGGGCGAGGGCGCGGGCTCCCCAGAGTTCTCACCGCCATTGTCCTCGGGAGTCCATGGCTCGGGCTCCACAGTGTTGTCGTTCCACGAGTCGTCGCCATCGTCACTCTCCGACCCAGTGTTCTGGCCATTGTCGGTCGAAGCGCTGTTGTCCTGCCCGTTGTTGTCGGGGGTCCAGTTCTCGCCGTTGTTTGCAGAGGGGTCAGAGGGAGTCGAGTCGTCGCCATTGTTTGTAGAGGGCTCAGAGGGAGTCCAGTCGCCGCCGTTGTTGTCACCGGAACCACCGCTTTCGGTCGAACCAGTAGGGGTCGGCTGAGGGGCAGGGGGGAGCTCAGACGTAGGAGCAGGGTTAGTGCCGCCGGGAGTCTGTGCATCCGGGGCAGGGACCCAGTTGGGACCGTTGTTGGTGTTGCCGGAATCCGAACCAGTCGGAGTAGGGGCACCACCCATGTCGACAGAAGTAGTGATTGCGGGGGCAGGGCCGGCGCCAGCGCCGTTCCCAGAACCCTCGGACGACCCTTCGTTCGAGCCACCAGAGCCAGTCGGGGTGGGAGCAGGCGTAGGAGTAGAAGTCGAAGACGAGGTAGTCTCGGGAGCGATCGTAGTCGAGGGCGAGAACGTCGGCACAGCGGTGGCAGTGCCGTCGGCGCCCATGATGACGACGTAGTCCCACGAGCCGTCAGCCTCCTGAGTTGGCTGGAGGATCATCTCGAGGGTGACGGTGGGGAGGAGCTCGCCGATCTTCTTGTTCATCACCGACTTGATGTAGTCGTCGGCGATCTGCTGGGCCTTGTCGTAGACATCGCCCTCGTCGGTGGGAGTGGGCACCGCCGACGAGGTGAGGGTCGCGTACTGGGTGTACGTGATGGTCTGGTAAACCGCCGCGCCGGACTGGATGGAGGCAATGTCACTCTCGTTCAGGTCAGGAGCGACAGGCACAGTGTCCGTGCCATTCATATTCCGGCCGGGAGGATCGGAAACAGAAGGGCTGGTTTCAGCCGCCGAAGTGCTGTTGGTTTCGGTGGAGGCATCAACAGCAGTTCCGTTGGCGGCGGGGAAATTATTCGCGGTGGCGTTGGCGTCGGCAGACTCGACGATAGTAGTCGTATTCGTCGAGTCGGAGACTTCTGGCTCGGGAAGGGTAGAGTTGTCGACCGAGGTCGAGTTAGCAATTGTCGAGTTGGCAGATTCGGGGGAAGGCAGAGGGGAGGTAGAGGGAGCCTCCTGGGCGACAGCCAGAGTCGCAGTCACCGTCGCTGCATCACCATGTTGGTAGTCCTCGTGGGCGAGGTAGGCTTTCCAGGGCCCTGCACGCTCACGGTGGATCTTGCCAAACCGGAGGTTGTTGCGACGGGGGGAGGGAGCTGCGACCGCCTGGGACGCGAGCAGGAGGGGAAGGAGGAGAGACGGACCGGCCGGGGGAAAGCGCATGTTGGATGTTGCTACGGGGGGGATGAGTGGCGGAGAGAAGAGTCGCAGCAAGCAAGAGTCGGAGCCACCAGGGCTAGATACTGTCTGGGTCAAGCAGCAGGGAGAGGAACTCGACACTCGGCTAGCGAGTGATGAGGAGAGGAGGATGGGAGATGGGGAGATGGGGAGTAGTCAGAGATGGGAGAATGTAAAGAAGGAAAGAGAGATGAGGAGGGGGGGGGGATCTGGTTGATGTACTCCAGTTTACTCCAGGTTGGTACCGGTACCTGTACACCTGCTTACTCCATCTTGACCGGCCTTGGTTCCAGGGATGACAGAAACAGGGAGAAGGTCGCTTGGCGCTCCCCCAGAATGAGGTCAGCCTTCGTCGTACTCATTCAGTCCACCACCACACCCCTTACTCATGAGCGCCACTGAGCATAACGCTTCATGTTCATGTGTAGCCTCCCAAACCGCACGGCCAGAGGGAACAATGACGCCAGCCGCTTTGCGATCCGAGGCTGAGTATGGCCCTGGGCGCGACCCTGCTGGTCTCATGTTGGGCGGCATCGCCGACATGCCGGGCCATGTATCATGTATGTCGGCATAAGCTACCGAGGTCGTCTGCGCAGGCACTGAGGTCTTTCCAGCCAGCCCAGTCAGCCCAGCCAGCCCAGCCAGCCCAGCAGTGGCGCTCGGCGTCGAAGGCACCGAGTTAACCAGTCACCGTTCGACTGCACACCCTCTGTTTACCTCATTGCAGGGGCAGTGTAGGAGAATGGTATAGGGACATGAGGAGATGGGAACGACATGAGCCACGGGATGGGATGGCTTGTGAGCTACTGTGTAATGTAATCACGTTCGACAGAAGGCTGGCAAAGCCACAACAATTTCATCAGATGGCCGATTCCTACTCACACCTCTGACCCTACGCCGAAAAAGAAAGCAAGCGCGCTATAACATACCCGCAAACGGGAAGCGGTGGCGCTATTTGATCCCGCGTCCAAGCTGTTACGTAAATCGTGTTGTTTTTCCGGTTCTCAAATGAAACCTCGCCGTTACGGATTGTTCCGTTTTCATCGTATTTTTGGTTCCGCATTTTGGGCAGTGAGCCTGAAAGACCACGTGGCTCAAATGTCAGACTCACAACTTCGGAGTTGCTCGAATTGCTCGAATTGCTCGACTTTCTCGCTCATAGTCACTCGTCGCTCGAACAACCATCCACCCCATCTCACCATGTCCAGCCGCCCCGTCCTCTCGCTCGCGGCGCCAACCCTCCGCCGGGGTGTCATCCACCACGCCCGCCCACCTCGTATGCCGATCCAGCATTCCCCTCACACGGCTACACCGCCCCGTCCATCCGCCGGAACCTCGACTCCCGCGCCGACTGCCCTCGCCGGTGAGACACCAGCGACCACGTCCAGCTCCCAGCTCGAAGGCTCGGGCCTGACGTTCCACCACTCCCCGCCGCCCACTGCGCCGTCGTACACTACCGGGCGGAAGCCAGACCTCCTGCGCTGGATTGGAGGGGAGGGCGTGCAGCTCACCGGTGAGGAGGCTGCGCCGCTCCGCCGGACGCCGCGCGCACACGAGCCGTTCAAGTGGTCCGACGAGGTGGTCGCACAGATGAAGTCTATGCGGGCAGAGGGAAAGTCGCGTGGCCAGATTGCCAAGGCGTAAGTGTTGACCGGAGGCGCGCCGGGCCAGGGAAGGAGGAGGACGGAGGAAGTGGAAGCCGCTTGGAGATGGGAGGGCACAAGACAGAACGCAGAGGATACCGTGAAAAGCGAAGGACATTGAGCTCTGCTCTCCTGCTGCTCTCAGTGTTCCTCCCGGCTTCTTTTAACTTTGTTACCCCTAAACGCCCCCAATGGCACTTCACGTGCACGCTCGCTGACATTTCAGACTCGAGATTCCTCCCGGGCAGCAACACGTCATCCCCCGCGTCGCGCCAGCTGGCAAGGAGCTGCTCGACAAGCGGGCCCAATCTCTCGAGAAGCGGAAAGAGTCGTGGACCCCCAACAAGAAGCTCAGCCGGGCGATCCGCGAGCGCCGCAAGCTCTTCTGGTAGTTACACGATAGAGGTGTTTTTCATATTGGCATGCCACACATCATTCGCAGAGTCGGAGAACAGACGACAGTAGATATTGCATCTTCCGTTTACTGGCTAAACGTGTCCCATGCTATCGCCTGTCATAGCGGTCGTCCCGACGCCGGTCGTGCTCGACATCCCGCCGGCCCTCACGTCTCTCATCGTCGCGCGCGCGGCGGTCGCGTTCACGTTCCCGGTCGCGATGGTCGTCGCGGCCGCTGCCAATATCCCTGTCGTAGTCCCTCTTCTCACGACCTTCATCACGTCCATGCCCACGATCACGCACATCTCGTCGTGGAGACTGTTCCCGCTCGCGACGTGAGTCAGGCTTGCGCGGCGAATCGCCACGTTTGGCCGAAGATGGCCTGTCGCGATCGCGGCGCGCACTATCTTCGCGCTCGCCCCGCTCGCTCCGGTCCTTGGTCCGCCGCGGCGATCGTTCCCGCTCACGTTCCCGTTCGCCCTTGCTCGCCCGGCGCTCGCTATCCTGGTCCCTCCGCCTACCCCCGGCCTTGCGCTCCGCGCGCTCAGCACGCTTCCTCGCCCGCTCCTCCTTCCGCTTCAGCTTGGCCGCCTTCCGCTCCTCCTTGCCGCTCTTCTGTTGGCGCTCCGCGCGAATGATGGCAGTCATCGGATCGTCAGAGTCGAGCCCGTCATCCTCCTCCTTCTCCTCTTCGCTCTCGCTCGACGATTCTGGCGTCAGCCCTCTCCATCACAACGACATACCTTCAAGCTCTGGCGGGCGCGCATTGTAGCTTGCCTCCTCGGGCTTCTCGTACTCGCCCTCCTCGTTCCGCTTCCCGGGCTGCTTGTATCGCGCATGGTCGACCCGCAACGTCCGACCCAGCACCTCCGCCCCATTCATGTTGTCTACTGCCAGCACTGTGCTGCGCTGGTCTTCGAACATGACGAAACCGAAGCCCCGCGTCTTGCCCGTCTCGCGATCCCGTGGGAGGTTGATGTCGGCAATCTCGCCCCATTGGGAGAAGATCGTGATCACGTCGCCCTCAGTTAGATCGAGGTGGAGACCGCCAACGAAGACGTAGGCGGAGTCTGAGGTCAGCTCATCCCGATGTGGACAGCTGAAAGCCGACGAGCAGGGGATCGATGGCCCTACCTTTGAACTCGTCGTGCCATGAGCCCTTGACGCCGAGGGCGAGCTCTTGCTCGTTAATCCGGTTTATTTCGCGAATTGTGCTGCGGTGAGCCCATCATCGGCCGCTATAGCTCACTTCATTATGTTGACCGTGTTGTGCAAGTGAGAAGGTATGCAGATGTCAACATAGACGTGACCAACTTTCACCAAAATGGGTGGCGGACGGAACCAAATTCTGGTGGAGGCTGCTGGGGAGTAACGACTTCGGACGCTCCGTCGAGTTAGTCGATGCTCTCCCAACCCCTCCTGAAGCTCTTGAGTTTCTTGGGTGCAGCTCGGGACAGGTTCAAACGTAGCATCGTTATAGTAACACACCCTATTGACTCAGTCGGCATCCTCGACGAAGATATGGTCAACATCCGCCCACTTTTGGCCATGGGGCAACGGGCCCTGTTGCTCACGCTCATGCCAGAACAGCACCTCGCCGTCCTCGGCACGCTTGGGCTCCCACAGCCGCTCCCCAGAATCTGCGTCGGTCTTGGCAGTGAACCACCGCGGCTCGTGCTGCGCTATCCGCCCCTCAGCGCGCAGGCGGCGCGTCTCCCGCTGCTTCTCCTCGTTGGCCGTCTTAAGCGCCTGCGCTTTGTCGTAGTCGGCGTTCTCGAACGCGCGCTGGTCCGTACGCAGACGACAGTCCGTAGGGGCGAGGTACTCTTCTAGACCCTTTGGAATGTCGTTGAGCGTCATGGCGTACGGCGTGAGGTTGAATGGCGCCTTGGGCTTCTCCGTGTTCTTCCAGAGCTGCATGTACTCTGGGTCGTCGGAGATCTGTTCGTGAACTTCTAACGGGGCAGAGTCGACGCCCGCACGGCGGGCAATGAGCTGCGAGTCCCAGCCTGAGGTTAGCTTCGGTCACGGGTTATTCTAACTCACGTCCAGCAATCTCCCACGCAACGTTGCCTGCCCTGTCATCGACATGTCCCTTGATCTCGTACGCGTCCTTGCCCCTCCAGGTGCGCGGCTTGAAGGTCAAAACACACTGCTCGCCAGTGCGGTGATTGGTCACGACCAAGTCGCCATAGTGGTCAATGATCGGGTTGCCCATGATGAAGTTGGACACGTTTGTGATCACCTTCTTCCACGAGTAGTGCTCGACTACCTTGCCATCAGGGTATTCAGGTCCGGCAGGCGGGTACTTGTCCTCTGGGCGCACCCACTCCTTCGGTAAGATGAGCTCCGCGTGCGCAACACCGGTAGGTCGGATTTCGAAGTAGCGGCCCTGGAACTTGTTCTTGGCATCGACCTCACCGTAGTACTTCCATGTCGGCGCCTCACAGTAGCACGCCGAGATGGGAGGGTGATGAGACACCTGCTCCGAAATGTAGCGGTAGCGGTTGGGGATGGCGTACTCGAAGCTCTGGGAGAGCATGGGGTTGAAGGGCTTGGCGATGCGCCCGATCGTCGACGAGTAGTTGGACATGGCGAATGCCGCCACAAAGGCAATGCGCTTCAAAGAGTCCTGCTCGCTCGCAGCGACAGTCAGGCAGGCATCGTACTCCATGTCCTCGGCTGGTGTCAGCTAATTCAGTACTCATTCTAGCTCACCCATGCGCTGCAGCATCGACGTGCACTCGTTGAAGTTGACGGGGAACGAGATCTTGGTCAGATCCTTGCCGATGGACGACTTGAGAATACTCCACACTGGTGTTAGCGATGTCACACGAAGGCACTCACAAGAAACCGAAGGCCGCTTGTCGTCGTCGATGGGTAGACGATGACGGACGTGGTTGTACGGTTCCAAACTCCTGCGGGAGAGGAACGACTCGATCGAACCCTTCTTGGGCTCTCGGACGGCCACGACCTGGCCAAGAGAAGGAGCCTGGTTGTCGGGTACAGCGGGGGGCGAATGCGCCGGTGTAGCGGGACGAGATCCAGGTCCCTGGGGACTAGTGATGGCGTCAAAGGTCCTGAGATTCGGAATCGTGCCGGTCTCGATAGCGTCGAAGAACTCGTCATCGTCGTCCTCAGAGTCATCGATCGCCGCCACAACGTGGTCGATGTCCTGGAATGAAATCGACTGGCGCGACTGCGAGTTGCGGTTGTACTGCGAAAGGGAAGATCTGCGACCACCAAGCGAGATAGACCCTCTGTGGCGCGACATTGACTGTCTCGAAAGCGACTGTCTGAGTGCGGGGCTGACCGCGCTCGCCGCACCGGGAGCACCAGGGGAAGCCGGGGTATGCGCTGGCGGAAGGAAAAGCTGAGGGGCGAAGTCGGTATGCTGAGCAGGAGGGGACGATAGAGGAGCGCCCAGGATGTTAGGAGGATGGGCAGGATCTTGGCCCTCCATGCCTGGCGAGGCTGGCTGGCTGAGGCTGAGCTCGGCAAGGACGGAACGAGCTTGGCGGAGAGCACGGCGCTTCTTCTCGTTATCCTTGGCTGCCTCGTTGAGCTGGCGATCGGTCTCGGCCTGCTGTTGGGCCACCGCGAGAACGTTCTCCTCCCACAGCTTGCGCGTTTGCACTTCGCGCTTAATGCGGGAGTGGAAGTACCGCTCGCGTTCCTGGCTCATGGCATACTGGCGCTGCACAAGATTGTTGAGCGTGGCGATCGATTCGCGGAGCGCCTCCTTGACCTGGTGCTGGCGCGAGGGCGACGCCGTGCCGCCGCGCTGAGAGCCGTCGGGTGTACCTGGAGGAGTGACGATTGAGCCGACGAGCTGTTGAGTGAGCTCAAGCTGAGCGGTAAGATTAAGCATGCTGAGCTCGAACTCGGACTCGTGAGGAACAGAATCGTCGACAGGCATGCCGTCCTCTGTGTCCCTGTCCGAGTCCTTGTCAATGCCTTCGCTGGCAGTAGTGTTACCGCCGGGCGAGTTGTCTCTCTTCCTGGACGATGCGGCGTTGCCTCTCGAGCGGTCGGGAAGGGGCGGAACGGGAGGGGCAGGCTCGCGTGCAGCCGTCCGAGCCTTGTTGGACTTGGAGCTGATGCCGCTGAGGGAGGTTGGCGTGCGCTTGAGACCTGGGTGGAGGAACTTGGAGTCTGATGATGGGAGCTCACTGAGCGCGGCCCCGATGGAGCGGCTAGGAGAAAGCCCAACAGAGGATGTCGCCGACTTGGTGGAACGAGCATCGGAGCGATCCGCGGATCCGTTCGTGGGCTGAGGCGCACGCATGTCCTTGTTGGTCGTGTAGTACTCGATGTTAAGACGGATAGCCTGGACCCAGCGGGCGATCTCGCCGCGCATAGTGGACTTGACCATAATTTTGGGGACGGAGGTTGTCACCATGGAGCTAACTTCGAAGCGCGTGCCGTCGGGAGAAGCGCTAATGCGAGCGGTGGCAAGTGCAATAGAACCACGGCACGCAACCTGCTCGTCTTCACGGTTACGGTCTGATGTCAGCTGTTGGATGTCGCTATCGACCCACAGTAGCTGAGGATGCCATTCTCGAGGACGAACCAGCGGGTTTTCCAGCCAGAGCGGTAATTGACCCACTTGCTCAGGAACCCCTTGAGGTCGGGGGGTCTGCCGTCGCTCTTGTTCTGCACCATGCTGTCCTGGTTGCTAACTAGCCTCGTTAGCCATGAACACAGTACCACATTCCACAGCCGCTTACATTGACGAATGTATGCCTTGATGCGCTCATCGGCATTCTTGTCGTGCTCGAGAACTCGCCTACTACGGCGGTCGCGAACGAACACATCAGCACCTCGCTTAACGGCCAGCTCGACGAGGCGAAGGTCGCGTCGCCGCGCCGCCTCGTGTAGCAGACTAGTGCCGGTACGTTCGTCGAGGGCGTTAAGGTTAAGCGACTCGGCGCGGGGCTTCTCGAGGAATCCGAGCATGCTGGAACCCTCGTCGACAGACGAAAGAGGACTCGAGACGTAGGCAGAGAGAAGAGCCATGAACCGCGCCTGCAATGCAGCGCGCGAGTCTGTGCGTGAGTTTCTGCCAAGCACAGCAAAGCAGTGCCCAATGTTAGCCCACTCACCCTCGATAAGAGCAGCGACCTCGGAATTGGAGGCACACTCGAGCGCTGTGCGGCCCTTGTCGTCGCGGATGGTGTCGTCGATACGAGGGTCGTCGAGGAGAAGACGTATAGCGTCGGGGCGGCTGATCTCACTCGCAACGTGGAGCGCAGTACCGGGCGAAGGGGGGTTCACAGGAAGGTTCGGTGAGGTGATACGAGGCGAGTGGAGGATAAATGAAATGATAGGTGCTGAGGGTCAGTTCATGATCGAAATCAGGAAGCTGTAACCAATGTTCCCCACGCCTTTGCGCAGTGGGCACGCTGCCGAGTAGCGCGCGAAATGTTCATTGGGCATGTGGGCTGTGTATGGGGCAGACCAAAGTCTGGGGTTGCTTCTGCACCCCTCAAGCTAACGAACTCACCAGACGCGACGCGGACAGCCATGCCAAGCAGTTGGCCTCCGCGCTCAGGCGGAGCCGTTTTCAGCTCGTCGAGGTAAGGCTGGACATCGGCGGGGTTGCCAGACCGGAGTGCAGCGAGGAGCTTGAAGTTGTATAGGGCCGAGTTTGACTGGGAGGCGTGGGGGGAGGAGACTGGAGGTTGAGCTTGCGCTGAGACTGGAGCTAGACGCATAAGTACTGAGTAATATTGAGAGTAACGTGGAAGATGAAGGAAAGGGAACGCAATGTCAAGGTGTGTAACGAAATGACTTACCGAGACGCTCAAGCTTGGGCGCAGGAGGTGCATGGGCGGCTGCGGCCTCTTGTGGGGGTGGTGGTAGAGGCTTGCCCTCAGCCATGATGGTCGGTGTGCGTGCGTGCGAGGATGTGGAAGAAGGTGGTGAGGAGGGGGAGGACGAGGGGGAGGACGAGGAGGAGGGGGAGGGGGGACGAGGACGAGGGAGTAGGGGGGGTGGAGAGTTGATGTGGAGGGTAGGGATTCGCTGGGCTGGTCTGTGTTGTTGTCGAGGTTGTTGTTGGTGTCCAGGTGTTTATTATTGATGATATCCAAGTGGACAAGTGGATAAGAGAGAGAGAGAGAGAGATGAAAGAGATGAGAGTAGTGTCGAGTGGGGCCTGCTAATTGTCTATAGTAGTAGTAGTAGTGCCGGAGATTGCGAGTATGATGATGATGACGATGACACTACTACTACTAGTCTTGTTAAACGTGTTACACTCAATCCCCTAACAATCTAACCCAAATCTCACCGTCAACCATAGATGAGATGAACTCCACCATACAACTGGGTGACCAAAGGTGGGGCTGGGGTGGGGCTGGGGTGAGGAGGGAGGTGGCTGACCACGCCCCGCCCATTAGCCGTTGGCGGAATCCAGCAGCCGCCCCAGCAGCTCGTACCGCACAGACCCTTCGGCAGACCCCCCTTGGCAGCACAGCATGCCCTGTGACGCGTGGGCAAGACTCACATACGTAACACCCTCAATAGCCGCAAGCAACCGTGGAAAACTAGCCCCCCCGGAAGGTTACCTGCTTATTTAATACTCCTACTTAAAACCCACGTGGCAACTGCCTACCTCAGAATTGCTTCACCGTGCACCGTGCACCGTGTTACAGTGGCAAAAAGGAGAGGATCGCGCGACACGGGAATTACCGAGTCACCGAGAGTTGATTACACAACAAGAGATTAGAACGATTGCGATTTGCATGTTGGTCAATTGGTGAACCCAGTGAACCATCCAGTATTACTCACTCCGCTTACATTTCTCTTTCACTCTTGGTCTTCATCTTTCAAAGAAACAAAAAGGAAAACCGACCGACCTCGACAAAGACTGCACATCGCACAAAGCCCCATTGTCTTGAAAGGAGTGCCCGCGGCGATTCACTCACCATGGCAGCTCTTGTGAGTCGAATACTCTCAGCCCACACCAATGCTGACTGTACAGACCATTACCGACCTCGACGACTTCCTCACCCCCTCGCAGGCATGCATTATCCCTGTCAGGCAGTCCAATAAGCCCGCGGGTCAGGAGACAGGGGATAACGCAAATGTGAGCTGAGCGTCTAATCCATTGCCACTGACTCGAGACCGAAATCCAAATCGATGCCAATAACAACTACTACGAAGTATCGACACACTCAACCACGCTCGCCGGACCTTCCTCCGGCGTCGAAGTCGGACGACAGGCACTCAAGAAGGCCGAAATCTCCCTCAACGACTGCCTTGCATGCAGGTACGTCTTCGACGTCCTCACTCGTCAGGTGGTGGTGATGGGTGGTGTGACGTGGTGACTAACCCGCAGCGGATGTATCACCTCGACAGAGTCTCTGCTCATTACGATGCAGAGCCACAACGAAGTACTAGACTTTATCCGCGGGGGCGAGTTTAATCGCACACCCGTGCTCTCGATTGCGCCGCAAACTCTCGCGTCGCTCTCTGCTTCCTACTCTGGTGGGACGATTCCCCTGCGCACGCTCTTGCGGAGGATACGCGCCTTCCTGTCCGCACCCGAGAGGGGAGGCTGGGAGGTATGGGACACAACGTTTGCGCGCCACGTGAGCCTCAAAGAGACCATCACGGAGTTCGGCGAGCGCCGCACGGCGCAGGGGCAAGGAGAAAAGATGGCACTGCCAATGCTCGCGTCCGCGTGTCCCGGTTGGGTATGCTACGCTGAGAAGGCGCAGGGCGACCTCCTACCGCTGCTCAGCGCAACGAGGTCTCCACAAGGCGTGATGGGGGCACTCGTGAAGCAGTGGTATGCGGCCAAGTTGGGCAAGAACCCAGACGAGGTGTATCACGTAACGGCCATGCCCTGTTACGACAAGAAACTCGAGGCGAGCAGGGAAGACTTCTACTCTGAGGCGTTCAAGACCCGGGACACTGACTGTGTGCTCACGACCGGCGAGCTGGATCTGCTCTTGCACGAATTGGACTTCGACCCAACTGTGCCAGTCGCAGGCGAGGGCGACGACACGTCGTCAGATCCATTCCCGGAGCTCCTCCAGCACCCCGGCTCCAGCTCGGGCTCCTACCTAGGCACATTGCTTTCCGCTCTCGCAGCAGCCCATCCTGTTCCGACGAGGGTACACCATCGCGCAGTGAGGGGGTCGACAGACAATGTAGAGGTCTTCCTCGAGGACGTAGAGGGCAATGTGCTCTTCAAGGGGGCAATCTGCTACGGCTTCAGGAATCTCCAGAACCTCGTGCGCAAGGTTGGCCGGGAAACGGGCATTGGACGGGCACGGCCAGCAGGTGCAGGGAGGCTACAAGCTGCGGTGGCTGCCCGGCGACGGAAGGCGCGTACAGGCGCTGGCGAGATTCAAACCCCTGCGACGCCCGCCTCACCAGTAACCCCCGCTGGAGAAGGACGGAATGGGGAGGACGTAGCTGCGGCCGCCCTCGTGGCTGCGCGGGACGCTAAAAAACTCGATTTCGTCGAAGTCATGGCCTGTCCCGGAGGGTGCGTAAACGGTGGTGGGCAGATGAAGCCCGCGTCCGGACCGAAGAATGAACCAGTAGATGCTGAGGGGTACCGGCGTCCGATGGCTGACGACGGCGTGGCGGAGCCGCCACGTTCCACGGGCCTCGCGAGCGAAGAGGGTATGCGGTGGAGCACGAAGGAGTGGGTCGCCGAAGTCGAGAAGGTGTACTGGAAGGGTCTACCTACGCCGCCCTCCTCGCCACAGCTGCGAGCCCAAGACTCCGCGCCGGCGCAGTGGCCAGCACGCACGCATGCTGCAGACGCCCTTGCCTCAAGTGTGGTCCAGGACATGCTCGCGGCGCAAGGCGGGGATCGGTACGCATGTGTCCGGACGCGGTTCAAGAAGGTCGAGGGTGATGTGCTCTCCCAGGGCGGACTCACGCACGAGCAGGTCAAGTGGTAGGGAATGGTAGTAAGGGGGTCAGTTGGCTGTAGCATCATCATGCAGTGCATCTAGTCGTTACGTCTACCATCCCCTCAGTAGTAAGCCGGTCGCCGGCTCTGCTGCGCGGTGTATGTGCGCTGCAACGAAGTCAGCCAAATCCATTCGGCAGGACTCACATAAGCCGCAACGGCAAAGGCCACAAAAGCGACCACACCAATGAGCTTGAGGATGAAGAGGAACCAGCCAGCCGCTCCGCCCGTCTTGGGCGGCGGGCGGCCCATCGAGTCCCGCTTGCCACCCAGTGGCTGCTGCTTGCCCTTGTCCTTCTTGCCCTTCTTGCCCTTGCCCTTGCCCTTCTTGCCGGCTGCGGGTTCTCCAACCCCGGTGTTGTACTTGGGTCGGAATTGTTCGTACAGGGTGAGGGAGTAAGTGCTAATGCCCACGATGTCGTGGTTATCCGCCACGTCGCCTGTGAGCGCCGTGAAGCCGATGAACGGCGAATGGGGGAGCTCGATGTTTGGCACGTCAAAGCACACCTCCCACTTATCCCACTCGTCCAACTGCAGCTCGAGGCGCAGCCCATGGCTCTTGACGTAGGTCAGACGCGCCATGGTGGCAATGTTGCGCCGGCGGAAGTTCTTGCTGCATGCCGCCAGCTCGTTCTTCGCATTGTCCCCCTCTAAATCTGCGGCTGTGTGCCCGTCGCCCAGCATGGCGGTGACGCGGGGGAAGGAGTAGCCGTGTCGCGAGTTTGCGTATGTGTCGAAGAAGATTGCGAGGCCGTTGAAGTGGTCTGAGGTTAGTGACGGCGTCGCACGGGCGTGGCGGGTCGCCATTGACCAGATCGCCATCACGACGACGGCTCACGCCGGTCGTCTTCCCACCTTGGTTTCCGAACACAGGTCCTGGGGTTGCCCGGTCGCGCGTAATCCACACAGCAAACCCATCACCGTACATCGACATGCCGTTCCCGTCGACATGGAACTCGAATTCCAGCTGCCAGTTGTTCGCTGCCATCGGCAGCCGGCTCCACAGCCATCCGCTCTGCGACGACCGGTCCTGCGTGAGCCGCACGTGTTTGTTCGTGTTGATGATCGTGTCGCCTCCGAAATCCCACCTGGGAGGATGAGCGCGGCCCCGGCTTCCAGCAATCCCCAAACTCACCACCGGTTCTGCAGATCGCTATCTACGTATGGCGCGTGCATGGAGTGTGTCTTGAGTTTCGAGCGCTGCTGTCAGCTGGCGATAGTCAGGGAGCTCACTTTCTCAATCATGTCAGTCACGGGCGTGGGCTTGGGGTCCGCGGCCGCGACTGCGGTGAGCGCCTGTGCGGCTAGCACCAGGAGCCCGAAGAGCATGATGGAGTCGTTGTCGGGACGGTCGAGAAGTAAGTGGTAGTGACAAGTCGCGTGCAGTACTGGATTGTTCTTGGCCCTCAAGACCGCATAATGTGCCATGCTGGCAAGCCGTGCCTGGAGTGGAGGTGGAGGGCAGATCGCAAAAGTCGCTTAATTCAAGCTTCGGAAGGGGTTCGAACAAGGGCAAACCCACAATGTCCAGATGGATAGTTCAGCGAAGCGTCAGGTCTTGATTGCCTCAACTCTCTAGTCGACGTCTCCATGCTTAAAGGCAAAGGGCCTAGCCTACAGCACGTACGTCGATAAACCCGGCCGCAGGAACCGGGGGGCGAGCTACTCTCCTCCTTAAGCGGCTACCAATGAGGGCCAACTGGATGCTGATCCCAGTTCATTCTCCAGGCGGAACTGCTCAAGGCCTACCGCGCCGCGGTCCGCGCAACGCGTCGTGAGTGCAGCGTGGTCCAGTGCACCGAGCAAGCATGTCCGTCTGTCTGCTGGGTATCAGACTCGGGACTGTCACCACGCATGCTCGCACATGCTTGCGTCCCTCCGCTAACCTCAGCCCTGCCAGACCCACAAACGCGGAGAGAAACGCTCGACTGGCTGCGGTCAGACATTGAGCGACTCCGCGGGGAGATGGACGACGATGTCATCCGCGCCAACCTCACCACTTTCCAGCGCAATCTCAAAATCTTTGTCCCGAGTCTCGGTATCTCGGGGTTGACAGGGACCGGGGCCAAGCTCATCGGACAGCGTCGCTGACCCGCCCGCAACTAGACGTATCGTATGCATGTACACTAGCTGACAAGGTCTAGCTCTATGGAGTTATAGGTTATATCGAGGCTGCTCTTGCTCTCTGAATCTAGGTTCCTCAAGTCTCTCCGGCTCGTCACAGGGTTAGCGGCGTCGCAGTCGTCGGGCGCGCCGGCGCGCCTCGCCTGACCCAGGCCAGCCCGGGTTTCTGCTCGCCGGGCTCGCTACTTCTTCCTGGTCAGACTTACGCGCGTGCGCTGGCTCCCGACGCCGGGCGGGCGAATGGACCCGGAGCTGTCAACCGAATTTACGCTGGCGCGAGAGAGCATCGTGGAGCGGTCCTTGGTAGCGCGTTTCGCCCTCTCCTCGTGCGCGTGCGCGTGCCCATTCCCGTTCCCGTTCCCGCGGAGGAAAGACGGGTACTCGTGCGACGGGGAGTTGCCCGAATGCGCAGCTGCAATGGGCGGGAGGCGGCGCGGCGACCTGGTCGGAAGTGGGATCACAGCGGGAGGCGGTGGAGTGACTGGGGTAGGGGCCATGAAGGGCATTGCACCAGGCATCGCACCCGGGATATTGTACCGGTTGGGCGAATGAGCGCGGGCCAGGGGCTCGGGGGGTGCTGGGGAGGTCGGGGGAGTGACAAAGACGGCGTTCGAGATGTCGCTCACGGGGGACATTACCGGCATTGGCGGCTCGGGTTTCCACTCGTCCTTCTCCTGCTTGGCCTGTGCGGAGATAGCTGACGTGGGAGTATCGTCGCCCGGCCCAGAGTAGTGGCTCTCGTCTGACACGCTCGTCCGCTCCATCTCGAGGAGCGGGACGTGGCCCTCGGAGCTCTGGGCAATGTGGGCAGGCGAGAGTGGTGGGTACGCCATCTGGGGACTCTCACTAAGGCGGCGGGGCTCGAGGAGACCGCCCACGGCGCGCTGACTGTTCGTGCCGCTGGGAGGGGTATTCGCCTGCCCGTTGCTGAGGGCGCGGAATAGAAACTCATTATACGAGTGGGCGGACTCGGAAGGCTCCACATGTTCCTGATACACGGGCGGCTGCGATTCGGGATGCTCCATATGCGGATGCTCCATATGCGAATCGTTGGTCATTCTATCGGCGCTCGAGCGGCGGTCAAGACTCGACCTCACGCTCGGGCGGGAGAACACACTCTCGTCGTAGCCCTTCTTGAAAAGAGGGTTCGGAGGCACCTTGGGCGGCGATGGCGATGAGCTCTGGGAAGGATGGCGGCTGCGGCTGGCGATGCTGCGCTGCATCGCAAGGGTGTCGTGGTCGCGACTGGTGTAGCTTCCCTGCAGACTCTTGTAGCTGCGACTGTGCGACGGGCGGTGTCCGTGAGAGTCGACGCTGGTGCCAGCAGCCCAGGTCGACTCCTTTCTGTGCGTTTCGGTCGGGACGCCATTGACGTTGACGTGTCCGTCGGCGCTCGCCTGACGGCTTCTGGCACTGGCGGACCGGATGAGCGCAGAGTTTCTATTTCTCTGGCTCTCCTCCGAGTAGGCGTCGCGTGCGGAGAGGCCCGACTCGGTACGGCTGGTGAAGATGAGGACGTCGCGCGCAGGCGTCTTGGGCAGGAGGGGCACGGATCCGACAAAGGCAAACTTCAGTGACGTGATAGCGTCGGTGAGGGAGAGGACAATCTGGGGCTGCAGCCTGGACGGGTTAGCCCTGGGCGAGGGAGCAACTCACTTGGCTACGAGGTCGCGTTTGATTCCACCAGCGCCTGCGGGCCAGCGGCGCAGCCCAGAGAGCCAGAAGCGGTAGACACCCGGATGAACCCAGCCTTCCAACTTGATCGCGTTGAATGATGTTGGTGCGGGAGGCTGCGGTGGTGGGCGGTGCAGGCTTGTGATTCCGGCGCGGATCGCTGAAAGAAGCTGCGCTGAGGCTCTGAGCGGGGGGTTCACGAGGGAGATTCGGTCAGGTACTGGGCATTAGTGCGAGGGGAGGAACAAAATTAGAAGCTCGAGCGAAGGAGCGTGCTCACATGGAAGGGTCACTGCAAAGAACAAGGGCGGGACCTCCTCGATATGTTGGGAGTAGGAGAAGAGAAGGTTGTGGGATTCCGGCTGGCGTCAGGTATGGCCTTGCGCAAAGGCGATCCCACCTTCGCGACAGCTGGCTGAATGGAGCCAATCATCATGTATCCGTGTCGAGCGAGGGCGGCAAAGACGGCGAGGAGAAGGCGAATAGACCTGAGTGTCAGCGGGCAACGATACCACTATTGTTACTCACTCAAGCTCCTGGGTCCCCTTCAAGCGCCAGACTTTGCCCCTCAGCTCAGCTTTCCAATACACTGGCATTTCCGTGTGGCGCTTCGCGACGTCCACGAGTTCCTCGCTTCGTCGCTCAACACCGAGGCTCCATGATTGCAGGGCGGCGTCAACATCGGGAACGACAGTACAGGGAAAGCCGGAAATCTGCACGCCGGCGTCACCATGGAGACAGACCAGGCCGTGCCGGCGCTTCTGGCGGCTTGGGTGGAGGAAGGGGATAATGTCCGGGGTGGACGGATACGGAATGTCGGGTGCGGGGAGAGGCGCCCGGTCGAGCGCAACCTCTGGGAGAGCCGGCGCTGGCTCGGCCCACAGCGGCAGGTCGGGCGTTGCTGTGTCCAGCCCAGCCAGAGCTTGAAGGTAGAGGTTGGTCTCGGAGGGCGAGATGTACAGGGACTGTAAACGTGTGGGCGCTGCGAACTGGCCGGGGGGTCTACGGCCGTCTTCTTCAGTGTACCCGTCAGCGTCCTCGTGCTTGATCTCGACGAGGTCTGTGGAGGAGCCGGTGAGGCTGACCCGGCGCTGGGTTTCGTATGCGGGTTCTGAAGCAGGAGCCTTCGGCCCCTTGCCTCGCACTTTGCGGAACCAGCCCATTATCGGTTATCGGAGTGTCAGAGGTGGTGATGACGGGTGTGTGAGAATGAGAGAGTCAGTAAAAGTTTGACCAGGACAGTGTTTGGAGTTGGCCGGGTGGTGAAGGGGGCTGGTAAAGCTGGGGTGAGCTGGGGCCGAGCGCTTGGACCGCTGATTGAGGCGGGACCGCGCACGGTGGCAAGGGTTGGGACGAGCTAAGAGAGGGCCGTTGTGGATGAGTGGATGAGTGGATGAGTAGGGCGGTAAGAAGATGGGGAAAAGAAGTACGAGGTTATGTAGCGAGCAAGAACAATTACCGCATTGATGAGAACAACGAGTAGTTGGAGCGAGACAACTGCGAGTTTCTGAAGGAGATCATCATCGTCATGAGCTGCGGCGTGATTGACAGCTTGACAGGAGGGTTGAGTGTTTGTGTCCGAGAATTCAGACAAGAGAAGGGAGGCGTAGTGAGAGAGCGCCCCCAGATGACGCTGCTCGTGCACCCATGCATGTACCCCGCGGCCACGGACACTGCAATGCACGCCCATTAGACCATAAATGAGGAGGGGGCTGAACACGCAGCACCGAAAAGTGGAACAGCGGTCTGTGCAACATGAACGCCATGAACGCCATCAGGTCATTGGAAAGGACGGAGAGTAGTGGCCGTAGTGGGTGTGGGAGGTGCGAAACATGGCTGAGTGTGGTTCCGAAGAAGACCATAGCTGAAGCGTGGTGAATGATGAGAATGATGCGAATGATGCGAATGATGCAAATGTTGTGATGCGCAGTGTCGACAGCATGCAGTCCATTCGACTGTACACTCTCTCTCATTAATCCCATTTCTCACTCACTCACTCACTCACTCACTCACTCACTCACTCACTCACTCACTCACTCACTCACTCACTCACTCACTCACTCTCAATCGCACAATCATCCACAACCCAAATCAATCGCAACCCACTGTCAATCGCAGAGCCTTCCACACACGATCCATCCCCATGCCGTGCCGAGGCCCGACAGGTCCGACATCCGAGTCGAAGGCTGAAACAGTGACGATCATGGTCGCTGTGTCCCTTGCTCGGGTAGCGAGTAGGTAGCGAGTAGCGAGGTGCTGATAACGAGTCCGATGAGTCGGATGGGGGATGCGGAACCGAGGAATGAGGCGTTGTCGGCGTTGGCGGTGGCTCGGAGGTGGAGAAGGAACGAGTAACAAGGTGGGGGTATGCGCCTTCTCCGCCTCTTCCGCCTCGTATAAACCATGCTTAATATCCATTATCAATCTCCTTCTATTCCCATTAGGAATTTCAAAGGTTGTCTTGATTAGGATAAGACTGAGAAATCCTAATACTAATAGGATTCTACTCTAATCCCCGTCCGTTAATGACGTCACCCTGCGCCAGGCACTGACTGCGCGCTAACGTAAAAGTCAGTTACAGTGGTTGATCGCGCAAAATACGGAGCACCACGGTGAGGTCGCTATCTCTTTGTGGTAACAGCCCACCCAACCTTGTGTTTTCCGACTCCACTTTCTCATCTCCCATCTCACATCTCACATCTCTTCATCTCAATCATGCCAGTAGCAACGAATATACACCCCCCAGATCCCTCAGAAATGGTGGTACCCGCATTACCCGCCTCCAATGGCGTCCACCGTGACGAAACCCAGGTGAACAACAACAAACCACTCCCCTCCACCTCGCACGTTCCTCCTCCCCTACCTCCGAGGCCGCCACCGAATGGCACAGCAAACTCCGCGCCGCAAGATCAGAAACTACTATCCCCGGCGCCAATTGCCCCAGTTTACCATCGCGTCAACTCAGGTCGACTCCTCACGGCGCCTCCTCTCCCACCTAACGGCCACGAAGCAGTGCCCGCAAAGGAGAATGGTGGACCCCGCACCCCACCCCAAACCGGTGACTCCCTCAACGTACCCCGCGACCGCGTCAGGACCCCGCAACAAGCAGATGCGGACGTACACAAGAGTCTTCCAACACCACCACCTCTACCGCCGAGGCGAAGTCCAGTCCAACCCTCCCCGAGGCGGCTGAACGGCACAAAGTCATGGGAGCGTAGGACACCCTCGCCTTTGGGTCCCTCTCATTCGACAGGGGTTGCTGCGCAGTCACCACCGCAGCCGTCGCGATCCTCTCCGCGTTCACGTACTCCTCCTGAATCAGCTCCCACCGACGTGCAACAACATACACACCGGTTAACGCTGAGCGAGAAGACGCGCCAGATTCACGAAAAGGCAGTGGAGCAGGCCGAGAGGGGCGAGGCACCGCCGATTATCAAGGACACGATTCTCGGAATCTCCCCACTCCTGTGGGCTGCCCTTGCACTCGTCTCCCTTTTGAGCATACAGCTGTTTGGTTTTCGGCAGTTTGCCAAGACGGCCGCGTTTGGGCTCGCGCCTGTTGCTGCGTTGTGGGTACTCCCATTGCCTTCGGTGACGCAAGGGGACGAGCCCAAACCACCCCAGCCCACCGATAGCGTCTCTTGGATGTAAGCCGACACCGCGCAACCCCGCTGACGTTAGCAACCACACACTGCGCACACTCTTTCCTCTTGTTTCCACTGACGTCCTGACGCCGTTTGTGGACTTGCTGGAGGACGCGCTCATCGAGCAAGTACCTCCCATTATTGTGCGTGCTAGGGTTCTGCCGTCGCTCATATCGTAGACATCTGTCCGCTGCACCGACGTGACGTTGGGCAGGGTACCTATACAACTGACATATCTCAAGACGATCAGCGATGACGACTGGTTCGATACCATCACAGCCCCTTCCCAGCAACCCTCACGGTCGTCCAAGGGCCATTCCCGCAGCAGGTCCGGGACAACTGTCCGTTCTGAATCTGAATCGGCCTATGAAAAGGGCAGCGCAGCAGAGAAGAGCGACTCAGCTCCCGTGACGCCCAACCGTCACATGCGGTCTCACGGAAGATCCGGATCTATCAGTTCGGTGCTTTCCAACAAGTCCCTCAAGTCTCTGCGAGGCAAGGGACCATCTGCGATGAAGCCCGCCCACCCAATCGTTGATCCCGGCAACGGATCAGTTTCGCAGAAGGAGCAGCAGGCTCGGATGCGGAAACGCGATCGTATTTCTCGACGGCTCCGCTACGGACGTCGTCATAGCCATCACCAGCACGGGCATGACGAGGACATGGGCTGGGATGACGACGATGCGCCGCACGAGCATGACTCCGAGGCAGAGGACAAGGCCGATGACGAGGGCGCCGGCTTTTATGTCAACTACGAGGTGGCATTCACCTACCACAGCACGAGAACAAATGCCAGACGCGGGCAAGGGATACATATGCTTGCGTACTTTGGTTGGGGGGTCAAAGGCCTCGGTGGCTCTGAGATCCCAGTGTTCATTGATGTCCTCCGACTGAGCGGCACCCTCCGTCTCCGTCTCCTGATGTCCCCGTCCCCGCCGTTTGTCCGCGACGCGCTCTTCACGTTCGTCAAGATGCCCGAATTTGACATTTCGGCTCGTCCGCTCAGGAGCATGGGCCTGGGCTCCATCAACGCGATGGACATCCCCCTTCTGAAGACGTATGTGCAAAAGTCCGTTGCACAAGTGGCGGGATCGTTCGTCGCGCCACGGCACTACCACCTCGACATTGACCGGTTGCTTCTGGGTAAGGATGCGGCTTTGCGCACATCCGCCGTCGGGGTCATATACCTCATCATCCACGGCTGCAACGACCTTCCTCGTACAGATTCCATGGGATCCTGTGACCCATACGTGGTGGTCTCGGCCTCCAAGATGGACAAGCCGCTATTCTCGACTCGCACCATCGTGGACACCCTTGACCCAATCTTCGAGGAACCTGCTTTCATCCTCGTCCCCGCTGAATCCATCGAGGCGGGTGTGCAGCTCACACTCAAGGTGTGCGACTCGGACCGGTTCTCGATGGACGACTCGATTGGCCGTGTCTCCCTCGACATTGGCGAGATCATTGAAAAGTCAGAACAGGCTGAGGGACAAGGTTACCAACTGTTCCGGCGGTGCGACGACCTTCAGCCCGATCAGCCCGGCATGAGGGTGCAAGGCCAGATCGAGTGGAGTGTGCGGTTCTTCCCCCTGTGGCAGATTCCGCCAAAGGAATTTCAGCGCCGTCTCGCCGCGATCCGTGACCGACGGGGGGAAGGACAGACCCAAGCCCCGTGGTGGCTCAAGTGGCTTGACGACTGGGTTGAGAAGCCTGACTGGGAGAAGGAGCGGGCTGAGCGACGGAAGGAGGTCGTCGAGTACTTCAGCGGTGACCGGGAACAGGATGAGCTCGAGGCCGCAATGCCACCGAATGGCGAGTTCCCATCCGGCGTACTCCAATTCCACGTTCATCAGTGTGCGGAACTCGAGCTGGAGCGGACGTCCGGAACTTTCTCAGGTTCGAACTTGAATCGTCGCCTGTCCGCCGCGTCCGGCAAGCCGGCGCTCAGCGACGTGATTGACCGTGCCCCGTTCGAGATCCCCGACCCACCTAGCGCGTACATCGAGGTCCATGTCAACGATAAGTATGTCTTCCGCACACGGACGAAGCGCGTGAACCCCCAGCCGTACTTCAACGCCATGAGCGAGCGTTTTATCCGAGACTGGCGACAGGCGAGAATTACGTTTGTTGTCAAGGACGAGCGCGACCGTGAACACAACCCCATAATTGGCGTCGTCAAGCTTCGCATTAAGGATATCCTTCATGACCGGTGCCAGGTCACGCGGTGGTTCCCAATTGTGGGCGGACTGGGCTTTGGCAAGCTACGCCTGTCGCTCCTGTTCAAACCTATCGAAATTAAGCTGCCGAGGGGCATCAGCTCGTTCGAGGCTTGTACGTTTGACATGACCAAGATCGTCTCCACCAACTTGGAGCAGACGCTGGGCCACAAGACGTCGCTCGTCGTTGAGAGCGAATACGATCGCGCAGTCCTCGACCCTCCGAACGCGTTCCATGAACCGTCGCGCGAGAACCTCGGTGGACCGAGTGGCAGCTATGCGACAAGCATGGAGCTCTCGCGATCGCCTCAGACCAGCGAGGAGTCCTCTCGGGCCCAGCGACCTGTCTCCGTGCCACGCCCCATTGACGAGAATATCGAGTGGGAAATGTATCATCCCATCCGCCTCGGGATACAGTACCGCCACTCGTGCTCCATGGTGTTCTCCTTCGTGACGAAGCGCGTGATCAAGAAGGCCAAGGTGCACGCTCTGGGCGTCATGCGGCTCTCGGACGTGCCCGATGACGAGGCGACAACCCGCACGATTCCCATCTTCTCGACCAGCAGCGTACGCGATGCGATGCGCGCCTACGCTGCATTCTCAGAGTACGCCCAATCCCAGATGCCTCCTCTCGCGAGTACGACTACCCCCGGTGGCGCCTCGCTCCTTCCCGACCAGGTCAAGGTGATCGGCTTCATCAAGGTCACCTTCGTGCTTCACCCGGGCGTGAGCCGAGCACACCGCAAGCTGTGCAAGCGCGACTTCAAGTTCAAGGCGGTGTACGATGCGTGGGAGGCGACACGGCTACTGTCGTCCTCCGGGCTGCAGGCGGCGCAGGCGGGAGAGATCGACCAGATCGAGGATGAGCCGCAAGGCGCGAGCTCGGGGTACGACTCGGACCCGGACGAGGCCCTCAGCTTTGACGAGGAGGAGGGCCCGCGCCGCGAGATGGGGCGAGAGGCGGCTGTCGCCATGCACGAGGACGACACCAAGGCCATGCTCGACGCCAGTAGGAGCCACTCCAAGGCGCTCCACAAGCATGTGAGTTACGATGGGCTACATCTATTCTATGCTACAGTAAGCTAATCGCAGAACAAGGGCATCTTCCAGCTCAAGGTCGCCAGAACGGGCAAGTTTGTCAAGGATAAGGTACAGGCGCGCGTGCTGTCCACGACGGGCAAGGCCAACTTGGCCGCGCGGCCGCACGGCGCGGACATCGAGGTGGAGCACGAGGGGCAGAGTAAGTTGTAGCCGAGAAGGACAGTGGCCGTTTGTATCTCAACGGTGTAACTATACTTTGCTTTAGTCAATAGCAGTTCGATGGGATAATGCGTTTATGACTTACGTTGACCGCTGGAGTAGCGTGGGGCCACAGGAGCTTGGCGCACCGTCGCGCTTGGCGATGTCGGGCTTGGCGATGTGTGCCCCACCAATGAAGGAACTCTCGCACAATGAGTCCGGGGGTCCTCCAGAGGCGGCGATGATGTCTCGACGACGCGGCCAATAGCTCTCGGCCACCGTGCAGTCGAGCCGCGCCACAGAGTGCCAGTCGTCCACACTCTCACAGGTCGCGACTACAGCACCCAGTCGTAGAGGGTCGCAAGCACCGCCGCAGCCCCAATAACGCTGACAGCAAGGATACTGGCGATAATATACGCTAGTTCCCTTCCGTGCGGCTTCTCGAACTCGAACACCGCCTCCTCTTCCTCCGCGTCCTCGGCATCGAACAGCGCGACGCTCGCGTCCGGCGCGAACTGCACCCTCGGCCTACTCCCGCGCCTTTCCCTCTCCTCAATATCGTCATATGGCGGGTGGGCATGCTCGGCGGCCCACGTCGCTGGGTCGACGGGATCGATGGGGGTCAATGGGAGAAGGGGGACACCATCCCCGGCGAGGTCCCCGTCCTCCTCGTCGCGGGCGCTCGGCAATGCGCGCGGAGAAAGGGGCGCTTTGGAGGAACGGCCTTCGCTCGACCCGACCGAGACGCCCGAGACGCTGGGTGGGCCGGAACGCGAGCGGGCGAGGGAGAGGGAGGGCGCCGGGGCGCGGTTCGGCCGAGGGGCAAGGTTGAAACTGATCGGTGGGGGCATCGTGTCAACTTGAGGTGGCGATAGTATGGGGAGGCTGAGCTGTTGCGCCAGCGGGGTCGCGTGACCGCTATAGTCTATATCGGCGAGTCGAGGTCTAGTCCGAGCGAACAGTCGCCGAGTTCAGTCTTGATACTAATGTAGATTGGCGAGATGAGGGATGTTGAGATTGGGTTTGAACAGAAGCCGAATGCGGTGGCACCGACTGCGACAATTCCATCCGCGTCGGATTCAACCATGGATCCGAATCTCGACGTGTCCACATCTCTCATTCCATCTCATTCACCAGCCGCCCAGCGTCCCCCCGAACATGGAAGACCCCTGGGCGGCGTGGGGCACCCCCAAGAAGCCCTCCGACGCGATGCGCATGCCCCGCATGAGCATGTCGCCTCCGCCGACAGCACCCACAGACCTCGACCCGTGGGCCAGCAAGCCGGCGGCGCCAGCTAGGCCGCCTTCACGGTCCCCATCGCCGCCGAAGGGCAGTATCCCCTCGCCACCACGCAGCCCGAGCAAGCTGTCCATCTCGTCTCTGCCCTCCCCGCCGCTCTCCACTGGGCTCGGGTTCCCGAGCGCGACTCCAAACCTCCCAAAGCTGGACGGGTGGGATGACGTCGGCTGGGGCGCGCCAGTGCCCAAGCAAACTTCTCCGTTACCCAGGGAGAGTATGAAGGCCCGCTCGCCCAGTCCCGACCTTGATGCGGGGTGGGGCGCGTCGCCGGAGGTGAAAACGGTGCCCATCGCGGACGACAACGTGGATACGTCCAAGCGCGAGCGTGCCAAGCCGCCGTCACCGGCACGATCACCCTCCCCTCCCTCACCACGCGCTTCGCCGCCGGTCTCGCCGAGAAAGTCACTCGAGGCGCTCTCCCGCGTTCTGAGCGGCGAGCTCCCACGCGTCTCGCTGGAAGCTGAGGCGTTCTCGCGGCCAGGCAGTGCGCAACTTGCTGAAACTGAAGAACCGCCTCCGGGTCCATTCTCCGCGCCCCTGCCTGTGCACACCCTCGCGTATGACACAGCCGACCTTGGGGCAGGCTTCTCCACCCCCTTCGGGCCGCCGTCGCCCAAGGCTGTCTCCACAGACGAGGACGCCGACACGTCGATCGCGTCGGCCTTGGCCGTTCCTGAGCCGCCTGAACTGCGACGGTCGCCATCGTTCGGATCAGACTTTGGTGGGTTCGGCGGGGCGGCCGATGGCGGCTGGGCAGACACCTCGTGGAAGGAGGAGGATTCAGGTTGGAAAAACGACACGGAATACGGTGGCTGGAGCGATGTGCCGCGCGCCCCGTCGCCAGTGAAGCTGAGCACGCAGGAAGCCGAATGGGAGGACGCGCAGCGGCGCATGGCGGCTGCTGACGCGCGCGCACCACATGAGCGTATCCAGGCCATGCGAAAGGGGTGGGAGGACGTCGCGACGGAGGTCATCGGCGAGCATACGCTCGAGACAAGCGAAGCCGAAGAGCGCAAGCTGGACGCTGGCACAAAAGAGCTCGAGGAGAACGTGTAGGTTTTCGGATCGCTCTTCACTAAGACGCGGATAGCTGACACTAAGGCGGGATACGCTACGTTCACTCACCGACGTGCCCGATACGACGTTTGCATTCGCCACCTCGTCCACGCGGGAGAAGTATGCGCAGGCACTGGCGCGCGCGCCGCCCAACTCCATGTCCCTTCTCCGCCAGCCTATCCGTTCGCGGCGACAGGACACCGGCCTGGAATTTGGTCCAGGCTTGGAAGGCTGGGCTGCGCGCTCTCGGCTCGGCGAGCCCGAGGCTGCGCCTGCGCCAGCTGCGAAGCAGGACGAGCCGGCAAAAGCTGGGTGGTCGTTCTGGAGGCGCCAGACCGCACCGAAGCCGCTCGTCACCAGCGGCGGCGGAGTGCTGGAAGTCAAGACGGATGTGGACGGCGCATCGATCGCGAGCAGCCAGCGCCAGAGTACAAGCAGGGCAGGCAGCCGGACTGGTAGCATTGCATCTGTGTCAAGACCTGGAACGCCGTCGGCGTTGGACACCGCCGTCGCGCAGCCTACGCCCGATACGCCTACCACCCGCACGTCGTTCTCGTCTATGGCTCCTCGCGGGTCTGTGTCGTCGATGCCCCAGCGGGGGTCTACGTCAACCACGCCGGCTGTCCAGTCGCCCCTATCTGCCACAGTTACCGACTCGCAGCCCCCATTCCCCCAACCCGAGAAGAACGAGGCCCCTGCGCCGGCACCTGCGTCACCGGGGCCGTCGCGCATGACCCGCCTGTTCCGGTGGGGTCGCAAGGCACCAGCAGAAGCGGCGAAGGAAGAGGACAAGGAACTCGAGTTGGGAGAAAGCGACTTTGCTTTCCTCGACCAGGTTCCGTCCATGACTCCCGGTACGAGCGATTTGCTGGGAGGGGGCGCCATGGCGTCTCTCGACGACGTGCTAGGGCCGGCGCCGAAGAAGGAGGTTCCCCTCCCTGCCCCGCTTGCGCCGCCGCCCCGTAGCAGCACCGGTTCACGCCCAGGCTCGACGGTGCCTACGCTTCCCCGTCCCAGTTCGGGAACCAACGTCCGAACTCCGAGACAGAGCGGCTTCGACCTCCTGGCCGGTCTGGACTTCGACGGGCCTGCTCCAGCTACCCCTCAGACAGGCAACTCCGGAGCTTTCGCATGGGACGATCTGCTCGCCCCGTCCGCCCCAACGCCTCCGGCTGCCATGCCGCCACCGCAGCTCGCGCCAGCGTTCTCTAGCTCCTCCACACCCCTGGCGCCTCAGCGTACAGCCACTCCACCGATTATGGGGATGAACACGCTTGTGCCCTCTCGCCCTGGGTCTGCGTCTCCACCGCCGCCTCGCGGTTCGGCAAACTTCTCGAGCCTCTCACCGCCTCCTCCACCAAAGGACCGCAATTATAGCCCGCCCACACCCGAGCGTCCGCGGTACGGCCCCTCCGGGCCTGCACTGGGCTCGCACGCGCGCCACCGATCTGGTCTCAGCTCAGCATCCTCATCTAGCGCTGCTGTCGCCGCGCTCCAGGGCCCACCGGTGCCCGCGTCCAGGCCGCAACCTGTGTCCTCGCCACTGCAGGACGCCTTTGGCTTTGGTGACCTGTCGTTCGAGCCTATGGCTCCATCTCTTGCTCCTGTTGCGTCGAGCTCGAGGTCGAGCTCCGACCTGTTCAGCAGCATGGGGATGGGTAGTGCACCACTGGCGCCTTCCCAGCCTTCTGCTGGAAGCAGTTCAGCTGGCATGGGCATGAGCATGGCTGCCCTCGCACCCTCCTCACCACCCCAAGCTCAGCGCTCATCCCCTGCGCCGTTCGCGCTTGCACCGCCGCCATCCTCGTCTCCCCGACCGCCCATGGCACCTACCACTTCGACATCAGCGGCTACCGCCCCCGCTACCGACGACGACTTTGATGACTTTGGAGACTTCGGCTTCTCTAGTTTCGCCACAGCACCTTCTGCGGCTGTCGATGACGGCGACTTTGGCGACTTCGGCTCGTTCTCCACCTCAGCTCAGACAGCCCAGCCCAGTGATGACGGGTTTGGCGACTTCTCCTCCTTTGGAGACTTCCCTTCGACGCCTGCGAGACCAATGACACAGTCACTGGCGCCGACGCCTATCGCCAAATCCATCCCACCGACACCGATCGAGAAGAGCCCCATGATGTCCAGACCACATCTGGGCGGCACATCTCCCTCGCCCAACCAGCCCCCGACCCTCGGCATCTCGCCGCCCAGCTCCAACCTCTCCCGCAACTCTTCCCTCTCGCGCTCGGTGGCGGGCACCTCCCTCTCGAGGGCCTCCTCGCTGTCAAGAACGACATCACACTCACCGCCCGTATTCGCACGCCCCGCCGGCCTGCCGACCGGCCTAACCCCGGCAAACCAGAAGAGCAGGCAGAGCAGCTTTGGCGACGCTACGCGGCCGCACCCCCTTTCAAACTCCACGTCGGGTCCAGCGCCTGCCATGGCGCCTCCGCCGTCGGCCTTCCCTGCCAGCCGCGAGTCGCGGCGCACAGGATCTGTTGATCACCGCGCGACGCTGACGTTATTGGCTGCCGCGCAGGCTGCAGACGCGGCGAGTGAGGACGGTCCGATGAGTCCCGTACCACCTGTCTTATCGCCTCCTCCCGGCGGTACGTTTACGGGACTTATCCCCCCGCCACCCGGAGGAGCGAGGCGCCCGACGAGGGGAGGGGCAAGGAGCGGGGGGGGACTGATTGATCTGTTGGATGACTAGAGCTATAGAAGAAGTTGACTTTGGTTGATGTTGATGCTTGCATGTCGTCGGTCGTTGTGACTCCGAGCAGCTCGGCCGCATCCCACCGCGCGCCATTCTGCCCTCCTTCACGAGGTAGCTACTTCACAACAGACCAGTAGTCGAGATTACTCACGCAATGCATGACGGTATATGGTTAAGATGCTAATGCTACTGAAACACTGGCTGCAAATGCGAGCACAGGAGGCACACTGTGATCAATGCCTCGCGTGCTTCACAATGGCCTCGCGCAAGACCTTGCCAGCCTTCTCGACCTCCTTGCGCGACATGTTCGCCGAGATCGTCATCTTAAGACTGGGCTCAGCCTCGACCTGCTCCTGCCCACGCAGGCGGCGTGCACGGGTCAGGAGGATGCCAGCCGCTAGCGCCTCGTCGACAATCTCCTGCAGCAGCGCCTCCTCTTCCTCGAGCGTCGGTGGGGGGACGAGGAGGAAGATGTGGATGAGAGCCGAATCGGGGTGGGATGGGATGGAGACGAGAGCGTCACGGTTCTCTGGGAAGCCCTCCGGCGCTGGCTCGAGCCGGGCGAGCTGAGAGCGGAACGTAGCAATATTGGCCTGGAGGTTGGTGAAGACGTCGGGCCGCGTGATCATGATGTTGACGGCGGCGGCTGACACGGTCGCGTGCATGGCGGGGAGGGCTGCGGAGAAGACGGATGCGGCAGAGTTGATACGCTGGTGCGCGGTGACATGGTGCGAACCGGCACAGAAGCCGCCACCTGCACCGAGGGAGTTGGCCATGGAACCGAGGAGAATCTCGACTTCGGACGCCGGGATGCCGTAGTGCTCCGTCACGCCGCGGCCGTGCTTGCCGACCATGCCGAAGGACATGGACTCGTCGAGGATGAGGCGGTACTTGAACTGCTTCTTGAGCTCGATGATCGACGGGAGGTCGACCATCATGCCGTCGTTCTCGAAGATGCCCTCAGTGACGATAAACCGTCTGGTCAACTTGCCGCCCTTGCGCTTGATCTCGCGTGACACCGAGGTAAGGACCCGCTCCAGGTCCTCCATGTCGTTGTGAGCGTACCAACGGATCGTTGAGCGGGACAGCTGGAGTCCCTTGTGGATCGCAAAGTTGACACCACGGTCAGCGACGATGATGTCGCCACGCTTGGCAAATGCAGGGATTACCGACGACACAGAAGAGAACGCCTGGGCGTAGATGATTGCAGACTCGACGTCGAGGAAGTCGGCGACCTCCTGCTCAAACGCAGTGTGGGCGTCGATTGTCCCGTAGAAACCCATAGGGCCACACGAGCCGACACCATACTCGCGCAGGGTATTGATCGCCACATCCTTGAGCTGCTCATTCTCCATGAATCCAAGCCAGTTGTACACAGTCATGTTCGTAACCTGCTTGCCAGTCGGGGCCAGCTTGACGTGTGAGCCGTTCTGCCCATAGATCGTAGGCACCGTCTCCAGCGTCTGCTTCTCGAGGTCGGTCAGCTCCGAGATCAGCGGCTCGGGCTTCCAGTCATCAACCAACTCGTCGATCTCCTGGTCCCATCAGCACACTTCCATCCACTATACAATACCTTATCCGACAGCTTGAGGGACTTGCCCTCCCCTTCACCTCGTGTGCGCCCCATGAGCAGTGTGCGGAGAGCAAACGCCACGAGGAGAACCTCGAGCAGTGATCGCCATGGGTCGTTCTGGTACGAACTCTGCACATATCGTCCGACGATGGCTGACCCCGGGATCGCGTGCCACACATGAGTGAGATATGCGAGCGAGGATGAAAGGAGCCCAACGACGGGCAAGAGAATCGGGGAGATGTCCGAGGGCGAGCTCGCCGACGCCGAGCCGCTGAGTGATGACGCCGAGGCCATTGTAGGAGCCGGGAGTGGGTGAGAACGAACAAGAGCAGATTCAATGAGAGATGGAGCGATAATGAGGACGCGTCGAGGCCTACGTAGCAGCAACGTCAAAGCGTCGTTCGTAGGATCGTAGGACTCTCTCAAAGTGGCGTTTTGTTCTTTATGTAAGATTCACGTGGCATTCACGTGGTGGTCAGGGTCTCCGAGCACAAACCCTTCCTTCTTTGCTTCGGGACGCGTTTAACAAATGTTGTGACGCGTCCACACCTTGTCCATGCGCTGTCGTTAATGCATGTCTTCTGACCGACAGCAGCACCGCGGCAGCACTCGTTAAATCCCAACAGTCCAAAGGCATAGCACAACTACTCGTATATATAAGACCAGAGCAACCCGGAACGCCAGCACGCCATGTATCAGCCCGCACGATTTCTTAGAGGACGGCCGCGGCGGCAATGACGAGACCCGCGGCAGCGGGGAGGACGGGGATGGAGTTCATGCCCGCCGAGCTCTTGATTCCAACTGCAGCAGCAGCTCCCGATGGTGTCACCGCCGAACCCGACCCGCGATAGGCGCCGCAGTAGGGCACAAACGGCGCCCAGACGTCCTCGGTCTTGACGTTGGCGGCCTTCGCGGAACAGTCGACACACTTGTAGAGGTTGTCATAGTTGGAGCCCTGGGTTTAGCGACGTTCCGGGGGTTGGCGGTTCAGCCAGCTGGCCAAACAAAGGATGGTTCGCTTACCGTGCAGAGGTCCTTGAGACAGTTCTGGGCTGCGGCGGCTGCCCCGACGCTGCTGACGTCGATGCCGGCGGCGCACTTGGAGTAGACGTCGCTGAAGGCGCTGCACGTGTTGACGCACGCGGTCGGGAAGTTGCCGATCTGGGCAAAAGCCGAAGCTTGGGAGGTTAGCTGACACTCTCGGTCGGAGCGGGACTTACGGAGGAGAGTGAGGAGGAAAGCGCGAGGGAGCATTGCGAACGGCGGGCTAGGGGGTTGAAAGAGAATAGGAAACAGTTGGAAAGAGGAGGTGACCGCAGAACGATAGCGAGCAAAGGACCTATGTAGGTGGGAAGTTGGGCATTCGTTGAGCCTCACCCGGCTCGGGCTCGCACCTCCGAACACCGCCTCCCGTCGAGCATGTTGCTTGCTTTGGGCGAGCGGGATCTACGCTGCGCGCTGCCGAGCATGCCAAGGCAGCAGAAGGGGGCGTGGGAGGCACCGCCTTGCACCGAAACTGGGTCCGTGACCATGCCAGACCGCCACCGGTGCCTCCGCACGGGCCGCTGCCGCTATCTAGCGAGTCAAATCAGGCGAGGAGGTGAGAGGGGGATCTTGTATTCTTCTTGGAATTACTCTGAATAGCATGTTTGGCGACGTGTATCTTGTCGGGGACAGCTAGGGGGGATCGTAACAACCATATTCCCAGGTCACGAGTGGCGTTAACCACTGCCAAACTCCGCACGTGTGAGTCACTATCGAACGTTTTAGCCTGTCGGGTACTTGAAGACGGCCCAGTAAATCATTTCTATATGGTCCCGAGGCCATTAAGGACCGGCATTTCTGCCCTTTGCCGCAACGAGACTGAGTCTCCATGTCGTGAAGGTCGAGAGTGGTGACAAGGGTGATGCGGCGGAGCTAGCGTCGCTCACATGACTAGCAGCTCTGCTCGCGTGTCTGTTCTCAACCTGTCGACGTCCGGTCTATGTTCAAACAGCTACTCACCCCTCAGCAACATGTTTCACTGCTCAGTCTTTTCCTGGTCGATGATGTTTCCTGGTCAGGGAGGGGATGTAAGGACTGTCGCCAGTTTCGCCTATATACTGACGCAATCACTAAGGCCTTACGCTCTGTTCACTGGTCTTACCCGTCCCTAAACCTCCTCACAGTGAGAAACGGGCACTCTCTGGGCGATTGTATTAACAGATAATCTCTGCAGAAGACATACGCCAAGTACGGAATGAATTATTCACTGAAACTTTATTAAATCTGGGGTATCACCGCTTTAAATCGCTTGGCCTCGTCCATTTTGCCCAGCCAAAAATCATAACGGGAAGCTCGTGCTCCGAACCGTCTCGAGTTCTGGACCGCTTAAGGGCTTTAGCGGCCAGCGGCGCGTGTGCACTTGGGGCCGTTGCCCCTCGTGTAGCCGTAGGCTTTGCCGTCGTTGGTCTGGGTCTTGGTGCAGGGGACGTAGGGAGTACAGCTGAAGAAACCCCAGTACAGATACTCGGGAGCGCCCGTGGTGGACGAAGAGCAGGTGATGCAGTTGTAGAGATACTCGATGTTCGGGGACTGGGGTCAGGGATGAAGCCCAACTTGCCCGTAGATGCCGGCGGTAAAGGTAAGGGAGAGCCAGCACTCACGATGCAAATATCCTTGAGACACGCCTGGCTTTCGGCAAAAGGAAGGGCGCCGCAGGCATTGTAGAAGGTGATGGTAGGAGCACACTGGGTGTCGCACGCCGCAGGGAACTGAGCGAAGGCCGCAGCTGATGTAAGTGCAGCCCATAACTCCTCTGGAAGGAGCTCGCTGAGGAGGCTTTGTGGGATTGACTCACGGAGAAGGCCGATAAGGAGCGTGGCGAGGAACATTGCTGTCGTTGGGTTGCGGTGGTCGGTTTGTGAGGCGAGTTGTAGTCGCTGAGCGGGTCGAGGCTGTCTTTTGTTGAGAGACTGGATGGGGATGTTAGCTCCTGCAATAGGACATTAAGTATTGTTCAAGACGTCGGTCTTGGTCATTCCTGAAGGAGGTCTTGAGTAAAGGACATAGGCTGCTTCCTGCTGCTCTCCGCAGCAGTGGACAAAGCACTCTTCCATCCAGAGCATGGTTGACCAGACGTACATGACCGGACTCTTTGGAAGGTGCAAGTTGGGCAGTACCGTGGTACAGATCGTTCAAGCCACAGTGGACGCCACTGCACGGGCTCACGACACTAAATGGACTACCCAATTCCGCCTCTACACATCTCCTCCATCTGCCTTGGGCCGACGGGATGAGGTATGCAGTTGGCCCTGCACGTGGTTCACAACCCTTGCGGCGGTACTCGACGCGTCCCGGCGAGCCAGTCCTTTACGTAGAGGATACCAGATCTCTTCCATATCGGACGCCAATGTACACACGCCACGGCACCGACTCGCCTGGCAGCTGACCCCCGAGACTTGAGCCCCAGCCCAACGCCGCACTCAGCTTGCGCCTGGACCGGCGATGACGGACATGTGGGCGGCACAGAAGCTGATTAACACTGGGAACAATAGGACGCGACCTTGGGCGCTGCCCCATCCCTCTCCCTCACGCATTCCCCGTAGAGACACACGAGCCCCACCGGTGGCGCGAGGCTTGCTGTCACTCTTCTCGAACGCGCCTGTGATACTAATGAGCTATGAATGGAAACGTCATGCCAGTCGCGCCCAATGTGGAGGTCCTGCCTGCGCTCGGAGCCCCAGGGTCACAGAAGAAGCAGGAAGAATTTGATGGCGTCACCTCGAGATACCCCATACAGCCACCATTCCGGAGCTCTCGGACACCAGAACGCTCCAGGCAGATGGACGCATCGGCGCTCACAATCCCGGTGAATTGTGTCAACCAACGTCCCACCTCGGGACCATGGTTGACGACTGCCCCCGAAACTGACGCGGCATGGAACCCGTAAGGTGTCTGTTGGTTCAAGTTCCAGCGGCGGGGGCGGCCGTTTGGTCAGCGAGATGTCATTGTACGGGGTGTCATCGTCGTAAGCCGTGTTGATCACCAGGAAAGTGCGGCACGCGCCGCACACGCTTCCCATTATTGCAACCGGGGAGTAATCGGGCGCGATGCATCCACACGACACGTCCAACGGGAGGCGATAAACAACACGAGAGGAGACAAGGTACTTCGGGTGTCCCGTATCGCGTAGCACCAGTTGAGCAGATGCTATAAGGTTCCCAAGTGGCAGGGAGTGAGGCCACAACTGAACAATAACTGGACCTGCTGAAAGAACGCAACAATTACGGATCCGACGATCTGAGGTTCAGCAAGGGCTGCATGGCGCTGAACCTTCGATCATACTTCGATAGGAACACCGAGTATCGGCCTCCAGTTAAGCCGTCCTACAGTGCCGGCGGCGACGAGATTTGACTGAGTGATTGCAGGCGTGTGAAGCCGCTGCCCATTGGAATGTGTCGAGAGCGCTTGACGGCACATGCGTTTCACTTCTGCTTGTTATGCTTGCCCACTGCGTCAGCCGCAACGACCTGTATCTAAACGCGGAGAGCCCGCCCGACCGCTGTCATTTCCTTTACCTCCATTTCGGGGGTAATGTAGGGATTTCCAGATCCTTGAGTAAAGAAAGTCACGCTATTTTTGCAAACGCGTGACTTCGGCGGGAACCAAAGAGCCTTCCTGTGACGACCAACCAGTAGCTGTATCGAGCACCTCCTTTAGGTTCCTTGGTTCACGACTGGAGTAACTACAATGCCGCTGTACGCCGAGTCAGAATTCCGAGCAAGCCGGATGCTGTCGAGAGTTCACTGTCATCCGAGCCGGTCGGAGATCGTTAGTCTGGTAGCCGCCACCGCCCAAGAGGATACCTGCGCGTCTACTGCTGCCCAAAGTCTCTTCCGCTTCCCCTGTTCGAACACGGGTACTATCCGATACCGAACTCGACCTAACCGATGAACATCGGAGAGCCATCCTCGGATTCGTAATCAATTACCTTATTCTCCATCTCCTTGAGAGCGGCAGCCGATGACCATGACAGCCCATGGCCTGCGCTTCCGAGCCTGATATCTTGCATTCGCAGTCACCCTCAAGTCGCTTGCACTGTCAAACTGGCAAATGGGTCCGCACGCCAGAACTGCACAATTACCGCGGAGGCCGAGAGGCTTCCCGGAGATTATAACGGTTGAACTGCGTGCCTAGACGTACATGCCAGCATGGTACAGCAGTTTAAGAGGTCTCCTTCTACAGACTGGGACGCATGATGAGTTATTATCTTGTTGGAGGTGCAACACACCAAAGACGTCCACAATATTGCGTTATCTTCCTGACGCGTCCCAATTTTGGACTGAAGCAACAGACGTCTATGGCGTGCACCTAAGGGGGCGACGAAGGATGCATCCCTGTGGTGTAGTGGATTCGATCCGGCAGCATGCGATTCGATCTCCGACTTCGACGTCACACAATCCCGGCCCCCACTTCGATTCCGTGAGCGATCGGCATTGTGCACCATAGACATGTGGGTCCATGGGCTTCCCACCAGCTCTTACTTCGCGTAGAAACTTGCAAGTCGCGTATCATCCGTCAGCCAAACGCTCTGTCGCCTGTAACCGCCTCGTTCCATCACTGACATCACTCGCACCGAGGAGCTGGCTCCCGAACTGTCATACGGGCTGATGATATGCGGTGACACCGGCGGCATTGACGAACAGCTCCGGCGCAGTTCCGTACGGACCTCCCGAGTGACCCGACGCCTACTCCGCATACTCCTCGGCCCCACCTTGGCGAGATAGACCGTCGCCTGCGGGTGAGTGACTGTCCATTCTCCTTCGCGGTAAGCGCTTGACTGTCTGCGCATAGATCATGAGCGGCATGGGTAGCCCCGGCTGTAAGAAGTTTATCCCACCGACGGAGTGGCCCCCATTGCTTGGGGACCGAAGGTGTATCCGAGGGATCGTGGACGAGAGCGTCTGCACTTTCAAAGAGTTCATCGCATTATCCGACGGTCCGAACATGGTATTCCACGGCTAGAGACATCCTTTGTCATAAGCCGTTGCGACGCAGGAGGTTAATGCTCCTTCAGATCGGAATGCGGAATCCAACCGCCGTGGGAATCGCTGATGCGGAATATCGTTGCTTCGAGCATTCGGCATAACGTGGCGGTCGCGTGGATCTTATCAACAATGACAACGGTCAACTTCATAGTTGGGATGGGCGACGCGGTGTGAACTGGCTCGCGTGGAGACCCAGTGGAAGGTCCTCAGCGGTCCAAATACTCCAAGAACTGGCCGTCCGCCGGACTTTTTGCCATTGAGATAGCACCATCGACGGCTGCTGACTACATCACTGCATTGTTTGCATAGGAGCAATCATGCGTCCCGATGCGACGTCGGCTGCATCTGTGCCATGACGTTGGTGCTTGTGCGTCTAATGAGCCGGTTGCTCGCATCATTATGCTGTCGTGGAGTTAGTCTCACACGGTAGAGCCAGCAGGAAGGACTTTTCTTTTGCCGGCGGAGGGCTGACGTCTGAAATCTGATCCATCACAGCGGAGGGCAAAACCATGCGATGCTCGGACTGTGCGTGGAGGCCTCGTCGCCAAGCACGTGCCGTTGAATATAGAGCGGAGCGGCCAAACATGTATTTGTGGAGCTGCCGACCCTGACACGAACCGATGAAGCGGCGCGGACAGGCCGTTGTCGCTGTCCAAGACTCCAATTTGGCCTAAGATGTTGGGCGGAGAGTCTAACAGGGTCACCTCGCGAGGGGCAGCGGTAAGATGTTGCATCGTCGGCGGGGGCCGCCGACGTAACATTAGTAGACCCTTCAGAAAGTGATACCGGCGGCTGGCTGCCAACACATGAGCATCGGTCAACCCGAAAGGCTAGTGGTGCGGGGTCGCGTATATCGGGCGTTCCGTCCGCCGGAGCGGTCTGGACGCTGTCGTCAAAGGAGACGCCGACAACAGAAGCGGAGTGGAGGAAGCTGTCGGCCAGTACCGCCCAATGGGTCAGTCGCACTACTGCCGCATTGTAGATTGTCGTGCAGTGGGCAGGCGGACTGACGGCACCGCAGGGGAAATACGCGATCGGAACAGGACGTCGTTCGGAAATCAGATAACGATACGAACCATGCGTAAAAGCGTGTCCCGGGCCGCGGTCGACTGGTGAAACCGAAATCCGGCAGACGCGTCGGGCTAAAGCGCGTAACACATGCCCCGTCACTCCATACGACGCGGCGCGTGGCGCTGAGAGTCACCGCCCTAGCGCCGGCGATTCATGCGCTCAGGCAGCCTCCACGTCAGCGCCAGTGTTAGGCCCCACATCCTTCTTCGGACCAGTCTCCGAGCCACCAAGAGAGCGCCAATGAACGCTCCGTCGCTTGGCGAGAACCGCCGCCAGCACGATTCACGTGGCGCACCCTATCCAACTTCGCGCCTGTATTCTCGCGATGAGAGGGTCCATAGAGCACGTCCTTGTTCTAACTCTGCGGGGGACGTCGGTGTGGTCGGGAACACGGCATGGCGTCTGTCGGGTTCCGATGAGCAATGCGGCGGAGTAAGCGACAATTGACACATCTGTCCGAACGTCGTGTCGGATCGGGCCAGATGTTGTCGCCGAGCAGATCCCGAGCAGGTTTGCAGTGGAGATACGCCGCCGTGGAGATGCCGCGGACAGGCAGTCTCAGGTGATTCACCACACCGTTCCAAGAGGCGGACGCCGCCGCCTGCCCGATATGGGTTGGGAATGCGCGTTATCAACGACCGCAAGCGCCGATGAAACACAAATGTTGAAGACGGGTGCCGAGTCGATCCGAAACTCGTGCCTGTAGATCCGAGAGTCCGGAACACACATCATCCACATGTGTGGACACGTATGTTTACCCGATAGATCGGCGGCTGTTCGGCTTGGCGTGATCCACGCGATATTGTCCAACACCAAATCTGTTGGTCCGGAGATTGACCCGTGATGTCGGGTCGAAACCGGGACCGAATGGCGCCGGTGACCCCGCGGGGGGGGATGGAGGTTTTCGGCCTGGTTCAAAAAAATTGTGGATGTACCGCGGGTTTCTGGTGTTCCAACTCCGTATTACCGCCGTCGGCGAGTACTATCGGCACCATTATTGAAATCCATGCTAGGCATCCGCATGGCGCCACCGGTGTCATGCGTCCGACTGCCTTGTTCCTCGTGGTGTTCGTCACCATGCACCAGGCTTGACCGTTCCTTGCATTGGACCGACGACGACAATGACGCGCCCGGACGTTAACATCCCGTCCTATTGCCGCTTCAATTACCCATCTGGGTTTTGCCCACCGCCATCCGTAATAGCCTCTCGCTTTCCGCTACTACCCCGATTTGGCAACATGCAGCAAGAATGATGCATAATCTGATATTGAGCATGCGGCTTCCGCCGGGCGGCAAGCCAGAGCAGTTTCTCGGCGACTTGATGTTCATGTTGGAATCTCGTACCCGACCAGATTGCGTGCCTCATACGGCACTGCGATCGCGCGTGCGGAGATTACGGACGGGTGTTCAACTGGGAATGTCGGGAGGTACCTGGGGGGACGACGGAGCGGCACGCACCGCGGCGCCTGGCCTTTCCGTGGAGATGCCATAACCGGGACCCGCCCGATTTGAGCAACCGCCCAAACAGTATCCGAAAAGCACGCGCGACAAGTACGCCCGCGGAATTGAGCCTCCATGTATGTCCGGGTGCTTCATCCGCAACATAGGCCCGATGCAGCACGCCCGCTTGCACAGGACGCGTTTGGCTGCATGTGGAGCAAGCCGTGCATGGCGTGGTACCAATAGGCTGTTCTCGCTCAATCAGCACTGGGCGTGAGACGCTCGGCGGACACAATGCCCAAGATACCTCATGCGCCTGATGACGACTGATGGCGATCAACCGCCAGTCGTAGACATGTACCAAGTGGGAGCACGGCTTGGCAGGCTACGATTCTCTGATGCGGTTGGTACCCAACCCAACGCAGTGGAAGGTCGCGCGCATTCTCATTCATCGCTGCAATCGACGGTGTTCCCGATTGCCAAAGCCTGACTGCTTTAACAGAGATTACAGACACCAGAAATCAGAGTGTCAGCAAGCATCAGTTCCAATGGCTACAGGGCAAATTGCCAGATTCTCGCCGCTTCAACAGACCTTTACGAAGTTCGCATCGGGTCATTAGCGACCGGTTGCGCTCTCAATGATTTTGCAGTTTTGCCGCTCAGCTCTGCACCGCAACATAAAAAGGTGTGCAAAAGACTGTCGTCGTAAGCAACAACATCTGCCCTATGGCTCAGTTGGCTAGCGCGTGGAGCTGTTACTATTACTGGAACAACTCCGAGGTCCACGGTTCGAGCCCGTGTGGGGCAGTAGCTTACATTTTTGGGCTTTTTGGGGTCGTTTTGAGCTTGCGGAAGCTCCGAGGTTGATTTTGGAAGGGGGGAAATGGGGTGTCGATTGCGGTGTGGCAAAGTTTGGGGGTGTCTCCCGTAAAAGCTTATTTCAAGACTAATTCTGCTAAGACTAAATATAAGCATTACGATGTCCCTGAATTTCAGAATGGCGGTTCCCCACTTTCCTTGATGCCAAGGATACCTGCACGCTGGTACTGCGTTCTACTTCAACGTACACAATGTATAGCTCTTAATCCATCGTTTGACAAATGTCTCATTTCATACGGTATGCAAGGAGCTATGGTAAAAACCCTTCCTCCTAATTTTCGTGGCCACTTGGCGCTCTCAGGAATCGCCCCTCGGACCGTTTTCGGATGTTTCACTATCGCCCTGGTTCTTAGGCCACATGAACCGGTCGCGGCACGGAAACATTCAGCCACGATAGAAGCAACCTTCTAATCCTAAGCCTCCTGGGATGTAAAGTCACCGCCACTGTTGATAGTTGAAAAGTGCGAACATCCTAAATGGCCGTTGACCTTGGAATTGAAAATGAAACCGAGTTGCACTTCGGTCGCGGACATTTTACTCATGACCTCTGCATGTGACAGCTTATGCCCATGGTCGGCGCATGCGCCTTGGGTTGCCGCCGAACCGGCCGAAACCACCTGAACGGGCCGTGTCCTCCGACATCAACATGCTGCCGAACCGACTCAGTGACAAGAGAGGTCATGTCCGTTGTCGGTCCATGCGGCGTAGGCTGCCGCCGAACCTGCCGAGACCACCTGAAGGGGCCGCGTCCCCCGACACCAACACACTGCCGAACCGTTAGCCGTTCTGGCTGTACATGGCCGTGCATTTGCCGTCGGTCCGCTGCTTGGCCGTTCTGGCTGTCCCAAGTCCCCGTTATCACACAGTTTTCCGGCGGGTTCGTTCAGGTTGCCGTTGTTTGGCCGTCGTGACCGTCCGCGGAGTGGCATCGCACTGTAATGCGGTCATTCGTGACGACCATCTGCTTGCGGTGCTTGCTGCGGCTCTTTGCTCGGATCTGCATGGCGCGTAACTAAGCGGACCACCGAGCGGTAATGACGTCGGGATCTAAAGGCGCGTAGTTTCCGGCGTGACTGAGTAGTGTTCTCTCAGGCAGATGTGATGTGGACCGGAGCAAACCCTCGCCACGGAGGTGACGAGGTCGGTCACACGGACGGACCGACCGATCGGCGGCGACCAGGCGAATGGCGAACTCTCTCAATGTACCGAGGGACAACCGATCGCATCATTCAACCTATCGGGGACCGTCCGGCCAATGCTCTTTCGGTGATTGCGACCGAGGGCGGGCCGTCATCATGCCGCCGGTGGTGGACCGTTATACCGAGCGCTCATCTCAACGTGCATTTTAAAGTTTTGTGCCGAGCCATGCCGGGTGTCTCTCTCCGTGTTGCTCTCTGGACCCACCACATCGTGGTCATAGGCCCTAAATGGAAAATATAGGCATCTGAGATACGCCGCGGCACCGGTAGTGCATCGGCGGTGTAAACGGCAATCTGATGGTTGTAGTCGCCTGGATGCTAACCGCACGGGGATGTCGTCATGCCGGAGATCACTTCTAGACTGAAGGTGTTAAACTCCGTGAAGGAGCTGGGAGGCTCAGCAAAGTACCCGCTCGGACGTTTGCGAGCGGACCAAACGAGTTGCCGAAAGCAAGCTCCAGCCCGCCACGGCAACATCGGATGTGTCGCGAGCTTTCTGAATGTCGAGGACTGGCTGACGCTCGGCTCTCTGTTCGGACTTTCTTGTTTGCGACGAGACAAGCCGAGAACGTCGGAAGCTTATCAGTCCGAAGCCGAAGGCACGGCCATTCCGGACCGTGTTCCGAGTCGAGATTCCGAGTTGCTTCGCGTTCTGATCCGGTCGGAATCAAAGAACCAAACGTATCTACCTGTTGCTTCGGCAAAGCACGGCTCACTTGATGGGTTGTAGCTCTGGCAGTTACCTCGCGTCACAGTGAGTTCGGGACACAGGTGGTGACGCTTGTTCAGGCATCCTCGGCCGCTTCTACCTTGTCTCCAGTTCTCCGGGCGTGTACCAGGTAAGCGCGCAAAGACAGAGTAACGGAGCGAGCACGATTCTGTTGCCGGCCGGCGTAATGACGCCTCCGTGTAACTCCAATGCTGTTCAGGTGTTCAACAGAAATCCCATCAGGCCGCCGAGAGTCCCACGCACGCTTCTGGTCGGCTGAACAGGAGTTCCGGACTCATCGTCTAACAATTCCACTTCATCCGAAGCGGCTACCTGGAGTACAGCTGCAGGCTTAACTCCTGTTCGGACTGGGGCCTATGGATAACGGAAAAATGAACGAGTGCCGCTGGCGGCGCTGTGCATCTCGTGACCGCCGTCGTTTACCGTGGAGGTCCAAACAGCCGCTCGCGAAGGCGGTCCTGTTGTTCCGGTGATACCGCGACGGAGACTCATGATGCCTGTACGGACAAATTGCAGAACTACAACCTTCGTTGCAGTGAGCCTACGGCAGTCGAAGGGGCAATACGGAGCTTCAGTTTTGCCAAAAGTTATTCGCGAGGACGAGGCAGATTAGTGAAGCCATTCAAGACCACACGGACCAGCGGGATGTCCTTGAGTAGCCCGCCTGGAGAAATGGAATTGATCCATAGAAGCTGACGAGCTCAGACGAGCTCAGACGAGAGTCATGCGCTGGCAAGGAATGGTCACTTGATGGACAAAACTCGTCAAACTCGTCACCAAGCGATTGGATCAGCCATATCTGGACCATCATGTTCGTGAGATCCGGGTACAAGTCCGGAAGAGCAGAATAGTCCGGATTTGCCGACGGCGGATGTGACGAAGGACGCGAGAACCGAGATGCGGCTCATAACAACAATGGCAACAAACAGTTCTCACTTGCAGCATCGAGGCGAATGACGTACCGAGATGGACGCTCTAGCCTGCCATTCCAGTGCCCCCGCGTCAAGTGACGCATGCGGGCAAGCGAGGCAGTGAGCTCAGGCAGGCGACGTCACTTGGTGGCGGCAAGTTCGTTGAACCTAGTTGTTGTCGTGGGTGAGGCATGGATGAAGAGGACAAAGGCACAAACAAGCTTGCGTGCTCGCTTGTGACAAGCTTATTGTCTCGTGACGGTCTTATCTGCGATCTGGACATGCTGAAATACTCCAGTTGGACAGGATGATCCCAACTCCCCGGTTAGTCACTGGGTTGGGCTTTCGTGGAAGAACTAACACGCTTGAGAATTTCCCTAGCGATAGGAGTGTTGCCCGTCTCACTCGTTCTGTTTAGCCACATTCGGCAACCGGACTTTTCTATTCGTTTAACGCTTCCTCTCAGGCTCGTTAGTTATCCAGCAGTCTGTGCTTGACAGCACGATGTTAAAGTTCAACCCGGTATTGTGAAGGACAACGGTGCAAGGCTTAAAATCGTCGTTTCGGAAATACGGGTATTTACCAAGTTCATCCAGGCCTTGCTATCCATGCCGAGCGATCGACCACAAACAGCACATGTAGCACACCTGAGAAGCTGGATCCCCAGGGCGCGAGGTTGGACTCTCGTGATATCAGACGGGGCCCTCAAACGGGGCCCAACAGCAAAACGAAACAATGGGAGGCAACAAGAGAATGAGGAATGCCAACCGAGGGGCTGGCCAGCACCGGTCCGTCGCCATATTAGTGAAAATACCCGATTCCATGACTTCATTCTCGATCGGCGAGAACTGAGGGACTGCTGATCCTCAGTTTATCCAAAGTCTAGATTCTCGATGAAACTGCCAAAGCTGGGGTGAGCGCTTGAGTGAGAGCGGCTCGCTGGAGTCATGGCTGAGCGTGCGAACGCTACTCTTCACATTACAGCACATCTACCTCAAGGACACCCTCCCTGTTCCCTGGAGGAGCCAAGTGAGTATGGGGCGACTGGGCATCAACACGCATCTATATGAACAGAATGTACAACACTAGCGGGTCTGCCTAACCGACAGAATGACGTGAGAACGTATGCGCGCTCGATTACTGTGGCAGGTGTTGCAGGATCACCTGTTCTTCCACAACTACCACCTTGACGCCTGGCGGTGGCAGGGTATCATGTTACACATTGCGCATCTGAAGCAGCTGCGTGGGCGGTTATGGACCACGCGCTCGCCAGCCAGCCTTAGCCCCGACTGCCAACAGCCCATCCTTTGCCTGCTCAAGATATCCCATCGCGCTCGTCCCAGCATCGCTGATTGCGGTCCTGGGCGAGTTGGAGCGGCGCTCCTGCAACGTCTGAGCCCGAGATGCTAGCGGCACTGGTGCGACGACAGTCGCCAGGCCACCCATTGCCGTCGCAGTGGTCGTGGTCGTCTCCACTGCTGGTGGTTGTGGGGAGTACAGACGCGCAGGGGCACGGGGGGAGGTTGGCGGGTTGAAGAGCTCCGCAGCCGGTGGTGGGGCGACGACGATCTCGTGCGAAAGGTTGCTCTGGTCCTGTCTGTCAGCTCTGACGCCATGATGCATTCTCACCGATGAGCCGACTAAGGGAGGGACGCTGTACTTGTGTGTTGCACAGAAGGTGACGATCTGCTGCAGCGCACCTGGAAGGGGATTTTGAGTAGCACGCGTCACAAACGTTATCGTGATGAGATGTTCCTCCCACGGCACGAGGGCCTGCCGTCAGCTCATCTTCTCCGATGCAGCCGTCGGATGAACGCATTCTCGCCGTGCGAGCCTCAGAGCACACTCGGCCCTCACAGAGAGTCCCCAGGAATGACTCCTCATAGGCAAGGCTGACAACTGAATGCCCAGAGCTGATCGTGCTCATCTGGTGACAAAGACCACGTTTCCTCGTCTGTGTTGTCTCAGCTACATGGAAATGGCAGCTGTCAGTCCTCGACGAGGTCACTCCTCCAGAACGCGACAGGCCAGAATGCCAAAGGCAACCCCTATCAGTTGTCCAGCTTGTCCAGGGCTTTCCGCACCTCCACCACGAGCAAGAACCCACCTCTGTCACAGCAAACCATCCCTTCCGATTTCTGCGCTGGAGAAACACAACTGCAATCTGGGATCAGCCTGGCCTCTTCTGCGACGCACCTCCCCCCCGTCCGCTCTGGTATCCACGAACGTCTTCACGAACTCGTCGATCTTGGTCGAGATCTCGCGCTCAATCCCCGTCTCCGCCGGCTTCGCAGCGCCCGCGGCGGTGCCGACAGGCGCGAGGGGGGTCGCTGCAGCCGCCGGTGCGGAGGCAGTGACTGCGACATGGGTATCAAGGATATCGAGGGTTGCGGGTTCTAGGGCGTCGAGATTGCGATGGAAGAAGATGGAGGACAGGAGGGCGCGAAGAACCGATGGAGCTGTTGTGCGTTCCACACGCTGAGCGTCAGTGGACAATCGCCATCGTCCGAGAAAGTAAGAAGACAAGGTCAGACAGACCGTCACTCCCGCAAAAGTATTTGATGGCGCATGAAGCATCTACTAGGGGAGACGAGGGCGTCAAAGGAAGTTGATGTGATCACCGATATCGACTCCACTTGACAACGAGTCCCCGACACCGAACTTCCGAAGGCCCATTCGTGGACTCCACGCATTCTACTTACCAGCTTGATGTGATTTACCGCGTCCATGGTGGCATGCTTGCGTGTAGTTGAGGAGTCAGCTGTTGAAAGATGAAGAAAGACAGAGTGGCAAGTGCGTGTTGGGTGGTTCAGCGTGGTGCCTATGAGTTGACGGCCCTCCACCAGCCCCGATTCATTGCGTCAGACATTTGGAGGTGGCTGACTGCCGGATTTACACGGATATACCCACCACAACATTGCTCTCCAGTCCCCTCCAGCCCCAACCCACACGCCTCCATAATACTCCGGGGATTCTCATGCAGATAGCTTAAACTAGTAATACATTGTTCTAATAGTGAGCCAGATAGCCTATCTAGTCACGCTCAGCCTCGTTCATCGCCGCCACAAGGCGCGACATGGCCTGGAACATCAGACCTGCGCGCTGCGTCTCAGCGCTCGAGACAGGGGGCTGTCCGCCCTGCTCAGCAGCAAGCTGGGCATTTTGTTGGATGACCTCCTGCGCTTTGCGCTCGAACGCATTGAAGATCTCCCTCACACTCGCACGCCACGAGTCCCACACCACGCCGACAATGTGCTGTTCTATCGCCTCGCTGATGCCGGTCATAGAGAGACGAGCACCGTGAAGGACAATCTGGGCTGAAACGTTACCAGCCGCATTTACGGGCAGAGGAGGGCAACCGTACGTGAGGATGGTGGTCGTGCGCGAAAGGAGGGAGAGCTGAGGGAGAGTCTGTCCAGGCGACGTGACGCAATGGGGGCATTGGGTAACTGAGTGAAGGAGGCGAAGCGCACGAGATAGAGGGGCGAAGGTGTACATGGTGAGAGGAGTGTTCTGACCGGGCTTGGGCTCCAAGGCATGCTGGTGCAGCAAAGCGAGAATGCGGGGGACCATGGCGACGTGCGGGCAAGCAGCGGAGTACTGCGACGCGCCGAGGTTGCCCAGATTAAGGTCACCCGTGCCGTCCGTTCCGGCGTTGTTGGCATCCTCTACTGGCATCGCATGTGACAAGTCGAGTAGAGCAAGATGTGGGTCGAGGCCCTGTCCATCAATGCTTTCCATGCCCTGCTGGTCGCCGCCGTCCTGTCCGTCGTTCGCCCCCTCGTTCTGCACACCCGCGTTCGACGACTCGTTGAGCGAGAAGATGGCATCACGAAGCGCCGACGTCGTGTGCTGGTCCATCTCGGACGAGTATGATGTATCGTTGGCATCTGGGAAGTCGCTCGAGGTGAAGGCCGTCGTCGCCTGTGATTGCGGTTGGTTGAACGGCAGGTTGTTGACGAACGTCTGCAGCGGCAGGTCGTCGAGGTATCCGTCGACAGCGATGGAGTCGAGCTGCCTGTCAGCTCGCCTACTCCATTATACAACTCACCATTTGGTCATCCGTGAGGGACAACAGGTGCTCGTCCTCTTCTTCCTCGCCCAACCCGAGATCTATCGCCATCCCCATAGCCATGCGCATGTCCATCGTGTCAGGGTAGCCTCCGAGACCCTCGCGGGTGAACTTGCGCTTCTTGGGGTATAAGGAGTTCGCCGATCTGGAGTCGATGGCGAGGCTCTGCTTCTGGTCCTTCGGAACCGTCCTCCTGCGCTGGCGAGGAGCATAGTTGCAGTTCCATCCTCCCTGCGCGCAGCGAGTGCAGCTTGGGCGGTCGCCAGAACATTTCTAACATGTCAGCGGAAGCGGAGGGTAGGGATATATGATGGATGGACTCACCTGTTTGGCCTGATGACACAAGTCGCACGCTGTGTTGGTCAGCACTTGGCCCAGCGCTGCCGGTTTGCATCCACGCGGGATGCAATGCTTACCTTTACGGATTGATGGTGGGCGGTTGTATGGGCTGCTTCTAGGCGTCTCGACGTGGTGGGGAGTGTGTGCCTCGAGAGCGAGACTCAAGTGAGGATCGGGCACGGAGAGGTTGATGTCTTCATGACCCTCGACTGGGATGTCGAGGGCATGCACGTCGACCTCTGCATGTGGCGTCCCGTCATCCTTGGTGTGACTAAAGTCTGGCTGCTGGAGATGGTGGTGTTCGAATTGATGTGGATGGGAGTCGTCCCCCTGGAGGGCACCGAGGTCGAGATGGATGGCAGCGGCTTGGGCAGCCTGGGCAGCGAGAGCGGTCTCGTCGGGCTCTGATTCGTGCTGGGTGTGCTGTTGGGGTTGTTCGAGTGCATCCATGGTGGACATGGCTGGTGGAGGTTCTCGCTGAGATAAACAATGCGGGGGTCGGCGTTCTGGACGGCGTGGACGATAGTGGCAGTGATGTATGGGCGCGGAGTTTACGGGGTAACAGTTGGAGGCGAAGTGAAAGATGGTGTGAAGAGCCACAATGGCGGGGTTATGGATGTGGACTTTGAGTCAGCGACGTTTTGATCCCATGGTCCGTGGCTCATCAGCTCATCAGATAACTCACCTCCCGTCTCTTACCTTCGGCGCACCGGAGAAAGACGATTCAAACGCTGACTAAGCGGGAAGAAGTGGAAGATGCTGGGGGGAGGGGTTTGGAAGAGTCAGCGAGTAGGATGCGGAGGATGGTGAGCCAAGTTTGTTTGGTGGCGAGTGGCGGCTGGTGGTGGCTCGGAGGTCGACGGGGCTCGAGGAGGGGGGGCCTAGGGGGAAATGGAGGTCTTCCCCCAACCGCAGGCGGAGCATGACCGGCCTAGCTGGCCTAACTCGACCGCCAGCCGGGCATCGGAAGTTTTTTTCTTACCACGTGGCATTTTAATGATGTGTCGTTCTGGTTGCATGCTTGATTAGTCAGCCCACTGTCTGGTATCTGCTCTGCTCTCCACTTGCCACCCAGGGTGTTGTTGGAGAGGTGACGTCCATCTGAGATTTACAGAGCGCTTCGAGCAGACCATCCGTTCTCAGTCATCAACACACTATTCCATTCACTCCTCATCATGGCCGAATCATCAATCAAGCCAGCGACGAAGCCTACTGTTATGTTTAAAAAGGGCCCACGGTCACGCCCACAAAAGTCGTCGCGCAAGCGATCGGCCTCGCCCGCCGCAGAAGAAGAAACAGCGCCAGAAACAACAGTCGTTCGGCCCAACAAGAAGTCGATCGCAAATCCGCTTGTGCAGGGAAGCAAGCGCAGGCGAACAGAAGGAGAAGGAGGCGGTCTGGACGAGTATGACTACTTGGCCGACGATGCTGGCTTGTCCCGCGCCGACGAGTTTGCGACGCGTGACTCGAACTGGGATCTCGAGACCCTCGAGAAGGAGAAGGGCATCAAGGTTAACGAGGACGGCGAGATTGTGACCGCCGACGATGGCCTGTACCGTGGCCAGAAGGGATACCTCCCCACGATTAACAAGCGGATAGACTCGATCCGCGACACCAAGATGAAGACAGGCCCAATCCGCGCAACAGCCAACATCCGAACAATCACCCTCATCGACTACCAGCCCGATGTGTGCAAGCCGTACAAGGAGACCGGGTTCTGCGGGTACGGCGACAGCTGCAAGTTTATGCACGACCGTGGGGACTACCTTGCGGGATGGCAGCTGGACAACCTTGACCCCGCCGACCAGGAGGTGCAAGAAGTCGAGGAGGAGGAGGAGATGCTACCCTTCGCGTGCCTCATCTGCAAGAAGGAGTTTACCGAGCCTGTCGTCACCAAATGCGGACACTACTTCTGCATGCAGTGTGCCATCGACCGGTTTATCAAGTCGCCGAAGTGCTACGCGTGCGGTGCTGCGACAAACGGTATCTTCAACAAAGCGGAGAAGCTACTCGCCAAGCTCGAGGCGAAGCAGAAGCGCAGGCGAGAGGCGAAAGGCATCGTTGAGGAAGACGATGGTGGCATCGAGATCGGCGGGGCAGGGAGCGACGACGAAGAAGAGGGTGCTCCAAGCGACGACGAGTGATTTAGCCTTGTGGTCAACCCGACTTCCGTCGGCCACGGTCGTTTCGTGTACAGGTATTCTGCCCGCACCTCGAGACGCACGCGTATTATCAGCAGACATTGTATAGTAGATTAGACAACATGTTACAGCATAGGCATTGCACAGGAATGGTTGCATGGCATGGGCAGGATGGCAGGCCAGGCGGGATGGATATGAGCAGTAATTCAGGAACAGGGTGGAGGTCTGTTCGCAAAGTCCACGACGCGTCTCTTCACGCGTCAAACACTACACCATCACAGCCCTCAACCATGGGTCGAGCATCATCACCAGATTTGTCAGACTCGGAGCTCCTCGAGGGCCTCGAGGACAAGTTCGACATGGGCGCCGAGCGCGAGCGCCGTATGCAGGCGCTCCGAGACGAGGCTCAACGAATGAAGACGCTGAACGAGACCGAGTACGGCAAGGTCGTGACCTATGGCGACGAGAAGAAGCTCATTGAGCGCATGTCGTGAGTGTTTGGGTGGTAGGGCAGGAGAGAGGCGTAGCAGTGGCGACGGATGAAGGCGACTCGGAGGGTGGACACAAGAGACGAGTGTGGCGGCGGTGAAGAGCGTGAGACTGCTCGCCGTTGCCTCTCCTCCTTCTCCATCGCTCCATCTTCCTTTCCTCATTTTTCATCCACTCTGTCCACTGCTATTCACTCCTGTTATTGTGTCAGCTTGCAGCACTGGTTTCACAGCTGATGGACAGGAAAGACAAGTGGGTTATCATTCACTTCTTCCACCCGGACTTTCCACGATGCCGAATCATGGACGCCCGACTCGAAGAACTGGCCCCAAAACACCCCCATACCCTCTTCCTCCGCGCCAGCGTAGCAGACACTCCCTTCCTGGTCGGCAAGCTTGGCATTCAGGTCCTCCCCTGCGTCTACGTCTTCGTCGACGGCAAGGGCACTGACAGGTGAGCGTCACACATGTGATGCGTGATCAGCTGTTACTCTCCTAGAGCTGACTCCAGGCTTATCGGCTTCGAGGAACTTGGCGACAACGACAGCTTCTCCTCCAAGACGCTCGAGTTCCGGCTGCAGCAGACAGGTGGGTACCAATGAGATGGCAGTTTCAGTGAGAACTGACACTAGGCGCCCTCCCTTCCGGCCCATTGTCACTCGCCAACATGCTGCCGAAGCTCAAGAAGGGGGACGAGTCGGACTCGGACGACGAGGCCTTCCGCGACAAGTCCCGCCGCAAGGGCAAGTTCGGTATCCGGAACGGCCTCGCCTCGGCATACATGGGCGACGAATAGCATCATCACTACTGTACACTATGCACTGTTTGGGTTCGTGTATCTCATTCAACCTTCTGGCATTGGCATTCCTACACCTCCCCGCGCATCGCCTTCCAGAGCACAGCGACTTCCGGCTCGTCCTTCCCGAATAGGTTTTCCACGTGCAGCGCCTCAGCCATGTGCTTCGGATTCGTCGACCCGCACAGCGGGGTGATGTTCCATCTACTGTCAGTTCGGCCCTGCCCACTCAGACATACAGTTGGCAGAGGCGGTACACCGCTTGCTCGGGTGTACACCCCGCGCGCTGGGCGAGTCTCTGCAGCGGGCCCGACGCAAGGAGCGACGGACTGCCCGTGAGCGTCCAGAAGGACTGGTACGAGATGTTGTGTTTCTGGCAGAGGTCGTACACTGGTGTCAGAACTTCACTAGACCCCCCCTGAAACGAACCGGCCCAGTCCCATGCGTTGCCTTCATACCACCGATTCTGGACGATGGTGACGGGTACCCGCGCCTCGCTCAGAAGCCACTGAAGTTCGTCTGGGTCGTATATGTTCGACACTCCCAAGCGGCCGACCTTGCCACCGTCCACGAACACCTCGAGGGCTCGGTATGCTTCAAGCGTGGCCTGGGGTCAGTCCTTGTGAGCAATAAAGCATGGCGCCTGAATATCCGCACGCTCTCCAGTGCTTCAAAGGCGCCCAATATTGCTCGTCAAACTCACAGCACGGGTTCGCAGTGGCGAGTGCAGGACGACCGCGTCGAGCTTCTCCACGCCCCAATTTGCCAGCGATCGGGCAACACTTTGCTGCACCTGCGTCCCAACAGGCGCCTTCTCGTCATACGGTAGTGGCTGGGACCGATCCTGCCCGTCCAGACTCGTAAACCTAGGCATCAGCACTGCGCATGACGGTGGCTCACTTGGTCTGCAGATAGACGTCGTCGGGGGTCACGATTCCCTCCTCGACGGCTCGCCTGAATCCCTGCCCAACGAGGTCCTCGCGGTAGTGCTGGCGTCAGATACCTGATTCCACGCGCTGCTCAGAGTATTAGGGGAGGACAGGAATCACCTTGGGCTGGCAAGCTGTGTCGATACCCCGGAAGCCGAGCTTGAGTGCTGTGTAGACCAGCTCGGGGGTCCGCTCCTTCTTCCTTCCCATCAGCCATGCTCACATGTAGGCTCACCAGGCGGTGCCATATACGATCTTCGGCATAGGAGGCATGGTGGTTCACTTGATGTGCAGTGAGAAGTTAGTGCCGCGGTTTCAAAGGCAACATGAGCAAGCTATGACCTCACATGGCAGTTGGCCGAGTTTCCCATCAGAGAACCAGCTTCAATGCCCTCGGCCCACACAGCACAAGTCGTCCATATACAACAACGCTGAACATTAGGCCATGCAGGTCATGGCATTGACGCCGTGGATTGGCATCAACACGATGTCAACACAATGCTACTTATGCCTACCTGAGGAGTCTCGGTCAGTACAGAGGGCCCAAAGCACCGAGAACTCGCCGACTGTCGCCCGGATATCTCGGGCCGAGACCCGCTCTCGATGCCGGTGAGATTCCCGTTGCGACATGCTGCGAACGGGAATGTTGCAGGGAGATTGCACACAACCCCATACATGACTCCGCGAGACTCCGCATCCAAACCGTTGCTTTTCCATCTGTCACACTATCTCTAACCCAATTACTGACCTCGCGATGCTCCTTACCGGCCTCCTGGCTCTTCTGCCTCTCCTCAGCGCCCGCCATGTGGAGCAAGTCTCGCCGGAAGCGTTGAAGGAGTATACCCTCGAGAGTGAGGGCATCAAGGCGAGCTTCATCCCATTCGGGGCGCGGCTGAAGTCGCTCCGCGTTCCCGATCGTGAAGGGGCCTGGAGAGAAGTTAACCTTGGTTACGGGGATGCGAAGCAGTACGCGGCGGAGGACAGTCCCAGCTACTTTGGAGCAGTGATTGGGTGAGTCTGCGGCAGAATGGGGTTGCGCAAAGTGGCGCAGCACGTCGACATGCTCGCAGAGCAGACCAACGGCACAGCAGGCTTCGCCTGTGCGCGGCGGACGCGTAGCTGATCTCAGCCGCTACGCCAACCGCATCCGCAACGGCACATTTACCGTGGACGGTGTCATCTCCAAGGTCCCTAACAACGAGCACGGCGGTCTGAACACCCTGCACGGAGGCAAGATCGGATACGATGCCGTGAGCTCGCGGCCATATTTCGAAGCTAACGGCAGCGCGAGTGGGACGTCGTGAGCGCCAACGCGTCAACCGTGACATTCAGCTTGATGGACTACGGCTTCGAGGGGTATCCGGGCAATGTCGTGAGTGTGGCCCCCCCCCTCCCCTCGTTATTCTTACGTATTCCCCACCGCTGATTCCCAGCTCGCCTTCGCATCGTATACTCTTACACCGGGCAAGCTCACAACTGTGCTCACCGCACACGCACTCGACAGACCCACACCCATCCTCTTAACTACCCACTCGTTCTTTAACCTCGCTTCCGACGCTTCCTCCGTCCTTGACGATGACCTCCGCGTGGCCGCCTCGCGCATCATTGGTGTGGACAGTATCATGATTCCTACAGGCGAAATAATCTACACGCCTGGCGAAGACCATCTCCTCGACTTCACCTCCACACAGAAGGTGCGCAAGTCCCTCCCAGCCGGCCTGGACAACTGTTTCATCTTCGACCGCCCCGCAGAGGGGCTGGACGTGTCCGAGGTGGCACAGCTTGAATGGTCGTCGCCGAAGACGGGCATTCGGATGAGGGTGAAGACAAACCAGCCTGCGATCCAGGTATACTCGTGCTCGGGCAACGATGGGAGCCAGATCACGACGCTTGGGCCCGCTGACAAGTTTGCCTGTATGGCCATCGAGCCGCAGGGCTGGTAAGTTTGGCGGAATTGAGTGAAGTTGGGCTGACTGTAGGATCGACGGGATCTCACACCCCGAGTGGGGACAGAGGCAGGTGTACTACCCCGGCTCGGCGCCTCATGTCAATGTGGCCGAGTATATCTTCGACACAGTTCCCAACGTGGGCGACGCTGCCGATGCCAGTGGCCGCCATCGTGAGGAGCTCTAAGCCAGTTTGTCCGTAGAGCGAGACGGGAGGTGACGGCAAGAGAGACAAGCGGATGTAGAGTACATGCATACAGTGTTGATCAATCGGAACAGTGGGTGAGGTCGTGGGGAGCGTCGGGCATCAAGCCCCGCCAACAGAATGGGTTACGTCAATCCGTCGAAGGAGCGTCCGCGTTCGCGGCCTTGGGATCACGCAGCTTCTTGACGTTCGTGAGATAATGCGCCGTGTTGGCCTCGTAGTTGGCCGCCAGCGCTGCGGCGTTGCAAACAATCTCCGACGATTGGATGATTTCCTGCCGTCAGTCTCGCTCGCGCCGTTGTTCGCCATGTCCTCCATCTAGCTCTCTGTCTCTCACGCCCACTCTCGCCTACCTGTGTACCCTAGCCCCTGCCCCTTCGCATTTCGGCCTCACGAGCGACGTACCCGAATACATGTGTTCAGCTCGCGAAACGCCTCATCGCACTTGTCCTGCAGTCAGATTCCGTACCCATTTCCCACGACTCGCGGGCAAGTTGGTATACTCACGACATTGCGGATAATGCGCTCAAGCAGGACGTTCTGTTCTGCCTCGTGTGGGTTTTCCATCGCGAGTAGGTGAGGGTGGGTGATGGAGAGTGCGCGGTGGTAATGGTGCGCGCGATGTTTGGTTCGATTGAGATTGAGTCGTGGAGGAGTGGGGCAGGATTTGATCCCGCCCTTTCGCTCAGTGCCACCAAGCAGCCGCGGCTGCACTATGCACACTGCATGTAACGACACAACGAGCAGCGACACAAGCGCGCGGCGACACACCGAGAACAGCGAACGCCGACGTAACGCCCTACAGTGTCCGAAGTCTGAGTGCGCTTATCTCTGTTTAATGGCCGCACACTTCACCGAGGTAGCTGTCGCGAGTCACCGTCGGGTGCCCCGAACCCCTCCGAGCCTGCTCCGGCGTATTCCGTCCGCAAAGCCCGTCTGCATACGCTACTACTCGGCCGCAAGGCCGCTCCTCTTCCACACATGTCCCAGTAGCGTGTCCCAGTAGCGTGGTGCATGTGTGCACGGGGTTCGGGATGTGTATCGCAATGCCGGCGATCCAGCTGCGAAATCAATGATGCGGGGCCCACTAAGTTTTGTTGATTGGCGCCAATATCGATATCGTCGTTGTTGATAGATACGTTGAAGAGGGTTCAGTAGTCCGCGTTCACATGCAGTACAGTTCGTTCAATGGGGTACGGTTCGCTTTCCATGCATGCTTCAATGAGCGTTGGTCGCCCTGGTCACGCTGGACGCTCTGGACGACCGCTGAACAACTTAGACATCAAACATACGTCGCGGGTGTCACCTCGGCATCTTACCGGCGTTCGGCGTTCGGTTCAACCACCCCGGTGAACCGTCATGAGTTGACCTTCAGCACCTGTTATAAGAGTACAGCACGTCGTGCTCTACTGCTATCACCACGCCATCCAACACAAATCCCAAACGACAAGATGACTCTCCAGACCCGCCTTTTGCGCAGCACGCTCGCGCCCTCCCGGCGCGTCCTCAACGCTTCCCGCTCGTTCTCCGCCTCGGCAATCAGGAGAGAGGAGCTGATGGACATGACGATCCTGAACGAGTCCCAGCGCGAGGTGCGCGAGGAGGTCGGCAAGGTGTGCGCAAACTTCCCCGACGCGTACTGGCGCGACCGCGACATCTCCCACAAGTTCCCCTTCGAGTTCCACAAGGCCATGGCCGACGGCGGATGGCTCGGCATCGCCCTGCCTGAGAAGTTTGGCGGCTCGGGCCTCGGTCTTTCCGAGGCGGCGATCATGATGCAGACGATCACGGAGAGCGGGGCTGGGTTCCCCGGCGCGCAGAGCACCCACGGCAACGTGTACGCGACGCAGCCGCTCGGCATCTTCGGCACGGACGAGCAGCGTTCCGACCTCATTCCCAAGATTGTTGGCGGCGAGTACAGGACATGTTTTGGCGTCACGGAGCCGAATGTCGGCTTGAACACGCTTGAGCTGAAGACGACCGCGACGCGCAAGGACGACGGGAGCTGGGTGATCAACGGGCAAAAGACCTGGATTACCTGCGCCCAGGAGGCGCAGGTCATGATGCTCCTGGCGCGTACCAAGCCGCTCGAGGAGTGCGTGAAGAAGAGCGAGGGGCTGTCCCTCTTCGCCATCCCCTTCGACAAGAGCAAGCCCGGACTCGACGTTCGTCCGATCCGCAAGATGGGCGGTAACTCGGTCGACTCGAACGAGATCTGGTTCGACAACTACGAGGTGCCAGCTGGCACCGTCATCGGCGGCGACGAGAACATCGGCAAGGGCTTCAAGATCGTCCTCCACGGCATGAACTCTGAGCGTATCCTCATCGGTGCTGAGGCCCTGGGTATCGGGTACGCCGCGCTCAAGAAAGCGGCCAAGTACGCCGCCGAGCGTGTTGTCTTCAACCGCCCCATCGGCGCCAACCAGGGTATCGCCCACCCCCTGGCTGACGCGTACATGCAGCTCCACGCCGCCGCGCTCGCCGTGTACCACGCCGCCAACATCTACGACAAGAGCCACCGCGAGCCCGGGTCTGTCCCCTTCGAGGCGCTCGGTGCCGCGGCCAACTCGGCCAAGTACCTCGCCGCCGAGGCTGGATACAACGCGTGCCAGCGTGCTATCCTCTCCATGGGTGGAATGGGCTTCGCTGCCGAGTTCGACGTCGAGCGCTACTTCCGCGAGTCCTGGGTGCCGCGTCTCGCCCCTATTTCGGGTGAGATGATCAAGAACTACGTCGCCGAGCGTGTGCTCCACCTCCCCAAGAGCTACTAAGCAGGGAGCGAGTGACGCGAAGGGAGTTGGATTAGAGCGACGAGAGCCGCGGATGACGGGTACAGGCGCACCGGGTTCTGGGTTTATTGTAGACTACATGCATTGTTACGAAGCAGTCCTATTGTTGAGTAGACGTGTGAGCATAGGCCATTTCCCGAGCAATGAGGGGGTCAGTGACTGTAGCCGTGCTGGAGTACAAATTATGATGATCCATCTAGGGGGTGAGGTGAGTCACCGCCGTCTACCGTAACAAACCTTCCCGACTCTCGGCATCTTAGCGACTCGGGATGCGGACCTGATAAACGCCGCAACGGCGCCGCTATGAACAGAGGCGCTAGCACACTGACGCAACGTCGATGCTGGTGGCGCCTTCCTTGCGCTCCGCGACGCCCTTCTCCGTGACAACCGCCGAGATGAGCTCTGCCGGCGTCACGTCAAACGAAGGGTTGTACACCTGGTTCCACTCGTTCCCATCCGCGCCGACGCCCTCGGGGGTGATGCGGACAACGCTCAACTCGCCCGTCTCGAGGTTCTTTCCGCGCACAAGCGTGGCCTCGACCGGTGGCCTCTGCTCGATGTGGATCTCGGCCCCAGTCGCAAGGCTCAAGTCAACAGTCGTTACAGGGGCCGCAACGACGAAGGGCACGCCGTGGCGCTGAGCAAGCACTGCAGCCTGGTACGTGCCGATCTTGTTTGCCGTGTCGCCGTTGCGCACAATCCGGTCCGCGCCCACGACGACTCCGTCAATGTCGTTGTGCTGCATCAGCGACCCGATCATCGTGTCGCAGATCATGCACGCGGGCACCCTGAGCGTCGTGAGCTCAAGCGAGGTAAGCCGCGACCCCTGGTGGTACGGCGTCGTCTGGGCGTAGTACGCCGTGTCGAGGTGGTCCGCCTCGTACAGCGCCGTGATCACGCCAATGGCCGTCCCGTACCCGCTGGTCGCGAGGGAGCCGGTATTGCACACGGTGATGACCTTGAGCCCCTTCTTCCCTGCGCCGCGCTTCTTCCACAGCCACTCGGCGCCCAGCCGGCCCATGGTGCGGTTGCGCTCCATGTCCTCGGCATGCACGGCAAAGCAGGTATCCTTGACCTGCTGGACGAGGTCGGCGGCGTCGGCGGACGAGTCGAGGACAGCACGGATCCGGTCCATCGCCTCGCCGAGGTTCACGGCGGTCGGACGCGAGGACTGGAGGTAGTCGAGGATGGGGGCCACGTGCGACTTGACGTCTGCGGCGGAGGAGAACGCGGGAGCGGAGGAGGAAAGGTGCGAGCGCACTGACAGCGCGGCGAGGGAAGCAATGGCTGGTGCGCCGCGGATCTGGTGTCAGAAGGAGACTTGCCCATGCCCACCTTCATGCTCTTGATCGCGTCGAACGCCTGCTCGGGGGTCTCGACCTTGTCCCATTTGACGGTGTGGCTGGGGTGAGCTGTGGGTCAGAGACAGACGTACGGGAGGAGGAGCTGGTCGACGATCTCGACGGCTCCGTCCGCGGTGATGCGGAGGGAGGTCATCATCTCGGGCAACGTCTTGGTCATGGCAATAGGCGATGTGGTGAAGCCAAAGACGAACGTGTGGCTTCAGGTAAGGTCAACAAATACGTGCTTCGTTCGTCGAAATCTATCCTCCACCAGCCGGACCTCCACCGACGGAATCAAATATCTGCCTTTGTTTTCAGGTTTTGTAATCCGCTGCAGTCGTTTGTAATCTTGTCCCGCTTTCGATTACAAGGTCCTATTGAGCTCTCCAAATGACCTCGTCGCCGTAGGTGCGAGGGCGCTGCTGTATCGCTTCTCACCATCATCACCACAACCAAGCCGTCGCCACCACCCACCCTCGCGAACGCGTCCACGGCATGTCCGACTACTACATGCCGCCGTCGTCGCGGGACCGCGAGCGTGAGCGGGACCGCGACTCGGCACAAGGCTTCGTCAAGCGCGAATCAACGTGGCGACCAAAGTCGCAGCCTGGCCGTCCAGCCAACGCTTGGGCTCGGGACAGTCCCAAAAGCCCCGGGCCGAGCAGAAAGGTCGACGCGTACTATGAGCCGCTGCGTGAACGGGACGACAGGGAGGAGAAGGAGAGCGAACGAGGGGAGAGGTTGAGAGAGGAGCGTGGGCGGTCGCGGACACGATCACGAGAGCGACGCGATGAGCGGGGAGATGTCCGTGGAGACGCGAGGGACAGAGATGTGCGCGACGTGAGAGACGTGAGAGACGTGAGAGACGTGAGAGACGTGAGAGACGTGAGAGACGTCCGGGACCGAGACCGCGATGTTAAGGACGTCCGCGACAGTCGTGACCGAGACGCCGACGTCCGCGACGTCCGGGACCGGGACACTCGTGACTCACGCGACTTCCGGGGACAGCCGTGGCGGAAGAAGGAGGACGACAGACGGGCGTGGGAGGACTACAGACGGAGACGTCGCAGTCCTGCCCGCTGGCAAGATCGCGATCGCGACTCGTGGCGCCGTGAGTCACGTAACCGCTGGGCACGGAGTCCTGATCGACGCTCGCCATCGCCGCAGCGCAAGCGCGCCCGCTCGCCCCCGTTACGGCGCGCCGCCGGCCGTGCGTCGCCAGACTACGGTGTTGGGAGACACGACTCGGACGACGACGATAGACGGTATGTCGGAGCTGTTGATTCTTGTGTCCTGGCTGATGGCAGACGATCTCCTCGCGGACGTTCTCCCTCCCCTGCCCGGCGACGATCGCCTTCCCCTCCTCCCCGACGACGCTCCCCATCTCCTTTATCACGCCGACGGTCGCCGTCACCCCCGCCGCGCCAGCGGTCACCGTCACCCCCACCGCGCCGGCGCTCACCGTCTCCACCCCCACGCCGGCGGTCGCCGTCGCCTCCCCCACGCCGGCGGTCGCCGTCTCCACCACCGCGGAGGCGGTCGCCGTCCCCACCCCGTCGCAGATCGCCGTCGCCAGCCAAACGCCGCCTTCCCTCGCCCACATTACCAGATCCCAAGCGGACGCGAGAACTCTCTCCGAGGGGCCGGTCGCTGTCGCGAGATAGATCGCCCCTTCGCGGGCGCTCGCCACTCCGCGACAGATCCATCACCCGCAGCCCCCCTCGTAGTCCACCACCAAGGAGTCCACAACGAAGCCCAGTACGAAACGGCCGCGGCGGGTGGGACCGCGACAACCGCGACCGGGACCGAAGGAGATCGCCCACGCCCACCCGCTTCAGCCGTGGACGGTGGGATCGCGACCGCTGGCAGCCACCACAGCGAGGGCGCTTCAACCGGTGGGGACAGGCGCCCGACGAGCCGGTCAAGATGCGCCAGTGGGGCAAACCGCAGTCGCCGTCGCCGTCGGACAAGGACAGCCCCGCACCGCGGCCCAGAAGCCGGTCGCGATCCTTCAGCTCTGTTCGGTCGCGTGATGATATCCCGCCACTTCAACGCGACGTGCGCGAGTCGCAGGACATTGACGGGCTGCCTTACAGCCAAGGCACGCCCGAACGCGATCCCCGCGAGACACCCGCCAACGGGGGCCATGGGTTCCGCGCGACCATGAAGGAGTGGAAGCCGGCTCCTACTGGCCCGGCGGCACATCGGAACGGCAATGCACGCGAGACGCCCAAGGGGCCGAGGAGGCCGACTGACCAGGAGGCGTTAGCAGATGCGCCTGAAGTGGAGATGGAGGACGAGGAGCCACAGCAGCCGAAACGCTCTGACAAGTGGAGTCCAGTCAAACGCTCTCCACAGCGCCCTCCTTCCCACCTCTTGGCGACTCCGCCAACGGGACCATCCCTTGCGTCCGTCCCCTCTGCGCCGCGCTCTACGGCTTCCGCATTTGTCCCCCGGTCTGCGCCCTCGGGAGCACCATCTGGGCCGTCCGCGCCTCCCTCCACCCCATCCCGACCAGCGTCTGGTCCGACCACACCTCTAGGCTCGGACACGTTTCTCAACCGCCTCGCCGATAAGCAGCAGCAGTTCGACAAGCACCTCTCGACCATCGCACCATACATCCAGACAGCGTTTGGGCAATGGTACGCGCAAAACGCGACTCCCGCACTGCACCAGTTTCTCGTGCACCACTTCGGCCGCCAGCCGTCGCGCGTCGAGCTGGACCAGATCCACCAGCTGTTGCGTATGCGCACGCAGCTCACCCGGGACCAGCAGGAACTGCGGCACCAGCACGCCCAGGCTGTGCGGAACGAAGGCCCCGTTCCGCCGCCCGCTGCTCCTCTCGGTCCGCGAGCGACGCGGGAGCGCGACACACGAGCCGCCCAGCCCTTCGCCACGCCCCAGTCCATGCCGCCTGCAATCGCGCCCACGAGTCCGCGCAGAAGACCGCGGGCTGTTACTGGCGAGGCATACGAGCGCCTCGCGCAGGTCGGCGAGGGCACGTATGGCAAGGTGTACAAGGCACGGAATACGGGCAGTGGGGCGCTTGTCGCGCTGAAGCGCATCCGGATGGAGCAGGAGCGGGATGGGTTCCCCGTCACCTCGATGCGTGAGATCAAGCTACTCCAGGCTCTTGACCACCCGAACATCGTCAAGCTCATGGAGATGATGGTATCGAACAGTGCGTCAGGTCGCCGTCCACAGCTGACACCAGACTCGGTCTACATGGTGCTCGAGTACATGAACCACGACCTTACGGGAATCTTATCGCATCCCGAGGTCAACCTTACGGCCGCCAACATCAAGTCGCTCAACTACCAAATGCTCAGCGGGCTGGGATACCTCCATCGGCGCGGCATCCTGCACCGCGACATGAAGGGCTCCAACATTCTCCTGAACGGCGCGGGGGAGCTTAAGCTCGCCGACTTTGGCCTCGCGCGCTGGTACCACAAACACAAGCGGGACGACTACACCAACCGCGTCATCACGCTGTGGTACCGCTCCCCGGAGCTGCTGATGGGCGAGACGGCGTACGGGCCCGAGGTCGACATGTGGTCCGCCGGGTGTATCATGCTGGAGATCTTCGCGTCCAAGCCGACCTTCCAGGGCCAGGACGAGATCAGCCAGCTGGACGCAATCTGGGCAGTCATGGGCACGCCGGCCGAGGACGAGTGGCCGGCCGTGAAGGAGCTGCCGTGGTACGAGCTTGTGCGACCGCGCGAGCGCCTTCCGTCCAAGTTTGACGAGGCCTTTGGCGGGTCGCTGTCGCCCGGTGCCATGGCTGTCGTGCGCGGCCTGCTCGAGTTCAACCCCGCCCAGCGGCTGTTGGCAGACGACGCGCTCAGCGCGCCGTACTTCACCTCCGAGGACCCGGCCATGGAGCAGCCAACACAGTGAGTGCTGAAATATCCTCTCTGACCCCAGGCTGGCGGCATGTGGCGAACACCACGAGATGACGGTCAAGATGCACAGACGGCGAGAGGGCAAGTAGGGCCTCTACTGAGATGCAGACAACATCCATATTGTGCAAGTCTAACAGCTATGCAGCTGACAGTCTAATCTAAGTCTAATCTCTATCGTTCATTAAACACGCAGCAGCAGCAGCGTTCTCCAGGCGCTGCCTGACGGCCGGATTGACAGGCCACACAGCCGCCTCCTGGGCGCTCATCCCCAGCCAGAGGGCGTTCCACGGCATCAGCCAGCCGAGCCATCCGCGCCCGCGCAAAACCATGAGATCAAAGTTTGCCTTCCAGCCCAGATCGTACGGCCGCTCGCCCTGGAGCACGGGCAGCACGACGCCGGCGTACTCCTCGTCGTCGACGGGGACGAAGAACCACTTGTCGATGGAGAAGCGCTCCATCGCGGCGAGGGCCTTCGTGTCCTCCACGCCCTTTGCGCGGGCGACGTTGACAGCATGCCTGGCCTTAAAGTATGCTCGCTCGCGCAGGACGTCGTTGCCCAGCGCGCCGTACACGGCCTGGCTGATTTGCCAGTGGGCGAGTCCCTGATGTTAGCTGGTCTAAGGCAAAGGTCAGCGGGCTCACGGCAGTGACCAGCGCGAGGAGGGTTCCGACGATCCAGAGGAAAAGGGTGTCGACGCGCCAGAGCTCGCCTGCAACCCCGCCCTTCGACTTGTCGAGGTCGGCCCATGCGAGGGTGAGCCCAACGAGCCACCGACACCCCGGTCCGCCGAGCACCCAGCTCCACTTCCACTTGAAGTACTCCTGAGTGCGGGGGTTGGTGACCATGCTCTGCCATGCGAGCTTGAGCCCCAGCGGGCCAGGCTTGAAAATGGGCATGGCGAGGAAGAGCACGGTCGGCGCCGTGAGCACAAGGAGCTGTGCGAACATCCCCAGCACGGGTGCGCCGATGCAGTTGGCGACCTGGCGTCAGCTACGTCATCCCATGTGATAGCTCACAAACATGCAGTGGTGGTCAAAGCCCACGCGGCACAGCCCGCACTCAGAGCAGTGCCGCGTACGTCCTGGCTTCCACCTGTTTTTGCATTTGTCCTTGTTGCACCTGGGAAAGAGGGGTGCGAGATCGTCGTCGTCTGCGTCGAGGTGGATGAGCGTGGCTTTGCCGCTCTTGGGTGGAGGTACTTCGAAGACAGTCTCCAGGTTCGCGACCGCCGGTGGGGGGTGGACTGGGGGAAGGCATGTCGCCGATGGCATGAAAAAGAGCCGGAGGAAGACGGCGGTGATGCTCACGATAAGCACCTTGCCCGTGTACCGGTAGATGACTATTTCAGCGTTAGTAAGCTGCGAGCGACATGTAGTCGTCCAGACAGAGCCATATGCAATCATACGTACCCGAGTACGTGGGTGTGCCCAAGAGCTTGTAGTAGTGATCTGCCAGTTTAGCGATTTCAGCTCGCCGAACGGATTCCGCGATGCGACAGCAGTCCGTCTCGGGCTCGTGGATAATCCGGTGACCAAGCAGCCATTCCGAACCGCTCGCATGTTCACAACCGGCGACTAACCTGCAAAGGAACCTGTGCATACTTTCCATGCCAGGCCCATATATGAGAGGATTGCGGGCGGGAGGACGAGCTGGACGACCCACAGCCGGCGCTGATACCCTGCAGCTGGCATTTCGGGTGTGCGTTACGACAGGTAGAGTTTGTCACTGGCGAGGTATATCGAGCCCGTCGAACGGTAACGGTTGCCTGTGACGGAATGCTGGCTGGAATCAATACCGGTGGCGGGACGGGAGGCGGAAGAGACGAGGAGATGGAAGGGGGAGTGCGGGGGGAGTGACCTGATGCCAGGCTGATCAGGTCATTCAAAGTAGCATTTTTCAGGTGGCGAGGTTGGCCGCTGCGGTCGAGAGGTCGTCATACGGTTGAAGCCCGCGGTCGACGTCTGCGGCTGCGGAGCCTGGCCGGGGGATACGGGGGATACGGGGGATACGGGGGATACGAGGGATACGAGGGATACGAGGGTGTTCCGAGCTGCGGAGCGGAGGAGAGAGGCTAAGATGATGTTGTCGAGGTCATGTGAACGGTGACAAGGTCATGGGACGGAGTGAAGGAGACGAGTTGAAAGAGGCAACGTGAACCTTCCCTCGAGGAATGTGGGAATGAATCCAGCGGGGAGCCCGTGCCAATTCCGCCAAGGGGCTTCCAAGCTTCCAAGGCTTCCAAGGAGTGGGGTAGAAAGAGATGACGTGTGCTCGATGCTGCTACTGCGCGCTGCGGTGATTGTTAGGCAGGAACTGGTCACGTGACAGAGGCTACCTGACAAATTTGATCCCGTCATCTCCCCTTGACCGCTGAGAAACTTGCCTACTTACAGGATCGTCGGCCTTGTTCCCCCCCACTTGTTGTTCGCCACTGGCCTTATTCCTGCCCCCGTTACCTTTGCTGCTCCTCACATTGTTGTGATCAAGGTCCAGACCATCATGTCCGACCCGCCCCTCAATCTCGCAGGTGTCCCTCACGTAGACGACTCCCTCATCGACCCTCAACTAGCTGCAGACGCCTTCTTCTCAGCTACTGGCCAAGATCACAAGTTTGACCCAGAAATCGCAGCCGCTGCAGTCGCCGCCGCCGCTGCTCATCAACAACAAGCGCAGGCCGAAGCCCAGGCTCGTGCTCAAGCCTATGCTGCTGCAGGCGTCCAACCTCCCCCCGGAACTGATGGCGTTACAAGCCCCTCTTTCCCACACGACTTGTCCGGGGTAGGCGTCGACGTGGGCGCAAGTCTTGGCGTCGACCTGTCCCAAGCTGGCATCCAAGCCCAATCCGCCACCGGAGCCGGCAGGGGAGGCGACGTGGTTCCCAACGTCTCCAATGTGGGCAACGTTGCCCAGAATGTCGTGGATGGCATCCCGGACGGCATGTCCATGGGCCTCGTGGGCAGCGACACGGATTCGAGCGACGGCGTACACGTCCACATGCCAATGTCTGGCTCGCACATGGCTCCCTTCTCACGGCCGCAACGTGATGGTGCCACTCCCCATCCCGAGCTTTTGTCGTTTATGAACCGCACCGAATTCGACGTCTGGTTCGAGGGCGAGTCGTCGTGGTGCCACTTTGTGCAGCGGCGCACGACGACGCCCGAGAAACGCGCAGAGGAACGCCTCCGCGCCCGCATCAAGGCCCACGAGCGTCTCCTGGCCAACATGTCGCCCGAGGAGGCGGCGTCCGCGCCACCGCTAAAGCGGCGTAGACGCAACCGCACGTCCAACATCAAGGAGAAGGTCACGTACACGTGCCACCATGCTGGCCGGTACGAGGCCAAGCACAGCACGACGCTTCCGCGCGAGAAGCTCCGCCTCAACACCAAGAAGAGCGTCAAGTGCGACTGCCCCGCCCGCATCGTCCTGACCGAGATGGAGGAGGGCGAGTGCAAGGTGTCCTACTTCTGGAAGCACGAGGGCCACGATGCATACGCCGACGACGAGCTCGAGAGCGGCCGCCTCCCCAAGGTCATCGACGAGTGGCTTGTCGCCCAGATCCAGGCCGGTAAGGACACGGACCAGATCCGCCGCGCTCTCATGATGCCCGAAGAGGAGAAGCAGGCGTATCTCCGCCAGATCGCCGACGATCCGTCCACCATCGACCCAGAGAAACCCCCTCCCCTCGCCCTCACCCTCCGCATCAAGTACCCGGACATCTACAACCGGTACCGCAAGCTCAAGGGCCCCATCAAGGACTTCAAGCCGCCCAAGCATCCGCGTGCGCGCAAGCGCAACGCCGATGGCGAACTCAGGGCCCTCGAATCCACCGTTCCGAACATTGTCGACATTGGCGTCCCCAACGTCGGCGTCGACGTCGACAGCGACCCGGGACAGTACCAGCTGCAGGGGGACAACATGGTCGACGGCTTCGCCGCACTCCGCGAGGCTATCGACGGCAACATGTCGGATCCGTTCTCGGCGCACGAGGGGCTCGAGCGCGCCCTCCTTGCCCTCCCGCGTGGCACGGACCAGCCCAACGACGCCGACTTGTCCGAGGCAGTCCTTCGCATGGCGAGCGAGGCGCAGGCGGACGCAGAGAAGAACCGCGAGGTGTGGGCCAGTGTGGCTCTCGAGTAGGCGTAGGCATGGTGTGGATTGGCTTGGCTTTGCTCTGCTTGGCTTTATGTTTGTGGCGTGAGTGTGTGGAGAGACACCTTTACGCGGTCAACGCAGCAACTTGCTGGAGGCGAACAAATTTCTGCCCAGCCGCAACTACTTCTCAACTATTCCGGTCATCGTCCCCCGACGTCGTATCGGCAACTCCAGTCGTCGAGGCTGGATCCCAAAAGCGACAAAACACACGTCAGTCTTGGCGAAGAGTCGTCCCTCGCAGCGATGAAATGGAGCGCAGAGTTTGTGACATAGGAGATCCCTGTATCGATTGTACGATAGTGTATGTATGGCTGCCTGGGGCGCGCCTTCCCTTCTAACTTCGCCGAGCCATCCTCCTAAACAATACTGAGGCCAAACCTTCCTTCCGAACCAAACTGCCGTCTCTATTCCGATCGCCCTGCCTACATGCCCTAATGCTTGTCGCCACCAATGGAAAAGCCCTTGAACTCCTCCTGCACGCGGCGGTAATGCGACATCTCGTCCGAGGACACGGAGGGCTGCAGGCGCTCCAGGGCGTGCAGGAAGTCCTGCTCGCCCACCACCACGTCCGTCTCAGCAGCAGTCGCCATACTCGCGAGGTAGTACTGCGCAGTAAGGGGTTTGGGGTACGCCCGCGGCAGAGGGGCCGCGTCGAGCTCGGCCACGCGCACATCCACCGCCTCGGCTACGCGCGTCATCGAGCGCAGCATCGCGTCCGCACACAGCGCGTACAGGTCTGCACCGGTGTACGTGAACGGCAGGCGCTCGGACAGGTCGTCGAGCGACAGCGCGGGGTCGAGCGTGAACTTGCGCGTCAGGGCTGCGAGGACGTCCCGCTGCGCCGCGTGCGTCTCGGGCACGGAGAGGTAGAGCATGCGGTCGAAACGGCCCGGACGGAGCAGGGCGGGGTCGAGCAGATCGGGACGGTTCGTGGCCGCCATGACGACGACCTGGCCGCGGCCGCCCGACATGCCGTCCAGCTCGGCGAGGAGTTGCGAGACAATCCGGTCCATGACACCGCCAGAGTCGCCCTGGTTGCCACGCTTGGGCGCGACCGAGTCCAGCTCGTCCATGAAGATGACACAGGGAGAGGCGTCGCGCGCCTTCTCGAAGACGCGGCGTACGTTCGCTTCGGATTCACCGATATACATGTTGAGCAGCTCGGGGCCCTTGACCGAAAGGAAATTTGCAGCACACGACGTGGCGACCGCTTTGGCAAGCAGCGTCTTACCTGTTCCAGGGGGGCCGTAGAGCAGGATACCTGATGTCAGTTGTGTCAGAGGTAGTGCAGCTCACCAGAACGCTTCTTCATGCCTTCGCCGAAGAGCTCGGGGTGCTCAAGCGGGAGCTGGACTGTGTCGAGGATGTCGGACTTGACTGCTGCCAGGCCACCGACGTCGTCCCATGACACGTTCGGGATGCGGGGCGCACCGATGGAGTCGGCGTATGACGCACGTGCGTCGCCCAGTGCCGCCGTTAGGTCGCTGGCCGTGAGCGCCACGCCCGCAAGGAGTGCATCAGTGGCGCTCGGTGCACCCGCACAAGCCCTGGCAAGTGCCATGTCCCTTGCCCTCTCGACCAGACTGGCGAGATCGCCCGCTGTGAGGGCCGCTGCCTGAGCCGCAACGTGGGAAACGACGACATCCGGTGCAAGAGCGGTATCACCCATCACGGTCGAGAGGATGAGCTCGCGCTCGGAGCTCGACGGCGCAGGAAGGGCAATCTCGTGCTTGAACACGGCCTGCATGTCCCGTGGCACCGCCTCGATGTTAGACGTCGTACCAAAGATCGCGACCGGCTGGGATGTCTCCGCGCCAGCCTTACGTGCGGACTGGAGCAGGTCTTCGAGAACCTTGACTACAGGGGGCGGCTTTGGGGGCGCAGACCCGCTGGACGGGGGTGCAAACGCCTCGAGATGGGTCAAGAGCAGAATTGAGGGCGCACACTGACGTGCTTTGTCGAAACGCGCGCGAAGCGTCCCTTCGGTCACTTGCGGAGTGTCCCCGATGATGTCGTAGCATGGCACTTCGACCACGCTGAGGCCGAGCTCGTCGGCTACGGCCTTGACGAGGGAGCGTTTCCCGGCTCCGCGAGAGCCCTTGACAAGGACAGAGAGGGGGAACAGGCGTGCAAGTGCAAGAGGGGAGAATGAGCTTTTGATCAGGTCGCGCAAGGTCCCGGCAGCGGGGGAGCAGTACGGAGGAGGCGCAGTGGCTGAAGTCAGCAAAGCCTATACGGGTGGACTCACGCATGCCGTGCCACGCAAGGTCGCCCGTGCGGCCAGCGACACGATTCCGTTCAACCCCAGAAAGGACGAGAGCTGTCTCGCCGCCAGGTCCGGCGTCGACCCAGCACCCAAGCTCGCCCGCCCGCGCTTTAGACGAAATGGTAGACGTAAAGTCGTCCTCAAGGGGCATTAGGGGCTCGAAAGCGAGCGCGGTGACAACGAAATATGCCAGAGCTGTGTTGGTCTCCTTCCTCTCGTCCTCTTCATCCGCCTCTCCGATGTCCTCGCCCTCGGCCAATGGCTTGCCCTGCCGAACAGGAACCGAGATAAGATCACCGCGGCGCACGAGGCGCTGATGTGTCTCTGGGTCGTCGCCGCCAGACGCGAAGTGGTTGCGCAGCCCGCGCAGCCACGCACGCTCATACCGCTTGTCCACACCTTCGGCGGTCGCCACGCGCGCAAGCGTCATGCTGCTTGCCACGGGGAGAGTTGGGCGACGGGCACCGAAGGGCGTGGGCTGCACCACTACCTCGCAGAGCGGTCGGGGCATCGGGAACAGCGCCCGTCGTACCCCAGGCGGAACGATAAGGGCGTTGGAGGGGCTGGCGTTAGCTGCGACGTGCATGTTCACTAGCTAACTCACAGATCACTGGTCTCCTCATCGAGACGCTCCCAAGCAACAACACGCGCGAGGCGGGTTCGCCCTGGCGAGCCCTCCTCGACCGATCGGAGACACACCCAATCGCCCTCAAACACGCCTGCGCGCCCAAGCGCCCACACGCCCGCGTAGCAGACGTCACCATCGTCCTCCTCGCTCTGGGGACCTCGGCCGGCGGCGGGAACGAGAACGAAGCGCATCCCCTCGTCGACGGGTGAGTCAAGGTGGAGGACGTCGTCCGGAGCGGCAACGGGTGACGGCGCCCGCTGCCCGGGCCGAGGCGTCATAGATCCAGAGTTGGTCAAGCTTGAACTGGACGAGTTATCGAGATCGTGCGGCGGGGGCGGCGCATCATCGTCAGTCAAGCTCGCCAGCGAACGGGCGAGCGACGAGGCAAGGAACGCATCGGCATCAAACTCCTCCACAAGTGACCTGTGGGTCGGGGCTAATGATCCCCCGGCGGAGTGATTGTCGTCAAAGTGCTCAAACGCGTCGCTCGGCTTGTGGGCGACTACGACACGAGTGTCGCTCGTGATCAGACCCTGCTGGACTGGCTCAGCCATGAGCACGCGGAACCCCAGTCCAGAGCCGAGGGATATCGAGCCGCCCTCACGCAAGATCGTGCCCGCCCGGCCCTCGTCGTCGGCCCAGTGCACGGAACCGTTCACATCATACCCATAGGTCGGTCCGTCCTCGATGGCATCGGGATACAGCTGGGCCAGATCGTCGCAGTCGATCTCTCCTCCAGTTGGCTGGACAACGGCCAGGCTCAGATTCACGGGCTCATGGGCGTGTACCGTTACCTCGGCTGGTGTGGGGACGTACGCCGGTAACAGGTGTTCTGGGACATACAGACGCGGCCTAGGCGACACCTTATCGGACGGCTGCGGTTAGCTCCGTCTCAAAGGAACAGCTAACCCACCTCAGCAGTAGCGGGCTTGACCCAGAGGACAAGTTTCCTCGACGCGCCGGCCCTCGCAGACGGTGGCAGACGGTATTCGGGCGCCCACTCGATGGCCACAGCGAGTCGAATGGGTTTCTCGGCGTTCGCCGAGCGCCGGGGCAGAATCGCTGACCAGAGGTCGGAGCTGGCCTCGCCCGTGTCAGAGGAGGTGGGGAGGGGGTGCACGTCCGCACAGATAGGCACTGGACGCCCAAAGGGGCGGACTGTCGGCATTTGGTGTTCGATGCGAGTCGCGGCGTCAGTGTTAAGTGGAGTTTAACAAGAGGAATAGAGATGGGCAGTGCAAATGAAAGTGAATGTGGACCGGATTTCGAGTAGCCGAGTGCCGGATGATCCTTCAGAGATACGGAAGTATTTGTCACGTGACTGTCATTCCGATGACCTCAGTCGCCGTTACCCTCGTGCGAGACGAGTCGGTGACTGGTCGATTCATATCCAGCTAGCACTTGATACTCCTTCTTCCTGCAATTGCTCAACACCATGCTCAGGAGGACAACATTGGGCGTGGCGCGTACTGCGCCCCGCCTTGCCCGATCCGCATCATCCTCGTCGCCGTCGCACAAAATCTGTGCTGCCCCGTTCAGAATCAAGTTGCCTGAGGCGAGGGAGTACCTGTACCCCGCTGGTCTTCTTGCATCTGGTAATGTATGGCCACTCCACAGCGGCTGACGTTTAGGTAAGGCTGCGAACGGCATCTACGCGGCTGCCTTGCGCATTCTCGGTACAGGTCTTGAACCGATAGGACGGGAGCTCGGTTTCGGTTCGACGGTAGAGATGACATCCCTGGTGCCGGCCTACTGGCCAGTCTGGCGGTGGGATATCATGGCCGAGGGACCATGGACGCCAGCACACGGCGGCGAGGAATCTCCAGCCTGGCTTACCGTCAGGGAGGCGTACATTCCAGGTTTGTCTGCGCTTCCACCTCGAGCTGACGCCAGGGAATCCCTACGCGCCGCTATCGTACATTTCGTACGCGATTCCGCCGCTTGAGGACGACTTGCCGGTGTACAACCCCGACAGGGACCTGCATCAGCTGGGAGATGTTGACATTGTGCCTGTCGATTTTACCGTGGACCCGTTTGCGTTTCTCGACAAGCTGAAGCGGCACATCAAGACTGCGGAGGGAATGCCCATGAAGGTCAACCCGGAAAAGTGGAAGGAGTCGATTGTGAGTTGGTCGCCATTGGCGAGCTGACCCCAGCTCGCGGTGTACCCGGTGTACTTCCCCGTGTATATCGCCGAGTACCTGTACACAGAGGGGGACAAGAAGCGGTCGTACCAGATCGTCATGGACGCGCACGCGGACAGCGTGAGTTGGCATGTGCTTCAGCAACTGACACCAGGTTAGCAAATGCCGTGTGTCGGTGCCCCCATCTCCCGAGATGCGGCTGACAGGACGGATGCCTCCGGTGAGAGAAACCGGGTCCTGGATACATCTCCGGGTCCGCTGACGGCAGAACTACTTTGTTAACCCGGCACCATACATGCCGACCATGACACTTATTCTCGGCTCAGCCCCCGCTACACCTTTCCAGCAGTCTCCGCCAGAGTATGCCATGAAGGGCTACTCGCGATGGCTGAGCCCCGCGCCAGCCGAGGACAGTATCCGCGAGAGTCCTACACTGAGTGTGTCCCGGAACGCGAAGATTAACTGGGACGACCCGCGGATCCAGGCGTGGAACAGCGTCGAGCGCGAGGAGAACGGCATCTACATCGAGGAGGCGTTTGACGTGCAGAAGAATTTCGCGGCTATCAGCGTATGTTCGTGGTGTGGGGTGTGGGCTGACGTTAGAACATGGCGCAGGCAGGCGAGCAGTTGGGCGAAGGGGCCAACCTGAAGGACATTGACTTCCGGTTATCGTCGTGGGAGAATGGCAAGGTGACGAGCATGCACCGGGGACCCATGTCAGACATGCAGCAGGCGCTTGAGGAGAGTTTGGCGCGGTCGACGGCTGATCTGCTCAAGCTCAAGCCGACGTGGCTCGTCGAGTATGATGAGCAAAAGAAGCAGAGTGGGGAGGTGAGTGAGGCTGCCAAGGAGGCTCTCTCCAAGGCCAAGGAGGAGATTGCTGGGGAGAAGGAGTCAAAGGACGGGGATGGGAAGAAGGAAGGGTAGAAAGGAAGTAGCACAACCATAGATTCTACCATGCACACCCATCATCACTGCGGGGATGAAGAGTTGAGCAAGGGAGGTGGTCAGGAGGGAAGGTGGACGGGAGAACGGAGACAGTGGCTGGAGCAAAAGAATCTCACCACTGTGAGTCGAACACAGGACCTGCGGATGAAAGCCTTTGAAAGGTGATGGATAACCAATTACAGTCCGACGCTCTACCAACTGAGCTATGGTGAGTGAAGATTTGTTATTCTTGGGGCAACCACTTGTGGCTACAAAGGTGCTTACAAACGGTGCGGTGAAATTCGGCATTAACTAGTTGTGGCGTCATGTGCCTTTAGCCAAGCCAAGAGGTGTGTGATGGGCGTTTTTGGTGGCGTATTGGTGGTTGTGAAGTGAATCCGGCCAAGTTTAGGTGGTTGGGCATTTCAGGGCCTTCAGGGTTTAAAGGTGCTTGGCTGCCGCGGGTCATGTACGGCGTCAAAGGCGTAAACGGTGTAGAAGGTGTCAACCCAAACCCACCCCCCCTAAAGACCCATTTGAACGTCCATTAGGTCATTTGTCCCTGAACCAATGGCTCCCTTTTGGTGGTGGGGTTTGGGACCTTGGGGGAGGGAGGTGGCCGTCTTTGCCGTCTTAGCCTTTTTCAACCAGACCCTTCCTTGCACAGCTGTGCACGCCATCTTCCTCTTCCACTCCACCGTCACTGTGCCGTCGCTGAGCCACCACTCCCACCGTAGGAATACTTCCACCGTAGAGAATACCCCCCCCCCCCTAGTAGCATGCATCCAATACTACCTGACTACCTAGGCTCCCTTGCTTGGCCCCCTTTCTTCATACTTCCCCCCCTTGCGTCGTTGCTCGCCTTGCTTGCCTTGCTTGCCTTGCTACGTTTGGTGTTGCTCACTCACTCCCTCGCTCCTCGCAGCTCCTCACCACTCCTCACTACTCCTCACCACTCCTCACCACTCCTCACCACTCCTCACCGCCCGTCCTCTCCTCTCTACAATCTCTCACTCTCCCTCTCTTTACTCCTTATCCATTCCACTCCACTCCACTTCACTCCACTTCACTCGTCTTCAACTCTCTTATCATCTTCTCATCTCATCTCTCTCTCTCGCTCTTGCTTCCTTGTATAACACTACAGCAAACTACCACGACGCTACCAACGTCCCAACTCTCTTACTCACCCCCGAGTCCCCTTTTAGGCCAGCATCGCCATCCTCATTTCCCACCCAACCCGCCACCTGCGCACGCCCTAGTCCCTCTCCCTTCCCTATCAACCCAACGCGTAGTTACTCCACCCTCCGACCTACGCCTGGGCCTCCCCCCCACTGCCTCTGCCTTGTTCACAAACACCAGTTTCTCCCCATCCCCCCTTCCACACACCCATTGCCCTCATCACATCATTCATCAACATGCGCAACGCCGTCGTCCTCGCCGTCGCAGCATATGCCATCGGAGCACGCGCACAAGGAGGAAAAGCAAACGATCTCTCCGCAACCAACAATGTCACCTCCTTGCTCGGAACCTGGTCCAGTAATCCATCAGTGTCAACTGGCGGAGTGAGTCCACACTTGCAGTGAAACGACAACCCCCTCCATTGATTCAACGCTCGTCGTTACTGACACGCAGGATTTCTGCGTCCCCGCGGAACACAGGTTCAACTACCCCGCCAACACTGGTATCTCTTACTCCTTGTGCGTTTGTCAGCCTGGGTGGTCAACAACACCCTGCAGCAGCAAACAACTGACACCGCAGCACCGAGGACGGTTTCTTCGAAGAGGCGCAGTACCAGTTCGACTCTAACGGAGCAAAGCCAGAGTGTATCCAGGGCAAGCTTATCTGGCAACACGGAACATATGAGTTTGATGGCGACGCCATCGTCCTGCATCCATTCGAGGCAGACGGCCGTATTCAGGTCCAGAACGCCTGCACTGCGGTAACTACCAACGTGTACTACTACGCCGAGGAGGAGCGCTTCAAGGACTGGGGAATCATCATCGACGGCACCACTGCCAACTATGTTCTCAAGCTCAACGCCCACGACGGCAGGAAGATGGCTCCCCTCTACCTCACCGCCCGGCCCCCCAATATGCTCCCCACCCAGCCCCTCACCGGCACCAACGAGACGGGCCAGACCGTCGCGCGCAAGCGTAACCTCATGTACGACCGCTTCCAGAAGCGCTACTCAGGAGCATCGTCGTACTCGACCCCATCCCTCGTCGCCGGCATCGGTGGTACCTTTGCCGCCGTCGTCGCCTTCAGCATGGCGCTCTTCTAAGCGCTTTTGTATTGCATCCACCTGCGACAGTGTCGCGGGCTTATTGTCGAGAGGGCACGCGACCCGGCGTCGAGCTACTTCCCTCACACTGCAGACCGACAATTCATCGTTCTCCCCCCCCGGCGCACAGCGTCACGGACATTAGATTATATGGCTTCCGCTCGTACAAAGACTCGCTGCGGCCATAAGATACCCCACTTTCGCACTCATATGTTACGTTGTTAGTGATGCATGGGTGTTTGTCATGACAGGTCCACGACACCCCTACCAGGGAGACAATGGGTGCGAGGAAGTCTGTGCGGCAAGAGTAGGGACGACGTATCAACACGAGCCGAATATAGCTCACAATAGCCAAAGCGTGTCAGTGGACTTGACATGGCCCGTTCTAAGCTGTTCAATTGTTCACATACATCTGTGCCTGCGTAGCTCAACGGAGCTCATGGACTGCATCGCAATGATGCAAGAGTGGTTGGTGCGATGACAGGCGACCAGCGCGACGCCGGCTGGTTTGGCTGCGGTGAGGGCGAGAAACATTGCAGGGCTGTGGCTGAGAGTATGTACGGTGAGTGTCGGAATCCAGGCACACCTCTACTTTCGTTTGTCGTCATGGACAAAACCTGGCTTGTTGTTGACAACTTCCAAAGTTCAACATCCCAACTTGCCTTGAGCCCTACACCTGCCATCACACTCCCACATCCACAACTCTCACCTGGTCAAACTGAAATTGGCATCTAGCCCTATCCTCTCTTCTCTGCTTATCCGCAGCGCTTCAGAACGGGAGTTCTCAGCGCCGGAATGTCGGAAACTCCCGACCCGTCGCTGTTCGCGACCCCCTCCGCCGCCTCTGTCGCCCCAAGCGATGCCGGCGACGCAGGGTCAAGTATTGGCGAAATGAGTTTCATGGCGGAAGAAGACTTCGGAGACACCAAAACACCCCTCCCACCCCGCGGACCAGGCGGAAAGCGCATGAGGCGCGGCGAGAACGCCAACCGCCCAGCACACGGTGCCAAGGGCGGCCGGGGAGTGCGCAAACCCGGCGCCGTCCCATTTACGTTGAACATCCCTTCGCCAGCACCAAGCGAGCCGTTTGGCCCCGTCGTCGTCGCTGCTGCGTCCGAGTCAGACCTGATGGCCTACCCCGCCGCATACCGCGAGTATCTCCTCGCCAGCGCTGCCAGCCTCGTCAAGGGCCCCAAAGCCGACTACTACCCCAACACCGGTGGGGCGCGCGTCCCAGTCTTCCCCCTCGGTCCCCTCGTGCCGTTCACGACGCGGCTTACCGCAGAGCCAAATCTTCCTGGGCGGCCTGGACAGGCGAGCGAGGTGGAGGTGACGCTGGATCCGGATGTGGGGCAACCTGGAGCTGGGGAGAAGAGGGTGGCCGAACGCCGCGCGGCGACGAGGAACAAGGCCAAGCAGTTCGCCCTGCTCGAGCCGTGGCAGCTCTGGGAGGGCGAGGGCTGGTGGCCGGAAATGGCGAGGAGCGGGGATGCGTTGCCTGCGGCAGAAGGACCAATGGAGGGATGGAGCTGGCGTGCGAACGTGCGGCTGGGGCTCGATGAAATCGCGGGAATAGGGGTTGACGATATGCTGCCCCCAGAGTGAGTTGTCCATCGTTGAGGCAGGGCTAACGACAGAATAGCGCAACAGTACTATGGCGCCGGAGACCGCCTCGTTCTCAATTACGGACGACACGACGAGCTTCAGCGCGTCGAGATGCGGCAGTTCGACTGTGTGCCACTGCGACGTGGGTTCCCACATCCTTCCCCGTAGCTTACAGCAGAGGGATATTCCCAGGCGTCGAGCGGTTGGGTGTTCAATGCCGGGGGGCAGGTCTGGGGACTGGACTGGTGCCCTTACCCCGAACACCTGCGGGAAGAACGTGGCTGGGCTCTCCACCTCGCGGCGAGCACAGTGCCGACTGACACTGCGATCGGTGGCCGCGCTGCGGCGGACATACCAGGTGCCATTCAAATCTGGTCAATTCCCTCTGCGGACGACGCCGAGCCCGCCCTGGAACTGGTTCTGTGCATCGAAGGTGGTCCGGCGATGGAGGTCATGTGGATGCCGATGGGCGCATGGGATGAGCTGGACCATTGGAGCCCTAAGCTGGGGATCCTCGCAGCAGTCCAGGCGGACGGAACGCTGTCGTTCTACCCCGTGCCCGAACCCCAGTCATTGCGCGAGCAACAGAATGCCGAAGGGACGATGCACATCCGCCCAACAGCACTCCTTAAGATCGACATCCCCGACACGACCGTCATGTGTATGGACTGGCTGAGCGGCACGCGTGTAGTCACTGGCCTCTCGAACGGTGAGCTTGAAGCCTCTCGCTTTCCAAGCTGACAGCAGGTTGTATCGCGGTGTGGGAGGTCGACTTTGCGAGCCAGACACCGCCACTGCCGTGTAGCATGACGCAAGTCGGACTGGGACCCGTGCGTTCCATTGCGGCTGGGCGTGTACCCCCGACTCTGGCCGATGGGGAATACGACTACACAGGCGACTCGGTGTATGTGGTCACCTCGAGTTGGGAGGGGACGATAACGCTCACGGATCTGCGTGATCCCGCTGGAGGGATCGAGATCAGCCGATCACGGCGTGAGTTGCCTGCCATAAGCGCCAGTTAACCCCAGTCCCTATCATGGCCATTGCATGGTCCCCTCAGAGCGCTACCCCAATCTTCCCAGACGTCGATTACATGGTCACAGCGGCGCAGTTACGCAACGATGGTCCGAGTACACACGCGATCGCGCCGCACCGAGGTCCAGTCTGGGTACGTGCCAGTCCCCTCCCCCACTGACCCCAGTCCATCGCAACCTCGGACTACCACCACATGCTGGCCTCGACAGGCTCGGACGGTGCGCTGCTCGTCTCATGCTTCGTGACCGGGTTCTACCGGCGCAAACTGAGCGGTCTGCTCTATCACCGCCTGTACGAGTTGGACTACGACGAAGTGACGGGCGAGTACCGCATGGTCGACGACTTTACACCCGAGCATACGGGAATAGAGGACGCGTTCAAGCACGGGCCGAAGAAGAAGGCGGCGGAGAAGGACGCGCAGGTTTGGGCGCCAGAGGAAGGCGATGTGGCCATAGTGAAGACGGCCGCTTGGCCGCGGCAGGTGGCGCTGCATAAAGCCGTCTGGCACTCGGCTGGGGGACTTGGCACGGCTGGGTGGCTCGCTAGCGGTGGCTATTGTGGAATCGTGCGGGTTGAGGCGATTGATGGGAGATTGCTGTATGGCGCCTAAGCGTGCAGAAGAGGTCTAGCCTAGCGATGTGCATGCATTCTCGTATACTGTATGCCAGAGTGTGAGGTGACACCGCACGACGTTGCGAGCGCCAGGCCGAAGGCTCGACGAAAGTCGCCCGACAGGAAGTGTCCCTCTGCAAGTGAACAAGGCCTGTTGGGCATGGCATTTCCGTCCAGGCCCCAGATCCCATCGGCAGAAACAACACTGTCGGTGAAACGGGTCATGCGTCGATACCATCGACGCGGCGGGGGTTCGACTCCCCTCACAGTTTAGCTTTGCTTGCATAACTTTGCATGGACGTGTTTTGAGGGTGGTAACAAACGCGTCGGCCAACACCAGGGACGCGTGGAAGGGTTCAGTCGAGGGTATGCTGCCTCGCGTCCCTGTGCTAGTCGTGAACTTAATGTCAGGACCGTACACCCTGGCCTCAGGCAAGTTCTAGAACGCGATGCGGGACGCGAAAAATGTTTGACGGTGAGAGTAGCCGCATGCTGATCATGCTGCTCGAGAGTGGTGCTTACAGGAGGAGGCTGGTCGCGTTGGTCGCGTTGGTCGTGGGTGTTGCCGACTCAAAATCTCGGCCGTTTTGGGGAGAAGTATTGGAACTCAGATGAACTCAAAATGCGGCAGGTGACTCCTCACCCCGACAGTTGGAGACAACAGACAATGCAGAATGCTTTAAATGCTATGAATGACACCAAGATACCACAACCCAGCCACGCCCCGTCTAGTACACGTAAACCATCTCGTCGTTCTGGAAGTCGGTGAGGTCGAGCAGGGCGTTCTGGCCGAGCTTGACGCCGCCCTCTTCCTGGGCATCCTCCTGTTGCTCCCACTTGGAGCTCATGGAGGTGTCCTTGATGTATTGGGGCTTGCCGTTGGCAACACGCTGGCGCTGGCGCTGCTTGTTGAGCATCCAGAGGACGACGACCTGAGCACCGATCACACCGAGGAGAACACAGAACATGGCAAGCACAGCCTTGAGGCCGCTCTTGTAGTATGGAGACTCGGAGGACTTGAACAGGTAGGGGCCGATGATGTTGCCCGCGGCAGAGCCGGCGTTGTAGAGCGACATGATGGCAGCCTTCTTGGTCTGGCCGGCGGTGTTGCCTGCCATCCAGGTGACGATGAGGGGGTTGCCGCCGAAGAGGAATGAGAGGAGGTAGTAGCCGGCCAGCGACGCGCCGGTGCTCTTACGAGTCTGGGGGGCCCAGAGGAGGGCGAGGCCGACGATGACAGGGCCGACGAAGATGGCGAGGACGGCGGACTTGAGGCGCCAGACCTGGGCGGCGTACGACGCGACGAGGATACAGATGAATTGCAGGACACCGAAGGGCATGTTGAGGAGTGTGGTGATGCCCGAGCTGAAGCCGAGACCCTTGATGAGGGTGGGTCCGAAGGCGTTCGTCACACTGGCGCCGATGTTGAGGAGGAGGCTCATGAACAGCCACAGCCACGACTTGGGGTCGTAGGCCATCTCGAGGATCTGGCGCCACTTGAACTCGTGCGACCCGGTACCGGTGTTGTTGGCGCGGAGGCGCTCGATGGCCTTGGGCTTGTCCTCCTCGTCGAGGAAGCGGGCAGAGGGGATGTCCGAGTCGATGACGAAGTAGACGAGCGGAGCGGAGAGGACGGTGATGATGCCGACCACGATAAACAGGAGCTGCCAGGCCTTGACGTTGGAGTTCTTCACGTGGCCGAGGGCCCAGGAGAGGAAGGCGCCGACAATGGTCGCAAGACCGTTGGTCGAGTACCATGCGGCGACGCGGGTGGGCTGCTCGGCGCGGCGGTACCACTGGGCAGTGAGGATACCGAAGAGGGGGAGGCAGCCGGCCTCGAAGAGCCCGAGGATGAACCGCGTGGCGACGAGGCCGCCGAAGTTGTGCGCGGCAGCCATGCAGGTCGCGGCGACACCCCAGCCGAAGACCATGATGGTCATGAGCTCGCGGGCGGGGACGCGAACAATGAGATAGGACGAGAAGGGCTGCCATGCGAGCTGGGCAATGGCGTTGACACTGGCGATGATCGAGTAGTCGCTGCCCTTGAGGTTGGTGTCTTTGCTCAAGCCCCAGACATTCCCGAGACCGAGGACGGACTTGTCGAGGATCTGGAGGAAGTAGATCCACACAAGGATGCTGAGGATGTACTTGTCCGTCTTCTTCTTGATACGGTCGTTCTGGGGTCAGCAGTGATCTAGGTTGTCCAAGCTGCACTTACGTCCTCCTGGGTGAGCTTGACGTGCTCCTCGCCAACGAGGGCAAGCGCCCTGTCGCCCTTCCCGCTGATAGTGGAGAGGCGCGACAGGCCGCGCTTGAGCCCAGTCTCGGGGTCACTGGGGATGCTCGGGGAATGCTGGTGCTCGGCGTGTTCTGTCATTTCCTTTGTGTGCGACATTGCTGGTGAGGTTGGAGTTGTGCTCGGTGAAGCAGTGGAGTAAAAACCCTCGCTTGGGCTCGCAACTGTTGAGTTGTCAAAGTAGAGGCTGATGGGGCTCTCCGGGGCATGCGGGGGCCAGTATTATATCTTGTGGAGACGAATGCTGATGCATCGTGTGCACGCCGTCGAGAGTAGTAAGCAACAAAAGTCAATTACGGGGGTGCCGGTGGTCGGTCCGGAGTGCGGAGGACACTGAGGATTGTTCACCGCCGCCGGCAACCGGCATGTTCGGCTGGGTGATGTCAGGAACAAATCTTCACTAGAAACCGAGGATATGGCGGCGGAACTCGCAGTACTGGCGTCGGCCGATCGGATCGGGCTGAACGTAAATGCTGCATAGTCTGGTAAGTAGGGCTTGCTAGCTGCCAGAGAGTGGGATTAAGAACGCGTAGCTTCCAAGTTGACAACAGTGGAGAACAGTTCAGTGACGCCTGCAGCGTCAAGGGCGAAATTCTGTACTTTGATTGCAGGTGCGCTGTTCATACAACTACCGCACAATCACCAGGCTGATACGCCTCGCCACGCAGTGGTGACAGCTGGGCATCCCACTCATAGCTTCTGCAGCACGATTGATGCCCAGCTATCCACAAGCTGGGACGATAGCTGACCTCATCGTCGAGCACGCCTGAGCAAGTGCACGTGAGCAAGCAAGCGATACGGAACGGCACTGGCAGGTTGCAGGTCCAGCGGCAATGGACGGTTAACCGTCGATAGCCGCCAGCACCACCGGACCGCCCTTCGGAGGCACTCGCACTCCGACGACCACTTCCACTCCACCGAGGATTGTCCGCCCAGGAGACAGAGCACCGCGACGTGAGCTGCTGAACCGAGTTTGAGCCTACGGATGACGTGAGCTTCAGAACCGTGTTTGCTGAACCGTGCCACGGCAATGGGCGGCGAGATTAGAGACTGATAACCTGATAGCGTTTGGCCGGCTCGGCCGGCGTCATTGTCTCCTCAGTGCTTTGTTGTTACGGCCGCTGAGGACGCGTGAACGGCTTTAGTTGTGGTGAGAAGTGACGCTTTGTTCACTGGGGCTGGCATCAGAGTTGTCGCACCAGAGCTGTGCCGTCATTATCTCGACCTCTGGTCAGGCGCCAAGCCGTCACTACTCGCGTTCCAATCTAGCCAGATTGTCAAGATGTGCTATCCCCCCACCTGCTTGGAGACGTCGTGAGACTGCCGTCGTTGAGATGTGCGAAGTTATTGGGTTATGGGCCGATGCATGGTGGCCATGAGCGTGAGATTGGGGTGGGGGTTGAAGGGGACGGATGAGCCAGTGCACGGCCCTTTTACTCGTTCCAATGTCGCACTGCACGTAGAACTCCTCGTCGGCCTTCCACCAATTCACCAATAGCAACATTGAATTGTGGCACGCAAACGGCACAGCGGACGGGGTTGGGAATGTGGGCCTGGTGGTGAGAACGCACTGGAGAAGTTCCCAGAGCAGAGGAATGCGGGGGTAAGAGGAGACAGAGTGCTACTCCGCCTTCAATGCGATGCGCCAGAAGCATCACATCACACCAAGCCATAACCAGCACCCCAAAGCTCAGCAACACAACACCTCCTACAGCCGCCCCATATCTGCAAAAGCTACACTGCGAGGAGGGTTCGCCGCGTCGACATCGAGACTGGCACCGGCGCATGTTACTGCTCCAACAGCGTTGCACTGAAGCGCGTGTTGGTCTTGGCTGCCGCTCCCGTTCAGTCACGTGACCGTCGACTGAATGTCCAACGCGTGTTATATGTTACCTGCACGCGTCTGATCTCACGTTCAACACTCTCCACATCTCCAAGACATGGCCAACTCGCCCGAGGAGCGCGCGCACTGGCGCGACGTGCTCCGCGCTTTCGACGGGTACATGCAGTACCACGTGAGTGGGCGTTTGGCGGAGGTCGGCCTGGCGTTCTTGGCAGCAGGGTGCTGACAACCAGCTATCTGCCAACCACGCGCGGCGCATGGCGTTCCTCGCGCTCCCACGGGAGACGCGGGACGTCTTCGAGCATCTCGGCTATCGCGAGAAGCTCGAGGCGGTCGACGAGGGCATCCGCCGCAACGCCGAGTTCCTCGACCTTGTCATCGCCGACCCCGTGTTCTCCGACATGCTCTCTGAGCCGGAGGACCACCTCGAAGGGAGCGCCGGCTCGCTGTCTCACGCAGGCCACGGCCACTCCCACGGCCACACGCACTCGCACTCGCACCCCGCACACGGCCCGCATCCGCACTCGCACTCGCCTGGGCTGAAACCCGCGCAGGCGGAGCGCGACTTACGCCAGGACAAGGTGCGGTCGACGCTGCGCTCGTTCGTGCGTGATTGGGCGGAGGAGGGGCGCGCAGAGCGCGAGGCGTGCTACGGGCCCATTCTGGACGCGCTGGACGACTACTTTCCCCCCGAGGGGCGGGGGCGGGTCAAGGTGCTCGTGCCGGGGTGTGGGCTGGGGCGGCTGGCTATGGAGATTGCATCGCAGGGCTTCTGGGCGCAGGGGAACGAGTTCAGCACGTACATGCTGATCGCGAGTCATTTCGCGTTAAACCAGTGAGTGGTGGACGCCTAGGTCCGCTGATGCCAGATCAACGACGGTGGGCGAACACACCATCTTCCCGTGGCTGCACAGTTTCTCCAACCACGTCTCCACGGAAAACAACCTCCTGCGCAGCGTGAGGGTGCCCGACGTCGTGCCGGCGAACATCCTAGGCGGGCGAGGGGGGTTCAGCCTCGTCGCGGGCGACTTTGAGGAGGTGTACGGCCCTGCGCACTGGTACGACAGCGACGAGGATTCCAGTGACGAGGGCGGGTCAGCTCGGAGGAGCGGGAGGCCACGGAGGGCCAGGAGGGAGAATGGGCATCGTGGACAGAGTGTCGACACGGACGAGGAGGAGGAGGGAGGCCGTGTGAATCAGCGCGGGAGGTGGGGCGCTGTTGTGACTTGCTTCTTTATCGATACGGCGCGGAATGTGCTCAATTACCTTCGCATCCTGTACAACTTGCTCGACGAGGGCGGGGTGTGGATCAACCTTGGTGAGTGCTGCCCAGGTTGCGCATACCGCGCAGGTACGCGCCATCAAGGGCCTCATCGCCTTGGGCTCCCTTGGCGGGGATGCTCGCGAGGAGCACAGCGGGGTCGAGGATGCGCGTCGGGTCTCGCACGACCGCCAGGCTGGAGGGCCTTCCTTGCAATCTCATCCTTCTCCCTCGCATCAGCATTTACATGTCGCCCATTCTTCCTTCCCCACTTTCATTCTTCTCTTCTCCCCAATTGTCTCGATATCCTTTTCTAGTGACTCTCCAGCCGGTACCAGCTAAAATTGCCTTGAGAGTAGCTGACCCCAGGCCCTTTATTATGGCACTTCGAAAACTCGCCCACGTCAAACAAGGGCGAGGGCTCGATCGAGCTCTCCCTCGACGAAGTGAAGGAGCTGGCCAGGATGGTCGGCTTCGAGATCTCTGTGAGTCTTGCTGGCAGCGCCGGCTCCAGCTGACCGCAGAACGAGCGCACGATCTCGTCGACGTACACCGGCGTCCCGGATTCCATGCTGGAGCATGTCTACCATGTACGTCAGCTGTCTTTGCCCTTAGGTAGCTGACCACAGTGCGCGTTCTGGACCGCAACCAAGGTCCGCCCAGAAGCGCGTGCATTGAAGCATAGTGTGAGCTGCCCGCCATATACGCTTCAGCTGACAGCAGACGCATAACTGAGCATCCCATAGTCAGCTACACCTCGTCCGTTACAGCTGACTCCAGTGCCCGTTCTCGAGGCGGTTGAGATCCGATTCATCCGCATCGGCTTGCGGGTGAGCTATCAGGCAATCTGTAGCTGACATCAGACACCAGCACCCCGTCCGCTCCCCTGTTATAGACTCTGCCCTCTAATTGTACACACCGGAACGATGCATATCGAGTCAACGGCTACATGTGTCTCTATACCCTGGAAACGACTCTCATGAATGGAAAATTGCTGAAACCCCGCACCTCCCAACTGCTACCCCGCCTGCAACCGCGCCTGCACGTTGGCCGTGTGCGAGCGGTACTTGGCGTGCGCCTCGAAATTGTCCAGCGTCTCGCCCGGCCCCAGAGTGTAGATCTTGCCAGGGCAGTCGAGGCACTTGATGCGCCACTGCGGCTCGCCCGCGGGCTGGTCTGGCGGCCGCGACTTGGCGATGATCATAAACCGGCTCCCGGGGTACTTGAGATGGATGTTGTCCAGCGCCTGCGCTGCCCATGCGGGGATCTGCGCGCCCCCATGCATGGGCTGGGGTGTGGGCGGCGCGGGCGTCGGCGACGGGCCCTGCTTCGGCTGCGCGGGGGCGAGGCTCTGCGGCTTGACTGCTGCACGGGCTGCGGCGAGCTTGGCGCGCTTACGTTTCCGCTCCGCGTTGTCGTAGTCGTCGCTGTCGCTGTCGGACCCGGAGGAGGAGGAGGACTGCGCGCCGCGCCGTTTCGTCAGTGACGGGGACATGGGGGCGGGAATGTCGAACACCGGTGCAGGGGAGTTCTCGCCCGAGCCAGGGTTCGAGTCGACCCGGAGACGGTGGTACTCCTCGTCCTCGTTGTATTCGACGTTGCGCTTCCGCCCCGTGCGCTGGAGGTGGTTGCCGCACTTGGCGCACAGGTCCAGCTGGCCATTCATGTCCTTCATCTTGACGCCGGCCAGGGTCTCGGGCACCCCGCAGTGTTTGCAGTGCCACTGCTTGACGATGACGGGGGCTGGCGTAGGCGGCTTGACTGACGCGCGCGATGCTGGCCGCTCCTCCTTGATCTCCTCGATGTCAGGGCTGTCGGCCAGGCGTCCGTTGTGCCGCTTCCGCGGATGGGGGGAGCCGACATCCTCCGAGTCCTCGCGCAGCTGGCGCTTGAGGACGAGCGTCGGGGTGGGGTGGTCCCCGTTGACGACAGATCCTTCGCGTGTGGAACTCGGCGACGCGCGCGAGGCGCCGCGGGAGAAGCGAGGAAGGGTCTGCTTCTTATGCGAGGCACGGAGGTGGTGGTGCATCGCAGGCGGCGACTGCGGCCTGTCGGGAATGGGGATGTCCTGCAACGACACAGTGATGTTGGCCTGCGCAGCGATGGCGGCCGCTCGGCGTGTACTGCTGATAGGGGGGGGCGCAGTGACTACCGGCTCTGGGATTGGCGCAGCGTTGGGGTCGATCGTGGGGTGCAGAAGCGTGCGCATAGTCTTGAGCGGCTCGCGGTCGGGCAGAACGACCCCGCGGCGGCCACGCGTGTTGCGCTTGCTCCGCTTCCGTTCCCTCTCGCGCTCCTTCTCGATCGCCTGGACGTCGGCCTCGGTGAAGTTGGCAAGCACCGGCGTGAACTGCGACATGGCAACGTCCTCCTTCCGCAGCGCACAAGTGACAGGCGGCTGGAACGCGCCGCGAACGTCGTCGTTCTGGATGTAGCCCGCGCCGTGGGTGTGGCCGACAAGGAATAGCGAGCGCTGGTGCGTCACTATCTGCTCGTGAATGTCGTGTGCAATGGCAGTGCTGAGGTCAGCCGCGTATCATCTAGAGCCCAACCAACTCACATAAACTCCCCACTGAGCCCCAGGTCGCGGCAGTAGGACGCGGCAAACTCTTCTGGAGGCACCGTCGAGTTGAGATCCCACTCAAATGTGTCCGACAGGTTCTGCGTACCAACCATAATGTCAAGCTTGACGAGGATACGGAGCTCGTTGTCGTCGGCAGGAGGGGGCATGCACGCCATGGCCTCTTCAACGGTCATGACCTTGTCGTCAAAGTCGTCGTCAAAGGCCACGATGCGGATGTGCGAGTCGTCGGCATCTGCACCCTCGTCGGTCTTCACCTCCTCCTCCTCCTCGTGCGCTTGGCGGAAGGTCTGCAGGATGGTTTGGCCGTCGTCCTCGTCGATCACGCCCTTGCCGGTGACATCCGTTTGCTGCTGGATCGGAAGCACCTGGTCCTGGTATTCGCGTACCCGTTCCTTGATCGCAGCCACGATCTTGGGCATGAACTGGCCCGCGGGTAACTTGAAGTCGTCGCATACGGACTGCGCGAAGAGCTCGGGCGTGACCACAGTGTCTGCGCAATTCCACATGAATGTGTCGCTGAATCTGTGGTGCTCGTGATCCAGATCTAGTCGCACAGGCACGCAGTGGTCCTGGACGTCCGCCATGGACTTGAGCTGGTCGGGCGTGCTGATATTAGCCCCAACTCACGCCTTGCAACTCACAATCGAATCTCACGCCTCTTCCGAGCCTTTACCCGCTGAGCAGCCTTGTCCGCCGGGTAGATGATGGGCAGGCCACCGCGAGGTACCTTCGGTGGCGCGGCCTCGCCCTTGCGCAGTATCCACCAGGGAGTCTGGCGGTCCTCATTCTCGCTCCAGCGCGCCATCTTTGCAATCGTCCTCTTTCTATGCTCTGGCACGCGAGTTGCAAAATCCTTGTCGTTCTGCATGTAAGCCTTGAGATCTTCCTTGTCGCGCTCCGACAACTCCGGTAGCTTGCCGCCAAAGGTGGGATCGACCCGCTCATCGATTTCGTCGGTGGGCAATGGCATGATCTGTGTCGTGGGCAGGTCTTGCCGGATGTGGCCCTGCCATTCTGGCACAGGCAGACCGCCGGCAGGTGGAGCAGGAGGAGCAGGGGCGGTGGCTGGTTGCTCAGCTGACGGGGGACGGCCAGGAGTATTGTGAGAGGGTATGAACGTCGGAGGAGGCATCGTGCCCTCACGCTGCTTCTCCTTGTTCGACCGGCGTGCGAGAAGGGACGGCGCGTTTGCGCTAGGTGATTCGGGCTGTCCTCCCGACCCAGGGACGAGGTGCGCGGGTGGTGGTCGCGCCGTCGGCGTGGCAGGAGATCCTCCCGGTTGTGGTGGCCACATCCGCTGTTGTTGGTTTGGTGGCATCCCGGGAGGTCCACCCTGCGGCCCTTGTGGAGACTGTTGCATCCCTGGATGTTGGGGAAAGCCTGGCACACCGCCCATGGGCATCTGCTGCTGGTGAGGCATGGGAGGTTGCTGGGGCTGTCCCGCCCGCGACGCCTGGAACCGCTGCATGGCCATGAGGAACTGCTGCATCTTCTGCAGCATTTCCGGTCGGATCTGGCCAGCGTGAATGCGCTGCGAGATTTGCATGATCTCTTGGACGAGCTGTGGGTTCCGTTGCTGCATCTGCTCGCGCCACTGGGGATTGCTCATCTGCGTCAACGCTGGCATCAACCTCACATCGAAGGGAAACTCGGCGGGGTTGACACCAGGTGGAGGGCGGAACTGAGGCATCATGCCTGGCATACCAGGCATGCCGGGCCCTGGGCCATCGGGTCGCACTTGTTGTTGACCTGGACCCCCGGGGTGTCGTCCCTGTTGCTGCCAGCCCATTGCCTGGGCCATCTGCTGCTGCTGATGTGGCGACATGTTCTGCAACGCTCCTGGAGGAATACCTGGAGGTAGGTTGCCAGGAGGGAAGGGTGGTGGTTGGTTCTGGTTCATCGGGCTCATTCCATCTCGTGGGCCATGTTGCTGTCCCTGCATGGCCTGCATGGCCTGCATAGATTGAGGCGACTGGCCGAGGAAGCCTGGCGGAATTCCTTGTCCACTAAGACCGTTAACGCTAATGGGTTGCAACGATGGCGTCCGGTTGCCTTCTTGGGCTCCTGGAGGCATAGGCGAAGCTGGCGGCTGCTGAGTCGTTGGTCCGGCATTGGAGTGATGTGACAACGCTGGCGAGGCCACGGTTGCAACAGGCGTTGATGCGACGCCCGGCACAGGTGTTCGTGACTGTTGGGGAGGTGTCGCAGCCACAGGTTGAACAGCGGGTGACCCTGGTCCTCCTAGCGAAGGATGAGGTGACGGTGCGCGTTGAGAAGCGGCGGAAGCGGGACGATTGGGTACTAAGTGCTGCGGCAAACTCGAAGCGGGTACGGGACTCTGGTGCACTTGCGTGGGAGTCGAAGGAGGTTGCTGTTGCGGTGGAGGCTGATGTTGTTGCACAGGCGTGTGGGGCTGTTGGAGAGGTTGCTGCTGATGCGCCTGGAGACCTTGGCCCCCTTGCTGCTGCTGCTGCTGCTGCTGTTGCTGTTGCTGCTGTTGCTGGAAGAACATCCTAAGCATGCTCTGCTGCATTGCCAACAATTGCTGTTGCTGCTGTTGTTGTGATAAGGCCTTGAACTGGGGCGCGTTCATGAGGTTCTGTCTTTGCGCAGCGATCGCCTGTTGCTGCTGAGGACTTAATGAGAATCTTGGCTGCTGACCCGGCTGCTGTTGTTGTCCCTGCTGACCTTGCTGTGGTCCTTGCTGTTGGTTCGGGGGCGCCATCGCAGGCGGTCGCGGTGAGGCTCCTTGAGGTAACGCGGGTGGTGGCATCGAACCGGGTTGAGGAGCGCCTTGCCGAACTGGGGATCCGACGGCGGGCGATTGCCGGCCCTGCATCTGCAAGCGAGCCATCTCGGGTGTCATCTGAGGTGGTTGTTGCTGTGGTGGGCCGCCTTGCTGCTGTTGACCCTGGGGACTCTGCTGTTGGCCTTGCATGTTTTGCTGCTGCTGCATTTGCTGCTGCATGAACTGCTGTAATCGTTGCGCCTGTAGCGCAGCGGCGGGGTTGCCCTGCAATGCTGGATTGTTGGACGCGGCCATCTGGGCGAGAAGCGCTTGCTGTTGCGGATTAGGCATCCCCCGCATGGCGGCCGCCAGCAACTGTGGGTTGACGTTGCCGCCCTGCTGCATCCCCGCCATGGCCATCATCTGTTGGGGATTCAACTGTTGCTGGGCTTGTTGTTGTTGTTGTTGTTGTTGCTGCTGCTGCTGCTGCTGCTGCTGCTGTTGCTGTTGTTGTTGCTGCTGCTGTTGTTGTTGCGCCTGCTGAGCTTGGGCTAGTCGCTGCAGCATCGCGAGTTGTTGAGGCTGGAGGTTTGCTGGGTTGAACTGTGGCCGCATACCGCCCTGTTGCGCCTGCTGTGCCTGCTGCGCCTGCAGCAACTGCTGTAGCTGCTGCTGCTGGAACATCTGCTGGCTCTGCGGTCCGGGGTCGCCGGGGCGGTTCTGGATGGGCGAGTTCTGCATGCCGCCAAGCGGCTGTTGTTGCTGGAACAACCTTGGGTCCATCGTGCCTGCGTTTTGGAGTTGGGGAAATTGGTTAAACTGGAAACCGGGCACGCCGTTCTGCACTGGGGAAGGGGAGGGCTGCGGCGGTTGTGGTGTTGACATTGCGGCGACTGGGGTGAGCGTGGTGCTGATGCGCAAGGATGGGCGGGGGAGGGACGCACCGAACGCGCGCGCGAAGGCCGGCCGCTGCGGCCGGCCGTCGAGCTGGACGAGTCCCGGTCTAGACCGCGCCGGTAGATAGCCCGGTGCGGTTAGAGGACACGAGAGGGTCTGCAGTGCGCGAGAGATGTTGAAATAGGGACGCAAGGTGATGGGATGTCGCGGATGTCGAGGATGTTTAGGGCGTTGAAGCGCGCGTCAGCACAAGGTCACGGAGGTGGCAAAGGAGCAAAATCCAGCGACTCACGTCAGCGTGCTAGTGACAAGCACGCTTTAGCGCGCGTCGAGACAGGATGGTGAGCGGGTGGGTGGTATGTTGGAGACGGAAGTCGGGCGGTGGAGGGGGGATGTGGCTGATATGGGAGATGACCACTCGACGCGATGTGAGAAAGTTGTGATGAGGGGCGAGGACGAGACGACAAGGGTGAGGAGGTTACAAGCCGTGATAACCCCAGCTACGACCTGCTGTCTGAAGACGATGAGCTTGAGGTAGCTTGCTGCGACTCTTTGTGAGGTCAGATTAGATAAAGGTGGGTGGATGCGGCGGAGTAAGGTGGATGGCGTGCGTGCGTGACCAAACACGGTTGTTGGTGGGGTGATATCGGTAGGTGGTGGGTGGACAGCGCTGTGGATGTTCCGAACGAAAGGAACGAAACAAGGTGGGTTAGGTGGGTTGGGTGGCCGATGGCCGCGTGTTGGGTGGGGAGGATGGGGGAGAGGGGGGTACGCGGGCCTATCTGGGTTGGATGTTGGGGAGCGCGGTGTTGGCGGTGGTAGGCGCGTCAAGGTAAGGCAGTGGCGGGGGTAGCGGGGGTGAGGCGAGGTGCAGGGGGTGGCTAGGTGGCTGGGTGCTGAGTGGGGGCTGGAGGGGAGGCAGACAAGTTGGCAAGGTAAAGGTAGGTGAGGCGCGTGAGGCAGGACTTGCCAAACGGCGATACGGCGAGCTGAGCTCAAGAGCCGAGATCAACTAAATCAGGAGAGTAGAAGTCCGTGTCGCGAGCGTCGGGTGTCGCCGAGTGGCCGAGAGGCGTGGGAGATAGAAGAGATAGAGGGAGATTGAGATCCGAGTTGCCGCACAATGATCGGGATGTCGGAACGTCGGAAAGGGGGGTAAAGGGTACAAGGGGAAGTTGCGGAGGTCAGCGCTACGCAGCGCTATGCAAACCTATCTCTGGAGGAACCGCGGAACCGCCGATCTCGATCTGGAGGTAAAAGGTCAGCTAGGTCAGATGATCAGCGTCAGTTCAGCTCGAGCATTTTGATGGCTGGCACGACTACTACGTCGTTGAGCACGCCTAAAATCACAAATTGCATTTTTTTACATAAGCATGATGTCAAGCGCCACATGTCGGCAATACGCGGCAATATGACAGGGGGCAATTGGTGGCGCGGTGGCCTCATTCAAGCCATTTAAAGGGAGGGTAGAATAAGGACATAGGCACACTGACAAAGTGATCTGAGTAGGCACACAAGAGGGAGAAGGAAGGCGATTTGCACAGAGCGCGCGTGTTGATTAATCAATCTCAACTCGACTGACATCCTCCTTCCCTTTTGTACTTTACACCTTTGTACCAACTTATCTCTTAATCAATCTTATCTCTTCTCATCTCTTCTCCATCCCCCTCGACTGGAGAAGTACCCTCAGCAGCGCTACTCGCCACCCCTCTCATCGTGCGTATTCTCTCCATCCGATTTCGCGGTCGAAAGGATGTCCCATATCAACAAACCCCCACACACTTGGAATCATTCGGCTTACGCGCCTCCTTTCTTGGTTGCATCCACAGGCCTAGACACTTTTACTCCTACACATCAAAATGGCCGACCCCGAGGAGCTCGTCGACTACGAGGAGGATGCCCCGGACTACGTTGCCCCGGCCACTGACGGCGCTGCCGATGGCGGAGAGGCTGCCGACGGCGAGAAGAAGGGCTCCTATGTCGGCATCCACTCTACTGGCTTCCGGTGAGTGGCAACAGGCAATTACACAAAGCTAACTAGTCCAGTGACTTCCTCCTGAAGCCTGAAATCCTACGTGCCATCTCTGACCTTGGTTTCGAGCACCCCTCGGAGGGTAAGGACAAACAAAGGACCTCCAAACTGATGTGCAGTCCAGCAGGAGTGCATTCCCCAGGCAATCCTCGGTACCGACGTCCTTTGTCAGGCAAAGTCGGGTATGGGTAAAACCGCAGTGTTCGTGCTTGCCTCCCTTCAGCAGATGTGAGTTGCTGGGCGCCGGATGCACCTGACAATCAAGCGAGCCTGTCGACGGCGAGGTCTCGATCATTGTCATGTGCCACACCCGCGAGCTGGCATACCAGATCCGCAACGAGTTCACCCGTTTCTCAAAGTACATGACCAACGTGCGGACCGGTGTGGTATACGGTGGCACCCCCATCTCCGCCGACATTGAGCTCCTCAACAACAAGGAGAAGTGCCCACACATCATCGTCGGCACCCCCGGCCGTCTCATGGCCCTGGTTCGTGACAAGAAGCTCAACGGCTCCAAGGTGAAGCACTTCGTGCTGGACGAGTGCGACAAGATGCTTGAACAAATCGGTTAGTCTTTCCCGATTCCACAACTTTGTTCCATTCGACTGCCGAGGAGTCTTGCGCACCACGCACACACCCGAGGAAGGGTATACCGAGTTGGCGCGAGAGCGACCAAGAGCTCGACGGGCCGTTGTGTTTGCCGAGCGCGGCCAAGTTCCACTCCACCCAGTTGAAGTGCTGCTGTGCGCGTTTCGGCCGCGTGCAGCGTGCAGTTGCCAACACGCCGTTTGTCGTCATCGTTGCGACGGAAGACAGCCTGAAGAGGTACTGGAAGTACCAGACGTGCGAATGCGGCTCTGCGAGCTAGCAAAGCACGGTGGCAAGACGACCAAGGGCTTGATGCGCAGTACCGATGAGCCGTTGGGCGAGGTACTGGGGCTGTAGCGCAGTGTCAGTGTCGGCGGTGTCTGCGCGGTGTCAAGAGCGTCTGGCCAGTGTCAGCTCAGTCTCGCCGGTGCTGGCTCGATCCTCGGCGGTTTGAACGACTCCCCGGCTGTGTTTCGTTCTCGTCTCTCTTCGTTCAAGGATAAGTGCTCACTCTTTCTCTCGCCCATATAACTACCACGACACGTTTGCGCCGCAACTTGATTGAACACTCCCGCCACTCTTTTTGGTAACATCCCTCACCGTCCTTCTCTTGTTCTTTGTTCTTCTTTGTCTTCTCTTCACCTTTCTCTTGCTTTCTCTATGGTCTCTTGTCAACTTCGCCCAACTGGCCACTCCCGCTGCAACTTCAACTGCCTCAACATGCGCAACCCTGCAATACGCCATCTAACCTAACGTTTAACCCACAGACATGCGCCGCGATGTTCAGGAAGTGTTCAAGGCTACCCCGCACCACAAGCAGGTCATGATGTTCTCGGCCACCCTCTCAAAGGACGTCCGCGTTACCTGCAAGAAGTTCATGCAGAGTGTGAGTTGCCATTAAGACTGCGTTAGCTGACCCAAGCCCCTTGAGATTTACGTCGACGACGAGACCAAGTTGACGCTGCACGGTCTGCAGCAGTACTTCCTCAAGCTCGAGGAGAAGCAGAAGAACCGCAAGCTCAACGACCTTCTCGACTCGCTCGAGTTCAACCAGGTGTGCATCTTCGTCAAGTCGGTCGCGCGTGCAACCCAGCTCGACGCCCTTCTCCAGCAGTGCAACTTCCCTTCGATCTGCATCCACTCGGCTCTGCCCCAGCAGGAGCGGTGAGTCAGCTGACATTTTCGGATGAGCTCAGCTGACCCCAGTATCGCCCGGTTCCAGCAGTTCAAGGCGTTTGAGAAGCGTATCCTCGTTGCCACCGACATCTTCGGACGTGGTATCGATGTTGAGCGCGTCAACGTCGTCATCAACTACGACGCGCCCGGAGACGCCGACTCATACCTACACCGCGTGGGTCGTGCGGGCCGTTTCGGAACCAAGGGTCTCGCGATCACGTTCGTGTCGACCGAGGCCGACGAGGAGGTGCTCCAGAAGATCCAGGAGCGCTTCACTGTTGCCATCCCGACCATGCCCGACTCGATCGACCCTGCGACGTACATGACGTCGTAAAAACGTGCCGCGCTCGTGTGCCCGTGCGCGTACCGTACGAGGTGTTATGTACCTGTTGATGTTATGAAAACTGCCCCCTGCTCGATAGTCTGCCAGCCGATAGATCTATCTCGTGCATCGTCGTCTACTAATACAACATGGCGTGAAGGGGTATCGTAGTGTCCGGGGGCGAACTCGTGTGATTGCCCTACATGTAGTTCCACTGTCCGTACTGCTGCTGCTGGTACTGGACCGGCTGCGCCATCTGCACGCCGCCCATTCCTCCCATGCCGCCCATACCGCCCATTCCTCCCATTGTGCCCATGCCTCCCATGCCCATCCCAGTCGGGCTCATCATCATGTCGTGCTGGCCCATACCCATTCCCATGGACATGCCGTTCATGCCGTACTGCTGCTGGTACCCCTGGCCCATGGACATCTGTGCGTACTGCACGAAGGGGTTCTGGGCAGGAGCAGTAGTCGGGGAGAGCTGGGCAAAGAACGCCTGCTGTCCCAGGGCAAGCGGCGAGGGAGCTGGGAGGACGCCAGGCGAGTGGATAGGGTTGACCGCCGGCGCCGCAGGGACGGTAGGGAAGCCTGCGAGCTGGAGCGGCCGAGTCGAGCTGCTGGAACCGCCCACGTCTACAAGAAGGTCCGGCATGGGAGGCTGGACTGGCTGCGCCTTGGCCACGGAGATGGAAGACGGGCTGGGGGAAATGTGGCTCGCAGTGCGCACAGGAAGGGACGCGGGTGTAACGGGGGCCAGGGAGTTGGAGGACGAGCTCGACGATCCAGTGTTGCTCGTGTTCAGGCCGGACCACGCGGGCCCGTTGGCCTTGGCTGGGCGGCGGGTGGCGCGCGAGTTGGCAGGAAGAGCGGGGAGGTCTCGGTTGGTGTCGGCTGAGGGAGAGGAGGTGGAGGGCGGGGGAGAGACAACCCCGCGCGCCTGCAGCGCCTGCGTGCGCGAGTTGACACTCGCCTTAGCGAGGTCCTTGGACGCGTTGATCTTGAACGCCCCAAGCTCGTACTTGCGCCGAATGAACTTCTGGATATCGCTGTCGCGCTCGTCGGCGACGGTCGCGGGCGGGGGGTGGCGCTTGGGGTCTGGGTTGTAGATGGCATTGCTCTTCGTGTTACCCATCTCCTTCATTGCCATGACCTGCTCCCGGGTCCACTCGTCAAGAGTAACGGATTTGCTGATGTCAGCGGAACTCGTTTAGGGTGGTTGTCACGGCGCTTTGAGGGGCTATAGGTACTATATTTTGGGAAAGCTGGTCGGTCCATGGGGTATGATGACGAGAAGCACACTCCAAGAACTTTAATGACAAAGCGCCGTCCTGGACGGCCACACTCACACTCGAGACCGGTGGGTGCCCATCTTCCGGTGCACGCTGGCACAGGTGACACAGAGGAAGATACCGAGGTTGACGCTCGCCCAGCGCGGTGCGGCGGCGCGGCAGTCGGCGCAACGATCTGGTGTTAGCGACTCTGCCAACTGTGCATGTGACATGGGAGGATAAGGCGGGGCAGTGGGATGGTACGATGGCGATGTCCGCAGACGCCACTAACGTCACAACCACACTCACCGTTCCCGGGCATTTTGAGCACCTCCTCGAGCTGGCGCTGGATACGCTGCTGTGCGTTCATGATTGTGATGTGGTGGAGTCAGTAGAGCTGAGATGGAGATGGAGAGGTCGTTTGATGTGGTGGCGGGTTGAAGTTGAGATCAAAATCGTGGGATCGCTAAGGAGCTATGACAACGCCTGAGATGCACGATTGGAGAGGCTCAATGCGGCGGTCTTGCACAAATTGGGAGTCTGAGCAGAACGGGGTACGTATCCTCGCGTGGGTCAGTGGGGAGTGGAGTGAATCCGTCTATCTGCGTGTCCGTTGACGGTCGAGGGGGTAACGGGGCGGGGTCGACGTCGACGACTGCGGGTTGGTGCGGTGTCTGGTAGTGGTGGTGGTGGTGGATGGGGTGGTGGTTGGGAGTGGATTTGGTAACGAGTGTGGGGGTAGTTCTATGTAGAAGAGTGGATAGTACAGAGAGTGATGAGGATGGAAGGAGTGGATGAGAGTCAAGAGATGAGATTGACAGGATGGATGATGGCGAGTAAAGAGTAGAGTTTGAATGTCATACCAACAGACGCGCCTCGTTACAGCAAGCATCCTTGCCAGCCCTGCACATCGGACCTCCTCCCCTCTTCCGTGTTCGTGTTCCCATCATCGTCAGTCGATCTGGACCATGGGCCATGAGCCACTGAGCCACTGAGCCACTGAGCCACCCCCACTCCTCCCTGCTCGCTGTTCCGCCTCTCGCTGCTCCGCCTCCTCGGCCGCGTCCGCTGTCTCCGGAACAATTGAGATCGACTACCCTGTTTCCTCTCGTGTTCCTGTGCAGCATGTGCAGGCAACCTCCCTTCGTCCACGTTTGCGTCTGTATCACGAGCTCAACTGACCCCCCTTGGATCCTGTTTCCCTGCCGCCTCCTGCCGCCTCCCGCCGCCTCTGCCCTCCTCCTCTGCCCTTTGAAAGACCCACTGTGGCGCCTAGGCAATGCCCATCATTGCACAGACCAACACAGCAGTGCATCGCATGGAACAGTAGTAGTGCCAAACTGTGGCAGAGTAGCACTCCGGGCACGCCGGAGCTCATGCTTGGAGCATCGCAGGTGTGCAAGTCTGAGGCTGCGTGTGCCAGAGGTTTAAAAGACTCAGCCACCATCGTTCTTAGACATCGTCTTGCCTGGCGGGTTGGCTCGTAGACCAAACTGCGTCGATGCCCACGCACGCAGTCTTTTGACCAAGCACTCACCCATCGCTAATGCTCACCCTAATCGAAAGACTTACCCAACGCTAATGCTCACCCTAATCGAAAGACTTACCCACGCTAATGCTCGCCCGGGCGATGGTCTCCATTTCGTCCGCAAAGCTCCTTACCCTCGTGGGGAACTTGCCGCGCCTGCGGCTTCCCGGATGTAGGGACCCATGACATTATGTCGGCATACGCGGTGATGCGTGATGAGCAGCTCACACAGTGGTAGGGAGACAGTGGTTGCGGGAGGGCAGACTCGTCGGAGCATGTGGTAGTTTCCGCATGTCGGCAGCCAAGTATATCCCCCCGGGACTTGAGACACCAGACACCAGATCCCGACTGACATTCTCCTCTAACTGCGCGGGCTATTCTCAGCTTGCTATAGCCATATCAGAATGGTCTAGACCATTTCCCGTCACTCTGGTGACTCCAACTAACCTCAGCCTGACCCTCCATCAGACCTCCATCGACCCTCCATCGACCCTCCATCGACCCCAGTTACCATGTGTGCGTCACCCCCCTTAACTATACTGCGCATAATTAGTGCGAGTTCGGCCCAAGTGTCCAAACAGTAGCCATGACGACTGCGATCTTTACGATACACCTGCACACCTATAGTGCAAATATGCTACCCTCTCTTGAATACGTTTGCATGCTTGCAACCTCTTCATCGCAGTCACTCACTCCTACTCATCCCTTGAGGCTTGGGCAGCCGAATATCTGGCGAGCCGAAGAACGTAGCCAATACCATCGTCCACAGTCGTCAAAGGGAGCTCAACCTCACCCAGCCACTGACAAGCCGTGCCCGCCACTTCACGTACATACCAGGTGCAAACTGTCGAGCTCCTCTCCGCACCATTCGCCGTGGCATTCTCTGGCAGCACCCACGAACGCCCGTTGTCGAAGCATCACCCTTACAAGTACTGGCAGTACCGGCAAACAAATAAACTCTATCAAGTAACGCGACCGCGGAAGCCGCGATGGACGTCGAAAAGGGCGAAAACAATTCACTGCCGGCGCTCCCTGCACTACCCAGGCCCAGGCTGAGCTGGCGGACCCGCCGTGTGCTGCTCCAAGTCGGGCTGACTTCGGCGCTGCTGTCCCTGCTTGGGTGGTACGTGTTCGTTCTTGATGGATGGGGAAGTGCGTGGCGGAGTAAACGTGAGTGGGGAGCAACCAGTGCGGCATCGCGAGGTGGTCCATGACGGCGATGGGGGAAGTGGCAGTTGGCAGGAGCCACTTTGTTCCCATGTCGGATACGTATACATTCCTGGCCCGCGACGGACTGTACTGACGGCAGCCGACCCGTTTCAACCACCATCCGATCTAATTCAAGCCTGGGGTATCCGCACGCCAGTGGCCTGGAGGTTGAACAAAGGCCTGTCGCCATGGCCCATGCACGAACCCGATTCTGCAAACGACGCCGACTCGGCATACGACTACGGCCCCGACGCCCTCTACGGCCGCCTTATCGAGTTTGCCCAAGTCTGGCCCGCGGACATCCGGGGCAAGCTGGAGAGCGGGGTTAAGCAACACTTCGCGCCGAAGGCTGGCGGCGCTGAGTGGGCATGGCGCGCACCCAACGACAGCGACAACCCGAGTCCCGACCACCCGAACCATATCGACCACCCGGACTTCCCGTCCGAGCATCACCCAGACAACATCAACCGTTTGAAGCAGGCTAGTCAGGCTTGGGATGCCGAGGCGCACAGGACGGTGTGGCAGACCGACCGGGATACGCGGCATGCCCACAGCGAGCCGACGCAGACGTGGTCCAAGGCGGCGGATGAAGGGTGGCAGCTCAGCATGATGACGGATGAGGACGCCAAAGCGTTTATTGATCAAGTGCTGGGCGGCGAGGGGGAAGACGAAAATGCCGTGCACTACCTCTGGCGGAATCTTCCTCTTGGCGTAATGGTGAGTTGCGACGCGGGCTGTTGCGGTCTTCCTCGGGCTGACCTCAGCGAGCCGATCTGCTGCGGTACCTCCTCCTCCTCCTCCGCGGCGGCATCTACAGTGACACGGACACGCGGCTCCTCCGCGCGCCGAGCAAGTGGGGTGCCGGAGTCAAGCTGTGGCGGGAAGGCGACGGCTGGGTCTCGCGAGCCCAGCACGAGCGGCTCAAAGCCGGCGAGAGTGTCGACGATGTACTCGGCCGCCCGGCGGTAGTTGTGGGCATCGAGGCAGACGTAGGCCCAAGACAAGATTGGTATGAGTGGTGGCCCAGGCCAGTGAGTCTATCTTAGAGGACACGCCCTAACCCCCAGCTGCAGATCGTGCAGTGGACAATGGCGATGGCGCCATACCATCCCATCGCGCTCAGCGCCATCCTCCGCGTGACACACCGCACAGCCCACGCCGCTACGTGGGCCAAAGAACGGTGGTCCAACCTCACGACTGCTCATCCCTTTTCGTCTTCCGACTCCACGGCCCAACCTCACTCAGGCCAGGGCGTGGGCCTCTCGCGCGAGGCCCAAGCCGCCCTTCCTGCACATATCGCCGACGCCCTCGCAGCGACTACTCCGATCTCGGAACCCAAAAAAGGCGGACCTGTCGGCGTAATAGAGTGGACGGGCCCGGGGGTGTGGACGGACGCGGTTATCACCTACCTGAAACATGCGTACGGGCTGGACTGGACTGAGCTGCGCAATCTGCATGCGCCGTTGCGAGTCGGCGAGGTCGTCATCCTGCCCGTCACTGGGTTTTCGCCAGGTATTCGGAACTTTGGGGCAGGAGAGATTCATGGTGAGTGCGCAGCGGCGAGCGCAGAGGCAGCGTGCCGTCGGTTGCCGGTGCGGAAGGACGAAGCTTGGAGGACGCGCTGACTTCAGATCCCCAGGCTATGGTTCAGCACCTCTTTGCTGGGAGCTGGAAGGCCGGCGACGACTACCGTCCTGAGGTATTTGATGGGCCTGGTCGAGGGCGGATTGGGCCACCCGTTGCTTCGTAGAGCTTCTGTAGAACGCTGTACTGTACATTAGTGTATATCACTGTATTACAGAATTGCTTGGATGTGACCAAGGGTCCAACTTGAGAGGTGTGGCCGCTGTGTGGCGGTAGTTACGAGGCATATAATCGTTGGCAGTGAGCAGGTCAGTCGTCATAAGGCCAAGGACCTCAATCATACTTCATGGTCAGTCGTCAATCCTCCCTCTAGTCCCCCTGCCCAGCTTGGGTCTGACCACCCAGCAACGGGGCACGTCATTTGAGCCTGCCACCCGGTGCCCGCGATCAAATGCCCTGGCACAGCGATACACACCTCTACATCATACAAGAGGATCTATCCATGACACAAGACCTTATAGAGTCTGGCCCTTTGCGAGCTTGACGGCGGCGTCGGCGGCATCGTCGAGAATGTCATACGAGTAGATTGCCAAGCCCGACTCCTTGATCATCTTCTTAGCCTCGGCCTCCTTGGTGCCCTGCAGGCGCACGATGAGGGGGATCTTCATGTCCAGGTCCTTGGACGCGTTGATGATACCCTCCGCGATGACGTCGCAGCGCATGATACCACCGACTGCCTGTTAGCGGGAGGAACGGGGGACGAGGAGCGAGCGAGTTCCGGAGGCGGGACACAGTAGACAGCTGGCCCCGCTCCCAAACGCCCGTAGCTGCACGCTGCGGTCGCCATCACTTACAGATGTTAACGAAAATCGACTTGACATGAGGGGATGACATGATCAGAGTGAAAGCCGCCTTGACTGCCTCCGCAGTCGCACCACCACCGACGTCGAGGAAGTTGGCCGGGTCACCGCCGTGAAGCTTGAGCACGTCCATGGTCGCCATGGCCAGACCAGCGCCGTTGACAAGGCAGCCAATGTCACCGTCCAGCTTGATGAAGTTGAGCCCCCACTCGGCCGCCTTGACCTCATCGGCGTCCTCCTGCGTCTGGTCACGGAGCTTGAACACCTCCGTCTGGCGGAAGTCGGCGTTGTCGTCAAACCCAAACTTGGCGTCCATGCAGAGCACCTTGCCGTCGGGGAACTCGCCGAGGGGGTTGATCTCAATCTGCGTCGAGTCCTTCTCCTTGAAGATGGTGTAAAGCTTGTTGAAGACGTCGGCGGCGTTGTCCCGGGCGTTGGGGGCAAAGCCGAGCTGCTCGGCAAGCTTGACGCCCTCGGCGTGCGGGAGGCCGTTGTCAAAGTCGAGGCTGGTGGTGATGATGGCGTCGGGGTTCTCGTGAGCCACGTCCTCAATGTTCATGCCGCCCTGGTTTGAGGCCACGAGCACCGGGGCACCGCGGGCGCGGTCGAGGAGGATAGCGGCGTAGTACTCCTTGGCTTTGGGCACCTTCTCGGCGATCATGACGGTGTTGCAGGGGGCGCCAGCGGCGCCGGTCTGCTTGGTGATGAGGTTGTGGCCGAGCATCTTGGATGCCATGTCCTTGGCCTCGGCGGGGCTGCTGTTAGCACGAGCGCAAAGCCATCGAGCACAGCGAGTTGCACGAGTGTGCGGTAGAGTCACAACAAAACAGGAGCACGTGCGTCATGACCACGGAGACCAAACGAGAGTCGGCGCTAGTGCAAAGCCTTTAGTCGCCTCTTCACCGCGCTGCCAACCGCCGTAATGAGCTCGCCACAAGCCATAGCTTGCGGTTTACCGCTTGCCACCGACAGAGGAGCCACTGACGACCGACCGGGAAATCCATAACAACCATTCGTCCAATCGCGGGCGACCGGTAACGCGGCCCGGCTGCACCCGTTGGCCAGTGACCGCGCGATGGCCGGCTGCATTGAGCCACCATAGACTGGCTATGGCGCTGGCAGCTGGCAGCTGCGGGGAGCTGGTGGCGAGCATGCAGTCCGCTCTGGGATGCCCGGCCGCCTGGGACGCCCACAGATCCACTCTTCGAGCTCCCTCAAACCAGTTTCCTCAGGCAGAGTACTCCCATATTCGTCCCCGTTGTGACCTCGCCCCGCTCTCCCGCCCTGCTGGATGCAAACCAGCTCGCAGCGACTTTCGCTGCCTGTGCAGAACTCACGTGTCAACAATGTGCACACCGCCCTGGAACCCGTTCTCAAAGTGTCCCTTGCCACGGCCACCGGCGAGCACCTGGGCCTTGACGACGACGGGTCCGCCAAACTCCTTGGCGCGCGCCTCGGCCTCGGCGGGGGTGTGGGCTGGCAGCCCCTTAGGGGTGGGGACACCATACTGCTGTCAGCATCGCAGGTCAAGGCATCGGTCGGTGGAGGCAATCAGAGGGGGTCCGTGTGCTTCGACGGAGCGCCGGGCTGGCAACAGTAGTGCTGCTCTGCACCCCCGCTACTCGCCGCTGCGCTGGCGTCTCTGTCCAGTCTGCACCAGTGCGCAGTCCGTCGACCGCCAATTACGTCTGGAATGAACGGTCACCGGTATGCCGGTTACGCGAATTTGCTAGCCGCCCAAAGGCCCCAAGCGCACCACGACAGCCCCTCACGACGACGTTTCCTCGCCGCGACTCACCTTGTTGAGCAGCTCGACACTCTGGTACTCGTGGATGCTGAGGCAGCGCCTCTGCTGCGTCTGCGCGACCGTTTGGCGCTGGGCCCCGCGTCAGTACATGATTTCTGTTGTGGTTGGTGACAGTCCGGGCCGTCGGAGGGGGTGTTTCCCCGCGTCATGCCGGCGGCAGTTGCCTTTGCAGCCATGGAATCAGGTGACTTACGAGGATGGAGCGGGCTGGTGCGAAGCGAAGCATGGTTGATGGGATGAAGGGGGGGGAAGAGGTGGGAAGAGAGGGAGAGTCAGATGGGAAGGAGAGGGAGTAAGGAGATGGAGTTGGAAGTGGAAGTGGATGTTGGATGGAAATCAGAGATGGGATGGTGAAAGACTGCTTTGGGTCAATGCAGCTTTGGGGCAGTCACTCCTTTCACTCCTTTTGCCTCGCCGCGTGTGCTGGGCGGGTGGTGCAGGGTGGTGTGCCGTGTATGGTGGTGCCCGTACGGTGAGGAGCTCTACGGTGAGAGGCACAGGGCTGGCCGCGGCTGGGCGGCATGGGCTGGGCGGCATGGGCGGGGCGGGCGCCCGCTCGTCACCTCCCTCGTCATCCCACCTTTTCGACACGGAACGGACGAGCCGAAAGCCATCATCACGGAACCAGAAATCGGATTAAGCCCCGAACGTGCTCACTTTTCACTTACCCCACGGGCTACCCGGCGCCGGCCGCCCCGCAATCACTCACCGTACCTCCCCTCATCGGTAGCCGCTGCTTTGGCACTGAAAAGCAGCAATCCAGTTTCATAACGTGATCTCTATGGCTGTGGGGTGCTATGGAAGTACTATGGCCGCACTGGCCGCTGTGACCGTGTGGCCGCTATGAGACGTCGTCCTCGGGCCTATGCAAGGTGGACAAGGCCTATCCCCTGTCCGTCGTGTCCGTCGTGTCTATCTCCATTCGTGTCGGTCTCATCCGTCAGGTCCGTTGCTCGTCCTAGGCTTAGGTCGCGACACTGGCATCAGAAACGTTCTCCACAATAGCGCAGCTCGCGGCACCACTTACACTGCGAGAATCTTGAACGGTGCAGGCGGTCCACCAGTCTCACCGTCAAGGACACATTCGACGAAATGGGAGCCTCGAGACACGTGGTGGTTAATCATAACCAGGCTAGGGGTCAGCGACAAGTCTTCAGACTTCTCGTTACTCACGTAGCAATCGGCTCTTCGGTCTCGACGTTGCCCACGAGCGTCACTGCACCCTCAACGTTGTCGTCAACCCAGCACTTGACGGTTCCAGCAGGCTTGTCCATAGGCTGCTGGAGGAAGTAGATGCCCACATCGCCGGCTCCAATACGTAGCGGAATACGTAAACGAGAAGACGGCTGCTCAGCGTACCAGTAGAACCTGTCTTCCTTGACCGCATTCTTGGGCGGGTGGTACGTCTCCCAGCCAGATCCATAGAATATGGACTCGGGGAGCGGGTTGACGAGATCAGCAGCACTGACGCAATATGGCTCGCTCTCGCGGAACGTGTCACGGTCGACCGGGCGGTTGTTGAGGCGCATGTTCGGCACCTCGAGCGCCGGGTTCGGCTTGCCCGCCGTGTCCTGCTCCTTCTCGACCTGGCCTGGCTCCTGGTTCGGTCGCAGACCCAGTCCACCGAGGGGGCGCGCGCCACCCGACCCCGACTCTCCGGAAATGGCTAGTTGGGGGGATGCGAAAGTGTAACCCATCATCGACGACCAGCCAGAGCAGACTTGGGACATGAGGTACGAAATGAGCACGTCGGCAAGCAAGTCGTGCCCGTCCTTGTTGATTAGGTGGGAGCCAAAGTAGTTCTCGGAGAGCACGCGAGCCGGATGCTCAAAGTACTGGTCGTACAGCACGCCCTTGGCACTGATGTGTGGCACGTCGTAGAATTGCGCGACCGCGTTGTGCCATAGCTCGGGTCCGGTGTAGCCATCCTGCGCCTGCACGCGGGGGCTAAAGTGACCAAGAATGATAACCGCGGGCTTGTCGTCGCGCAGTAGTAGCGACCGCACAAGCAGTTCAAAGTGGCTGAGGTAGTCCCGATCGCTGATGTCAGTGTGGGCTCAGCAAGGATAAACTCACTTGGGGTCGCTGCTGTCAAACTCGAGGATGATAAGGTCGCTCTGGTCTGGGAGATGTTGCTGGGAGCAGTAGGCGTAGTATGCCGAGTCGGTCCGCTTGACGGCACCGTTGGTGAGCTCGTTGGCTGGGTGCGGGAAGATGCTGTTCCACCAGTTGAACAGGCGGGCGGGATAACACTCTGGCGCAATGGGGTCGTCGCCAGCACCGTGGCACGCAGTCACGGATCCGCCGAGCACCGAGATGGTGACTGGCATCCCGCTCATCGCCTTACGGAGCACGCGCTGCAGACGCACCCCTGTGCCAGTGTGCAGTCGCGAACGGAGGAGCTCAAACTGTCCACGCCGGGCGGCAATCGCGTCACCAGGTCCAAAGACGGGACAAAAGTCGAACGGCGCTGGGTCGGACAGCGTGTTGTTCAGGTAATCGCGCGGCTTGAGCTCGTTGAGCTCCTCGACCGTAGGGTTGACTGCTGTGTCGGAGGCTGTGGTCAGAGCCGTACACGGAGAGGATACTCACGGACTATCAGCTTCGTGAGGAGGATGAAGCCGATCACAATGACGATTGCGAGCCATGCGCGTTGGGAGAGGCCTGCTCTTGTCAGCACCCGAAGCCGATTCCTCCATCTAAATCTCATGCTGAGAACGGGTGAAGATGAACGTAGGCGTTGATGTCGCAATGCGAGTTCCAAACCAGCCCTTGCAAGGTAACAGAGCCCGACGGTCCGTGAAGAATGAGCCCAGCCAACCACGACTCGCAACGAGCGACATTCCACCATCGTCGTCTGCCACATCACCATCGTCTTCCAGTCTCCATCGCTCGAACGGCGCACGGCCCTCCGCCTCCCTCCCCCTGAGGCGTCATGTGTCTGTTCTGTTCCATTCCTCCACTCATCATTCCTGCGCCATCACAGCCTCCACACTTACCAAACCTGCCCTTCCGCCGCAATCTGGACGCCCAGCGACTACGCGTCGACGCGAAAGCCTGGGACGCAGTCTTGGGCTCTTGATTTTCATGAACGTGCTGCGTGGCAGCGAGGCGCGCGGCCTCAGAACCCAGATCAAGGCGGTCGGTGTAGTGCGCGGCCGGGGTGTCGGGCTCTTTCGAGCGTTCCGGTGGGCCTGGCGAGGCGCGGGGGCGTAGCGACATGGTGGGTTAGGCAAGGTCGGGGGAGTGGGAAGGAGAAGGAGCGTGGGGATGTTTAGTGTCGAGCGTCGCTCGCTGTCGTCTTGACGGGATGATGCCGCAGCTGGGCGGCCGGGTGCGACCTGGGCTCGCGCTGGTGCCGGTCGCGTTGGACGATGTAGATGCACGAGGAGCTCGTATACGCGACCGAAGTGGGATGATTGTGAGTGTTGAAGAGATAGAGAGATGTTTGAATTGAACGAATGCAGTTGAGGTTTGAGTGGATACGAGACTTTCTGGAAGATCCAAAGACGTGTTGAAATGAATGGTGATTCAGGGTCCAGGCGAGGGACAGGTTGGGTACCGCGGCGGGTCCAATGCCACTAACTCCCGCCTTTCAACCCGTGACTAGCACCATAGGTTAACAGCAACGCCGACGACGACGACGATGGCGGCCACGACAACGACAATAACGACGACCTCTGTTAGAGCATTGCCCGTGCGGTCTCCTTTGTCGTCTGCCCAGATCCCCCACCAACTCCAACCCCATTTCGATTTATTAGCATCCCCGCCGTCCTGGTCCTGGCATTTAACCTTCCTCACTCCCTGACGACTCCGGAGACTACATACTCCCCTTCCAAGTACTCCCTATTCACCTTTATGCCAGCCCTTTTAGCACAACACCCATCACATCTTGCAGGTAGGCAGAGCACGTGTATCCCTCCCGAAGAGGCGCTGGTCAAGTGTCGCATCGGGTTGTCAGTGAGTAGGAAGCTTTAATAACGCATGAGCGTCTGCTTTGAATACGAGTTGGAGGATAAGGTGCGTTAGGTGCGTCGTCGAGCGGCAAGCAAGGCACAGAGGCACGAATGAAAGTTTCAGCGTCCACCGCAGCAGGTTATTTTCCATGTGGCAGACGAGTCTGGTGGGGAGGTTGAGAGGTCTCATGGAGAGATTGGGGGACCACGCGCAGAAGACAAGATTACATTCCAGATCCGCTGCGACCATACACTCCTTGCTAGCTTAGTACAAGTCCAAGCACTCTAGTGGAAGAGCTTCTTCTTCGGCTTCTCGTCCTGCACGACCTTGATGTGCTGGTGGTTAACAGGCTTGCCTGGGTGGTGCGAGCAGCACTCGATGCTCTGGATCCAGTGGTCGCCCTCGTCGTCATCCTCGTCGACACCTGTGAGCTCGGAAGGCGGGCGCGAGAGGTTTCCGCCACACTCGCTCCGGCCGCAGGGGCACATCTGGTCGTCCTTGCCCTCCCCCCATAGCAGGTCGCCGAGCGTGCATCGGATGCTGGGCTCGACAGCGAGCATGCGCATAATCGCCGACCGAGATTCACGCGGCAGCAGGCGGAAGATGGACTCTGCGCCGCCGGTCGTAAACGTCTTCGTGGACGAGATTGAGGCTGCGCGCTCGCGTCTCCTCTGCTGCTCCTGTCGCACCTCGCGAGGCATGGTCGGGGCACTGATCGTGACGGACCGGTCGCGCTTCGTCGCAGCCCGGGGAGGCTTCATTTCCAAAGCATCCTTCTGGGGATGGGGCAGCGTCTGCTGGCGTTTGGGCATCTGGCGGCCGAAGGGGCCTGCCGCGACTGCGGGCAACGACGCAGTCGAGTCCTGTCGACGCGGGAAGTACTTGTCGGACGCGTCCTGGACAGGGCTCTCCGTGATCTGGAGACGGTCGACGCGGGGAGTCTGCGTGTCGCTGCTGGAAGACGAATTGCTGCGCGCCATTGATTGTTGACTGTTGCCGGCGACGACCGTGTTTTGAGTCGAGGCGGAAGTGGTGCGGTCGACAAATGGCAATGTCGACGAGCCGTCAGCCTTCAGCGTGTCGTGGCCCGATCCTCTCTGGTGGCGCGGTGCATCCAGCCCGTTGAGGAGCGATGGGGCCGGCGTCTTGACAGGCTGCTTCTTGCACAGATCCGGGTGGGTGTTGACGTAGAGCTTGAAGCTCATGTCCGTCTTGTAGTCGGGGATCTTCCAAGGGAAGCGGCGCAGGATCATGCACATGAATATAATAGCCACTGACCACACGTCGGTGAGGCGCGGGTCGTATGTCTCCTTTGTAAGCACCTCCGGGGCAAGGTACGGGTCGGAGCCGACGACTCCAGATGCAGGGATCTGGTGCTTGCCGGGGTAGTGGAAGACGGTAGCCGTGCCAAAGTCGATGAGCTTGACAATGTTGCCATTGGTCATGACACAGTTGTCGAGCTTGAGGTCGCGGTGCGCCAGACCCATGCTGTGGAGGTAGTTGACGCCATCGATGATCTGACGGAATACACAGTAAATCTCCGGCCTGTTCATTTTGCCAGACATGACAACAGAGAACAGATCGTAAGGGGCGTACTCCATGATCTGCGTGTGTGTCAGCAAAACACAGCACCACGGGACGATCAGTGTTCCGAGACTTACCTCATAGTATCGACCGTGGTCACACACAATGTCGACGGTCTCAATCACGTTGATGTGGTGCAGAGTGACACCGACGCAGAACTCGGCCGTGACCTTGCGCAGATACTCCTTCTCGCTCTCGCCCTGTCTCCGTGGCCTGAACTCCTTGACGGCGTACGTAGTGCCGCCCTTCCGCGAGTCCGACTTGATAAGACGCACAGTACCGCCGGCACCGGAGCCCAGAACGCGGCCCCACTTGCCATACATCTTGGTGAGATGAGCGTGGGTGGCCTCGATGGACGAAGGGTGCGTAAGCGCGATAACGGGGTCGGGGACGCCGGGGTAATCGTTGAGGTTCTTCGGCGTGGCGTGTCCAGAGCGAATGGGCGTCCGGGCGCCCGATCCGTAGTCGTCGTCGTGGAGGTGCTGGTGATGCGGGTCGGACATCATCAGAGTATTCGACCGGCTGGGCGCGGCTGACGGAGGACGGGAGTCGGTAGCAGTCCTGTCCTTGGATTTGGCGCGTCGCTGCCGCTCCTCAGACCGCTCCCTATCCCTCTCGCGCTCACGCTCACGCTCCTTCTCCTTCTTCTCCTTCTTCTTCCTGTCCGAGTGGCCGAAGAAGGAGGCGAGAGACGAGTGGGACTTTTCGCCATCCTTGTCCCGGTGGTGGTGACGCATGAACCCGACAAGGTGAGTAGAGTGGTGACCGGGGTGGTCCTTTTCCCTGTCGGCCCTGCTGCTAACGCTCTCAGGGGTTCGCTCGCTGGGAGCAGGTGTGGTTGAACCGCTACCCCCAGCGCCAAAGAAGCCACTGCCACGGAGCTGGGCACCGGGGGTGGCTGCGCCCGACGGAGAAATGGGCGTGACAGATCCGGGAGAGTGTTCGCCTGACTGGGAACGTTCCTTACCGTCGTGGTTCCCAATGTGGTGGTTAAGGAACCGACGGAGATCGTGGAGGGGCCCAGTGTGCTGCTTCGGGTTGCGTGTGGTCTCACGAGTGGTCGTGGGCGATGACGGTGTCGAGCTACCACTGGTGGTGTAGGCACGCTTGGGGCCGGATACTGACGGGGCAGAGTCCTGGGAGGATCCAGGACCGACCGAACCAGAACGCATCGAGGTTGCGGCGGAAGGGACAGCACTCTGGGCAGGAGGGTTGCGCTGTGAAGGGTCAGCATTGTGGTCCGAGCTTCGCCAAGCTAGGGAAGCACGAGGGTAGCCCACCACCTTGAACTGGAACTCTGGGGACGCGGGGGTAGGGGGCGGGGTAGCGACTTTATTCTTTCTGGACGAGTTGGATCGTCTGGCTCGATTGAGCAGCCAGTTGACCCCGCGACGGCGAGACGAACGGGAGGTACCCGATGTGCCCACCGCCTCGGCTTTGCTCCACTTATTGGTCGAGGAGCGTGTGTGGAAGATCATCATGGGTGGTGAAGGGAGAGTGGGATGGACGACGTTGATGCTCCTTGGTTCTCGGCTACCTCGGCACCCTTTGTGGGTTGGCCGCGGCGAGCTGCCTCAGAGCCTGCGCGGCTTTGGAGACTAGCGTTGCCGAACGAGTCGAGCTCTAGTGTTGTTGTTTGGGAGTAGTGAGGGTGGAGGTGTGACGAGGAGGCTATTGGCATGCGATGCACGAATAGTGCAAAGCACACTCAACACCGAGCACCATGGATCAAGAAGAGAGGGCAAGAGTAGAGAGGAGAGAGGAGAGGAGAGGAGGAGAAAAGCGGAGGAATGGAGGAATCAAGATAAAGGCCAATGGAGCACACGAATTTCGATGATTGAGCAAGCGATCAAGCGAGGGTTGAGGCGATTGTCATGGCCAGTAAGAATGGTCAAGCCAAGCTGGGCAGCTCGCTCGCGCCGCTCGGCCACTCCCGACCCTCGACGCTTGATGCTCGGCCACCGGAGACGCCGGGGGCGACTGCTCTAACCGAAAGCTCCGCAGAAACGCTTGTGCTCGGATCGACAAGCAAGGAGAATTGAAGGACCCCAACAGGCTCAACAGCCCAAGAGCCCATGCGGCCATCGTTCTTTCGTTGGCTCCCGGGGCACGCACGGCTCACGAGAACATCACGCCAGAGATCGCTCAGTGGCCAAGCCAATTGCCAGGTCCCACGCGCACAGACAAATTGAATCACGGGGGCAAGCTAACCCAGGATGGCATAGTGCGTAGGTGCGTGGGGATGTGGCTGTGTGGAAGCATGGGGAGTGGAGGTAATGTCCAGGTCAGTTGTGAAGGCCACAGCGGGGAATGGCTCTTGACACAACAGGGAGAGAGGTTTGTAGAGAGCGAAAGAGGGGAACCAGGAACATTGGGGCCAGCGCACAGAACACGGTAGTGATGTCAAGGTCGGAAAGTGTCACCTACCTCGTACTGGTCATGCCAGAGACCTCCGCGCGAGTTGGCTTTGTACAAGCCTGCTCGTTCATCGTATTCCGAATTGAGGGCTGTTCCGGACGCCTTTCGGCTTCCGGGTTGAGACTGAGGCGACTGGGCGCCCGATCCAGCTGGAGTGTGCCCCTCGATAGGAGTGAGGTGTTCGGGAGACGGCAGTGCGTCGCGGTTGGTAAACAGCTCGAGGCCGTGGGCGGTACGCAGGCTCAGACGCCGTCCATTCTGGTCGAGGTCGATGCTGGACAGCGGGATAGCCGGGGTGGATGACAGCATGATGGAGAAATATTGCAATCAAGGTTTCGGTGATAGTTGACGACGGGGTTATGACGCTCCGCGGGTGTGCAAGGCAGCGGAGATAGGACACGGTGTCACGGTTCAAAGAATGACGCTGCAGTCAGGCTGGCTGCTTCTGCTGCCGGGTCGAGAAATGTAGACGTCGGGCAGGTCGTTGAGGAGCGGCTTTGGTAATTCCGGATAAATCGTTGCGCAGGTGCCCTTGCAATGGGATTATGTATCGACCAGCCTGGGACGAGTGACCGACAAGGAGTCTGACAGTGAGGGAGCGCGCGCAAGTAGCGAGCAGAGGGAGCGAGAGATGATTGTTGAGGAGCCTGGGGAGTTGGAGTGGTAGGTGCGAATGGGTAGTCACGGTGGGTGGAGCCGATAGATGCGGGGTGGGCCGGTGCGGGCCAGGGATTGACGATCTGTAGTTTGAGAAGATGGGAGAACCAAGAGGAGGGGGCCCCCGTGTGCACAAGCGAAAAGAGTTAGGAGTGGAAAGAATGGTCGAGTAGGAGGAGGGGAGGAGGGTAGGGAGGAGGATGGAGATGGCGGAGGAGCTGAGATGGAGATGAGCGGAGATGAAGAAGGAGATGGAGATTGAGATGGATTCCAAATGAAAGTGGAGGATTGTGGATTGAGTGGTGAGTGGTGAGTGGTGAGTGGTGAGTGGATGAGTGGATGATGTGGTGAGTGATGAGTGGTGAGAGAGTTAAACCCCGGGACCTGCGGTGACGCCCAAAAGCGGATTTTGGTTGGTTGAATGACACCACCTCGCGTAGTATCCACCTCTACACTCTTACTCTTACAGACCTCGGAGGCCGGCGTGGTGACACTGGTGGCATTGGTGGCATTGGCAGCCACTGTCGCTCGGGTCCTGGTTACTGACTGGCTACCACATGCATGCATGCATGCCTACTCTTTTTAGTCCTTGCTACTAACGGACCGCCGACCCCCGAGGGTTACATGGGCTACGTCTCCCTACTTTTCCTACGGCCGCGGCGGGTGGGCTGCGGAAAGACATGTCAAGCACAAAGGCTTTGCAGATCATCCCGAGGGGGCAACAGAGAGCAGGCAGTATGCGTGATGGGGCGACGACGACGCAAACCCAGATTCTGGGTGAACTGGGCAAACCAAACCGAACCCTATCTCCCCCCTCGGTCTCCCTCTCGCCAGCAGCGTCGGGCCCGGGCCATCACCTCACATCACGCCGCCAGCACAATCAATGAGCCAGATGCCTGCATCCGTCGCAAACAGTCAATCTACTTCTCACGCGCGGTCTGTTTGGGGGGCTGGGGACGGAGTTTGCGTAGACATGAAGCGAGGTCATTCACTGGCACTGGCTGACGAGAATGGTTGGCTGATAGGCCATGGGGTCCGTGCCACAGTAGCGCCACAGTAGGACCTCCGGCGACCTCCGGGCAAGCGTCGGAGGAGAATGTGACGTCTTGAGAGAGCCAGGTCTTGAGACGCAGACCAAAAGACGTCACTCTCACTACTCCCAGCCAAGGACATGTTAGGGGCCAAAGGTCCAGGGGGGGAGGGACCTTGTCTCATCATCGGACCTCAGCCCTCTTATCGACGTCACCCGCGCCTCCCCTCCCTCGCATCCAGGCGCCGGCTGACAATCCAAATGGCAAGTACGGCGGTCGGCCCGGATTCCGGTCGCTTGTGTCGGCTATCGCCTATAGATTCGGCTTCTCCATCAAGCCGAGCGGTCGCCTTGGATTAGTTTCCGGTCGCTATGCAATACCGCGCAAGACGAATCGTAGATCTCGTGGAATGCCACGACATGCCAAGAGCTTGGAAGTCTGGAGATGTGGGGTACATCGACGCGCTGGTTTGGGGCAAGGTCCCTGATGCTTGCGTCCCCAGTCAGAAGGTGTGAAGAGGCCATGAGAACACGTCCACGTTGGACGCACTACTGCTCGCGTCCCTCACGTCCAAACGTCCCTCTTTGTAGACAAATTACAATGCCCATAGCATCATTATGGTACTAACGTACAATGGCTACTTGGAGGGCGGCCGGAAACACAGTGTTTCGACCCCCGTCCCCCGCCGGCTCTCACTGAGCAACTTGCGCATAGCGTCCAAATCGCGCTTGAGCTCCTCCGGCGCGCCCTGCCGCCGGTATCCCTGCGAGATGATATCGTAGACCTGGGAGAACACCTCCTTTGCGTGTGGGGAGAGGAAGGCCGCAACGCTCTGGTTGAGGAACTCGATCTCGAGCGTGGCAGTGAGCATCCCGCCAGTCCCAAAGCGCCCGACACGCCTGAACGCCTCCAGGACGATGTCGCACACCCGGTCGACGAGGGTCTCCAGGACGCGCCGCACGAGTGTGTGGCTCGCGTCCGAGACCTGGCTGTGCGCCTCGACAAGGCTGAGGACGACCGAATGCATGTACGGCCGCACCTCTGTTGGTGTGGGTGTCGTGCTCCAGTCGATAGAACGGAGGATGCCGGCTCGAATTAGCTCGTTGAGCCGCCCAGACCAGCGGGAGATGTACTCGTCAAAGACTGTTTGTTCGGCCCGCGCCAGGTCGCGGTACAGTGGCTCAATGTCCGAGTCGGACAGCCCGATGTCCTCGTGCATCCGCGTTGCGAGGGAGGGGATGTATGTTGTGTACATAGCGTCGAAGGCGGCGAGTCCGTCCAAGAGACTCGTTTCAAGCGGTTTCGGGGTCGACCCGGCATTGGACGTAATCGTGACAGAGGAGAGAGAGCGCGCTCGCGCCCCGGTGCGCTTGAACCAGTCGGGGTCGCGAGCCATTTTCAGAATACCGTCGTATATCAAGCTCTCCGTCTCGACGACAGAATCGCGGATGCGTAGCCGGAAAGTCTGGGGTACAGGCGCCACGCCCTCCTTGTCTCTGACTGTTCCGGATGCAGCCACACGACGAGCTGAGCCCAGAATGCGCGTCTGGAACGTGTCCACGATCTTGAGGTAGAGCGCGTAACCCCGCGCATTCTCCGCCGCTGGCGCTTTGAAGCTGGTGTCGAGGAGATAGAGAGACTGGGCGTCGCGCGTCCACGTCGTCGAGATGACCTCCTGCAGCCGCCAGCGGAGCGAGTCGAGCATGCTTTTCGCGTTTTGGCTCGCTTCCTTGCCCACGTCGATGGCTGTCAACTCAAGCACACAGTCGGCGACGTCGTCAAGAATCTTCTCGCAGAAGTAGCAGGCCGCAAGGACTGTAGTGCCGGCCGGTACGAATGAGGGGATGGTTGTGCTCAGCTTGGAGCGTGAGACGAGGGCAATGTCCGATAGGGTGAAGAACTCCGACAGCATCGAGAGGTACGTCTTGATAACGCCCGACGCCATTTGCCTGCACGACGTTGCGGGGCGGTGGGATGCGCGTAATGTTCCTGATGAATCGCGCTTGAGGTACTTGCCATCCATGCACCCCTTTGCGATTTTCCAGAAGCCGGGAAGGCAGGCCACGACGTACTCGCTCAACTGGGTACACATCGTGTGGATTGCGTTCCAAGCCGTCTCCGTAGCAGAGGGATTAAGGGTGTTAGGCGTGTACTCTGGCAGGGCGAGCTGGCGGCGGAGCAAGTCGGTGAAAGGCGACGACGAGGACGGCTCGTTTGCTGCATCCTTCTGTGCTGCCTTGACGGCCTTGTGCGCCCTGTCGTACATTGTCTTCATGTTATCCAGAATCTGCGCGTGCTGGTAGTCGAGATAACTCCATGCGGGCTCGTCAGATCCCTTGATGTCGATGAGGATCTCAAGCGTCTTCTCCTGCTCGTCGACGCTGCGGTTCGGGTCCTTAAGCATCCCGTCGAGCCGCTTCGACATGTCGACCATGACGCTTTCGACACTGTCCCAGACTTTGTCGAACACGCGCCGCTGACGCGCAATCTGGTCTGGCGTGCGCGCCGGTACGCCCGGGATTAGTGCTCCGGGCTGGGATCGCGCAGAGTGGAGATGTAGGCCCTTTTTGTAATCACGCAAGGCTTGGTCGTACCGGCCAGCATTTATCGACTCGAGCAGCTGTCCGGGAAGGTTGAAAAGGAACTTTGACCGGTCAAACACGCCGAGCGTGGAACGCAACTTGGCCGCCTTGACTGACGTCTCGAGGACGGGGAGGAAGACCTGGTCGGCACGGTGCGTGGCCACTGCTGTCAGCTGATACAGCAGAGGGCAGCTGAGCATGCTCTACGCACATTTGAATATCTCTCGCAGCTCGCGCGTGCCGTGATCCGTGTCGTCAGCGAGGAACCCTTCCCTCATGTCGCGGTAGACGACTGTTATCAGCTACCAGGTGAGAATGAAGCAGCTCACCATCGCTGGTCGCCTTGACGGCGACGAAGCGATCAAAGTTGTCCTCGACGAGGATACGGACTGCCTCGGAGCGCGACTCGATCGACTTCTCAAGGTTGTCAATACCATGCCGAAGGTCCTGGTACGACGCGTCGGGATGCTGCACCGAAAGAAACATTTTGGGATCAAACGTCTTGGACGCGAGGGATGTTGCCGCCCCTGACGGTCAGCTCCAATGTCCGCACGCGCAGCTCAGGCCGCGTCGAAGCAAATCCGGTCAGCAACGCAACAATCCGTCGTCGTTGCTTCGCTTCGCGGACCTGCTTCCCCTGTTGGGTTCTAATTCCCACTGTTCCAACTTACGCGTCTTGAGATCGAGTTCGCCCACACTGTCACGTCAGGACACGCACGGACACCGTCACACCCCGCTCGCAATTGTGGAAGCTCCGTCGGGTCGGGGAAACTAAACGAGACTTACGTGCTGAGTCTTCCCCGGAGGCCTAGGGGATCCATCTCCTCGCTCGACCCACCCTCCAGCGTTGCAAGGGGACCTTGGCCATGGTCGACGTCCTCCCATGCCTGGGGATTTGTTGAGCCTAGATTGTACGCCTTGAGGACTGGCGTTGGTGCCGTGAACAGAGAAGGGGCGATACTTACGAGTTGCCTCGTCAAAGGCGTAGCTCATGGTGAGTAGGGGAGTCTCGGTGACAGCTTGACGGAGAACGCGTTCAGAAGAGTTCGTGTCACGATGATCGGTGGGTGGTGGTTGAACAATGGTCAGTGGACGTTGCGGGATGCACTAGCAACACAATGATGGCGGTCACGTGTCGGTCACGTCACATGGTAGAGGGGACGCGTTTCAATTAGAAGCGGAAGCAATTAATCGTTAATACAATACAAATGTTTTCAAATAGGATTATGGGCCGATGATTAGAGTGTGATGACAGAGGGGGACCGGTTCTGACGGTTCTCATTAGGCTTCGGCGGCGGCGGCATGTGCCGTTCAGTGTGGCTTCTTGGGAGTCTGCACCGAGATCTGGACATGGTACGACGACGACGACGACGACGACGACGCTGACGAGGCTGATGAGCTGATGACCCACTAAAGAAGCTTGCTTCTCAGATATCACTCTTCAAACCCGAAAGCATTTGTACAATGTAAGGGAGGCGACGCGTTCCGGCGGCCGGCAAATATCGCATACTGTTGGACTGTTTTACGTCCTCGTGCGCCGCCACCATGAGGGTAACCGAGAGCCACTGAGCCACCGAGCCACCGAGCCACCGAGCCACCGAGCCACCGAGCCACCGAGCTCAACGAGGGTGGGGAGGCAGGGGGTCGGCAGGTAAGACGGTCAGACAGGTCAGACAGTGCAGCGTGTAGACGAGGGTAGACGGCCCAAGGCAACCGCCTCTTCACCGTAGCCGCCCCTCACCCTACGACTAGGGAAAGCGGTTATCATCGAGCACCACCACGACGGTGAACCACTTTTTGAAGTTGCATCGCACGTACAACCTTTAACCGTTTCAACGACTCTTTCAACTCATCCAACTCCACCAACTCCCACCATCCACTCCACCTCACTACTCACCCCACTAGACGCACCAACCTCATCGACACCATTATCACTGCGCCAATGGCCGTCGCAGCGTCCCTACCCCCATTCCGCTCCCCATCCCCCGCATCCTCCCTCTCGTCGTTCGCGCGCTCACCCTCGCCCTCGAGCCCTCGGTTGCGTGCCAGCGCCTCTCCTCCTCAGCACCACTCTCCGCGCGCGATACGCCGACCCTCCATCGAGCCAAAGGAGTATAAAGACAACCTCAACATCTACACCATGGACCCCAACAAGAGCCCCAAGCTGAATGGTCACGCGCACGCGACCACCAACGGCTACTACGACGGAACCAGGAAGCGCGAGGGCTCCATCAGCTCCATCTCAGAGGACGAGGAGGGCGTCCGCCGTCGCCGCCAGCAGCCCCGCTCTCCTCCTCCTGGCGTCGGTACGCTCCCGACCATTCGCGCAAATGTCGAGGGCACTGCTGAGGAGGACCCGCTCCACGCGCCTCCACCGGCACCCTCGGCCGGCTCAGCACATGCCGTCGTGATTGGGCCCGACGGGCAGCCAGTGCATCGCCGCCGCCGCTCGTCCAGCATAAAGCAGAAGCCTGCTCCAGGAGTCAAACCTGAGAAGGTTGTGGACTGGGAGATTCCGCGGAAGGCGTTCCACTCGTCGATCGGTGAGTCGAGGGCCCGGCCTCCACCAACCGTCTGGACATGACCACTGACGATCAGGATTCTTCACACTCGCCCTCTACCTCGCGGACCCTCCCTCCACTGGGCCACTCGTCAAGTGGCTGTCCGCCGCGACTGTGTTTATCTTCACGGTTGACATGATCCGTCTCAACTGGCCCGCGTTTGCCGAGCTGTGGGAGGCAGTGTGCGGGTTCCTCATGCGAGAAGAGGAGCGCAAGAAGATCAACGGCGTTGTCTGGTATCTTGTCGGCGTCATCTTTGTGCTCTCCCTGTACCCTCGTGATGTCGCCGTCGTGTCGATCCTCATGTGAGTGGCTCTGTCAACAGCGCCGCATTGCACACATAAACTGACATCAACAGCCTGTCGTGGGCCGACACCACCGCATCCACTCTCGGCCGTCTGTGGGGTCGCTACACACCGCCCCTGCCGTCGCACTTCCCCGGTCTCAAGATTCTGCCCTTCGCACCGCGCAAGTCCCTCGCGGGCTTCCTGGCCGCGTCCGTAACCGGTTTCCTTGTCGGTATCGGTTTCTGGCACAACGGATCGACCGTGTATGAGGACTGGGCGATCCTCGACTCTGGCCTCCTCGGACGCATCGCCACCGCTCTCGTTGTCGGTGTCGGCGGCGCCATTGTCGAGGCACTCGACCTCGGTGTTGACGACAACCTCACTCTCCCCATCCTGTCCGGCGCTCTCATTTGGGCCTGGCTGAAGGGCACCAACGCCCTCCTTGGGCTGTAGAGCCTGTAAACTGCTGCGAGCAACACACGCACGAAAGAACGAAAGGTCCACGAACGAACGCGATTTTTAATCCAGACGCCACTGCTCAGATTGCTCCCAGCTCTCATCGCTAGCCGGCCCATAAACGCTGCTTCGTGCTAGCGAGTTCAGGCGCTCGCTTCCGAGTCTCGAGACCTCGAGGTGTCGAGCCCTTGGGGACGGGCGCGACAACGCGTCGACCGCCATTTAGACGGCATGTCCGTTGTCTGTACATACCAGATAGATTTCATACCATTCTCCATTTTTTGATCTAGGTAACGACGAGACGATGCGAGGCGATGCAGGTATGCACGCAATCCGTCATGAGGTCATTCGTGAAAGTCATAATGTCATCTTTGTACCTGTGGGGTAAAGACGTCGTCCAGAAAGGTCATGCAAGGTGGAGTGCGGGTACGAGTCCCAAGAACCGGCCATGTGGGATGCGCGTGCCTGGGCCAGATGCCACGATTGCCGGCAATCGGCTCCGATCTCGAGCAATCACCAACATCATCTTGGCCACCCAACACCAACTCGGCCACTTTCGTCCACCGTTGACGACCAAAACAATAGCGGGATGCCGGACGAACAACCAGACCCGCGGTCCCCGCGACAAGGGGGTGACGGGGCCACAGGTCCGGGGCTGCCTCAGCCAGTGACCACAGACGGGAGGGGGCCTAATGCCAACCTCGCGATGCCGATGCCGCCAGGCGGCTTCCCCGGCGTGTTTATTGGCGAACCTATACCGCCACGGCCGCAGAGGAGCCTGAGCAGCATGCTCGTCTTGATGATGTTGTTCTTCTTCATGTCGCAGAACGGGCAGAACCAGACGCCGCTGGGCACGATTGGGCCAGATGGGGAGATTCGCGAACGCGTCACCGAGCTCGGTTTGCTGCGTCAGCACGTTGCAGAGTATGAGGGGTTTATCAATGGGACGGGTAACTGGACTGAGGTGAGTGCAGCGACCCCGCGATAGCAGAGGCGCAGGGGAGCAGGGGAGCAGAAGGCAAGACTGAGCGAGGACGCGGACACGTTGAAGCAGATGTCACGCGATGCTCGCTTCAAGCCGCTTTGTGATGGAGTGCGGGACTGACAGCAGCCACCGGCCCCACAAATCCTCCCCTCTAGTATCGTCCCCGAGCGGTTCGACCACCGCGACGTCGCAGCGCGCGGGGGATATTTCTTCCCCAACATGACTGGATGGTATCGGCGCGCCACGGCGCACACGGTCGACCTCATCACCGAGCCGGGGGAGCGCAGCGACTCCTTCTTCCGCGGCATTCCATTGCCCGCCGTGAACGCCACTGGGGGGTGGAACGCGACGCTGGCAGAAGAACTGCGCGGCGAGTTCGACTGGATGAGCGTCACGAACTGGGACTTGCAGGTGTCCCAGGAGAAGGCGGTGTCTGCCGACTCTGACGACGGGAAGAAGGAGAAGAAAGAGGGCGAAGAGGCGGGGGAGGATGTCGATGTCGGGCTCGATCCGGACGTTCTGGTGGAGCATGCGCCGAAATGGGCGTGGGTTCGAGGGAGGGTTACTGTCAGCGCGCCGTCGGACACGCTCGAGTACAAGTTCTACGGCCTGCACCATGTGCCGAATGGGACGTATGAGCTGTACGCTTTGCCCGAGACCATGCGGATCGACATTCGACACATTCCGACATTATACCCGGAGTACCACAACGAGACTGTACGAATAGTCCTCGCCGAGCTGAGAAAGGAGCTCCAGATCCAGGAGGACTCGCTCATCCTCACCGACGTCAAGCCGGACGGTGCGTAACACCTACATAGCTAGCTAATCCCAGAACCTGCCGTCACCAAGTGTCCGCTCCTTATCCACCTCTCTCTCCCACCGCTCCCGCCTGGCGTCAAAATTGAAGACGTGCTGCTGTACGACAGCGAGCTGGCGAACCCGACCGGCCTTTTATACAGCCTGAAGAAGCCGCCCGAGTATTGGCAGGGCGTCGGCCTCGGCGGCGTGGTTGTAGGCGACCAGTGCGGCTTCGTCTCGGGTCTGGACCACGGTCGCGGCGTGGGCCTGGACGACTTCCTGCGCAAGACAGTCACCTATGCCGCTTATGCCAGCCTAAGCCAGCTCCTCATCCTTGTCCTTCTCGTTCGGCAGATGGAGCGAACGCGGACGCCCTCGACGCTGGCAAAGGTCTCGATGTGGACTGTGGTGCTTCTCGCGCTATCCGACTTGTGGACCCTGTTCGCTCACCTGGTGTTGGGGGTCATGTCGGACAACAGGACGAGTTTGCCAATGCTCGTACCCGCCTTTGCGGCGTTCTGTACCGCAATCGTCTTTGGCGCTGTAAGTTGGCCGAAAGTGTAGCAAGGGTCAATACTGACGACAGCGCTACGCCGTACTGCTGCACCGCATCCAGGCGCCCGAACGGATCATCGCGCGGTCTCCACGGCCAGCACGATCACGGGCGCTGTCGAGCGCCTCCGCAGCTACTAGTGCAAGCGGTACGCCCGAGCGTACCCCGGACGCCGATGACGACGACGACGAGCCCAGTATGCCATGGACCGACCGCCTCGCCCAGCTTCTCACCGACTATCCCGGTCTCAGGTGTGCGTGTACCCACTTATGATTCCTCCACGCAGCTAACGGCAGGGCTCGGCGCCATCACCCTCATGTTCATCTTCACCCAGATCACGCTCATACCCTCGGCCATCCCGTTCGTCCTTTTCGGGATGCAGAGTATCTGGGTACCGCAGATTTACCGGAATGCGCTGCGCGGCTCGAGCGGCGGTCTAGGACACGGCTTTGTCGTTGGCACAAGTATTGGCCGCCTCGCCCTTCCGCTATGTACGTCAGTCGTGGAGTCAGAGCTAACGCCAGACGCCCTTGCATGTCCCGAAAACGTCTTCTTCATCGATAACGCCGACTGGGTCTGGGGCCTTGTCCTATGGCAAGTTGTCCAAATTGCCGTCCTCTTCGCGCAGGACCGCTTCGGCCCAGCCTTCTTGTAAGACCTCCTTATTGACATTTACTTACGCTAGCCTGCCCATGCGCTTGGCCCCGTCAGGGTACGATTACCACCCTCTCCTACCTATCGCGGATGCGGAGAACGCTCTGGAGGGCGAGGCAGCCCCGGAGACCACATGCTCGATCTGCATGGAGGAGGTGAACACACATCCGGACCCGGCGGATGGACCTCTGCTCAACCTAAACGCGAGGCGGAGCTATGCCGTCGCACCATGCCACCACCTGTTCCACACCAAATGTCTCCAGCAGTGGATGGCTGTCAAGGTGAGATTTTATGAAGGGGGAAGCTGACCTGCAGACGATCTGTCCGCTGTGCAAGCGCCCTTTACCGCCACTCTGACCGAAATCGCTGTTGTACCGAGTATACCACGCACACATACCTATCAATGCATTGCAGATCGCATCTCTCACACCGGCGCAAGAGAACTGGCTGAGGCGAGGAGGAAAGGGCAAAAATAGGGGCAAAAGATTGCCGACAAAAGGGAAAAAAGATGTATACACTGTGAGGGAGTCGAACCCCCGCCGCGTCGATGGCAACGACGCATGATACCGTTTCACCAACAGTGTCGTTCTAGCCATCTGTTTGCCTAGAGGAATTGGCCATTATGTAACCCCGAGCCATGATGTGCACAGATCTGCGCGACCACGAGCATTCTAGCATTGTTCCGGCCTCGCCTTAGCCTCAGTCGTGCCGCCTCGAGCATGAAAGTGGTAGAATAATACAGTGTAGATGGCAGTGTAGTCGATGGACCATGACGAGGTGACAAACTGAGTGGTCATGCGCCACGACTCGGAGTGGCTGAATGCGACAGATCTCTCGTGACCGCAAAAAAACGTCAGTCTGTCTCACACCAACGACATCACTTGACCCTCGGGTAGTCGCCAACTAATCTGGTCCTTGACAGAGGTATGCGACGGCTGCCACCAGATATAGACACGGATGCATGACGAGACGGATAGGATAATGCAATGGTTGCCACGCATGCGGGGCAGCTAGTGATACACGATACTATGATTGGGAGGAGGAGCTCAGCAAGTCCGCAGCCGAGAGCTGCAGCGGTGCCCAACCCGCATCATGCGGGGAGGGCGTCTCTAGATGTCGCCCACGTTAGGCGGGGGCCGGGGCGGCGGGACGAGATGGCCCGTCCGCCTGGTTCTGTAGGTCCTCGTCATCGATCCAGGACTGCTCCACCGTGATCTGATGTGAGCTGAGCTTCAGCGTTTGGAAAGCTCACCTTGACACGCCGCTCGTACTCCTGCTTATTGTCCTTGAACAGTGTGGCCGCCTCGACGTTGGCCGGACTGACGTTAGTTGCATGAATAACGCGGCTCAACTAACCTGCTCGGGTTTGGGTCGTTGAGGAGACTCTGCACGCTGGTGAGGATGGCGCCGACGTCATATGTTGGCAACCATCGGTTCTGGAGGATATCGAGACACAGCTCGCCGTTGTTGTAGATGTTTGGGTGGAACATGCGGGACACGAAGCGGACAGTAGGTGGCTTGTTGGGGTAGGCGTCGGTGAAGGTGAGCGTAAGGCGAAACGACCCGTCCTCGAATGGTGTCTCGGCTGCGGGTTAGCAACGCCACGGGACAGATCGGCGACGTAGCGGCGGGGAAGGCCGGGGTGCTGGGCAAGTCCAACGCATTTCGGCGGCGTAGCTTCATCTACCTGCTCCCGTCGCCGACGAGCGACATTGCAAGCGCGACACTGCGGTGGACGAGCAAGGTACAGCCAAGGAAGCATGGGGGACGAAGGAAGAGCGAAGCGGTCAAACACCGGGCATCACGGGGAACCTTCGAGTTCGCCGCCATCGCTCAGACCTCTTATAATCACTCACGAGGACCAAAAATGACGGCGTTCCAAACCATGATATTGTCGTGGCATGGGCTGCCTGAGATACCCTCTGGGGCCTCGGTGGCCAGGCGCTTAAAGTCGCGAATCAGGCGTCGCTTAGCAGCTGTGGACTGGGAGAGTTAGTAATGAGCGCGGCGGTACCCGCGGCGAATGCGACCCCCCAAGACGGTCTAGATTCCTCCTTCGTCGTTGAAGAGGAAGCATGAGACGATGATGAAGAGGGAGCAAGAGGGGAGAGTGATATGCAGAAGGCAGTACACACCATGTTGTGTCACGCGAGGAGGGGTTGTTTATGTCTGCGGAGGCAATCGAATGGGCGGCGAGTCGGGGAGCGGCGGGGAATAAGTCGCTGTCGAGATCGAAGTCGACGAGGCGATGATGAGGGATGGGATGGAGAGGGGAGTGGAGAGTGGAGAGTGAGGAGGAGAAAAGAGGATGAAGAGGGGGGTCTGGGTGATGATGACTGATTGATTGATGGATGGATGGATGGATTGATTGATTGACTTGACTACTACTGATGGATTGATTTGAGTGGGGTGGGTGTGTGTGGGTGGTGGCCACTGGGTGGTGAACCGGCCTACGCCGCCTGCCGCCTGGGTGGTTGGGTGGTGTGCGGGGAGAGAGTCAGATTCGAAACGAGGGGGCGCGGAAGGGGATGGACAACAGGGAGGGCACGGAGAGGAGCCAGAGCCACAGAGCCGAGGCCAAGTCGGCCACCCTCGATTCACATCACCGTATATGACCCAAACCACCACCCATGGCCACCCGGCATGCAGCGTGCAAGCCATAGATGCATCAATAATAATCACCTGAACTTGCACGCCACCGATACTGGCCCCCATTGTCCATCTCCTCACCTGACGCGCAGACGCGATCGACAAATATTGTCATTTCACCCCGCCCGAATATTGTGGCACCATTCGCCACATCGAGGTCTCCAACAAGTATTACAGCTAATGCAGGTTCAACGAGATTGTGCAAAACTGTTTCATCGCTATGACAAGTGGTACACCCGAACAAGACATGTCGTACTATGTATACTATGTATGCTTTATCCTTATAACTGCTGCTGCCGTATCATCTAGTGTTATTGCGCGCCCTCCCACCCCCGCGTTACTTGTACGCTCACTTCACCCGCACTGTGCCTCGAGCACACAGCCTGACTCAATTTCGACCAACTCAGACGCGTCACCTCCATCACGTCGCGGTCGCTCGAGTCCGGGTGCACATGTACGATGAGAGTCACGACAAGCGGTGCTTCAGTGTCGCCGTCGCTCTTGAGCGAAGAAAGAGTGGCCACGTCTCCGCTGACTTGGGGAGAGTTGGTGATAGCCTCTGTGGAGGGAGAGATTGTGGATATCGACGGTCGGGCGACTGAGCCGCGGCGCGAGTTTGGCGTGGACGAGATTCCCGACGTCTCTGGGCCCACTTTGCCTGCGTTGATGGTCCAGCATCGCAGCGTGCCGAGTCCGAGGACGCGCCTATCGTCGGCAATGTCTCGGAGAGCCCTGCGCAGAGACTTCATTTGTGAGGAGGAAGCTGGGGGTGCCGTCTGGAGGAGAACGTGCGCGAACGCCACAGCCGGGGCGTACGCGAGAGAGCCTGTTAAGAATGTGAGGGCCAAGGATGCGATGGAGTCGACCCCATGGAGGTTCGGAGTTGGGACAGCGAGGGACGCGAAGAATAGCGCCGCGCACGTGCCCGCAATGGAGAGCGTGTAAGGATTCGACAGAAAAGCGTTTGCTTGGACAAACGAATTCGCGAGATATGCCGGTGGCAGAAAGAGAGGTCCGGTAGCTGAGGTTAGCTTTGACTAGCCATGATTCGTGCTCACCATCTACGAGTCTGGAATGGTTGGCAAGAGCGACTCCAGAGAAGAGACTTGCGGCAGCTGCCAACAGGAGGAGAAGCTGTGGGAAGGGCCTGGAGGTCAGCATTTGTCGATCAGGGGAGGTATTTACGCAACTCACCTCTCATCACCCGCCCCGTGCTCATGGTGGCTGTGGCTATGCCCAGACGCCGCGGCGTGGTCGTGCGCTCCTGCTCCAAGGACGACCTGCTCGAGCGCTTCCTTCGCGATGTACACTGCCGCGAAAACGAGGAAGACGGCTTGGGAGAAGCATATGAGCGATGTCACTCGCGACGATCTGACTTGTCAACGCTTTTCGTGTAATCGTTACTCACCCGTACGGACGGCGCAGACTTCGCCAGCCTAGCCGGTCTGTGCGCGCAAGCAGGTTGACACCCATGCCCATGGCGTCGAACACAATAAGGTATCCAGCCGCTGTGAGGCATCGCCAGCCTGATATTTGTCCCTCTACCCATAGTCCGACACCGAGCACAGTCTCGATGATTGCGAATGAACCGAGGGCCTGCGCGTGTGGATCCTTCTTGCCTGATGGGAGAGGTGAGAGAGTAGATGGAGAGGAGGAGAGGTCCATGGGAACAGGACGCGGTTTGTCGTCCGCGGGGCTCAAGTTGATAGGAATAGCTGGTGACTTATCCTGGCTAGCACGTGTAGCGTTGGGATCCGTCTGCGTCGGGTCGAGGAAGCTGAAGAAGTTGTGTGAGAGAGAATGACGGTGGTGATGACCGCGGCGCTTGCCTGCCCGCGGTCGCTCTGTGGAGTCGTCGGCTGGAGATGGTGATTGCGAGTAGTCTGCTGTTGCGCCGAAAGCACTCTTGTCCGCGCCGGGAATGAGGCTCTCGCCTGCGGCTGGTGTCGGGCTGGGTACGCGTATCGGCATACCGGGATGAGGGAAATGGGCGGATAGGTTGCGGGCGTGGAGACCATGATGCGGGGTGGGCTCGAAATTGCGCCCAGTCTTCGATTCAGATGGCGATGGAGGCATGTAGAAAGATGGCACCTCGAGGGAGTTTCTGTGCCAGCTGGGCGGACGTCCGCGGGGTGATGATCCAAATTCTCGCAGCTCGTTGCGAGGAGAGGCTTCGAGGGGAGCCCATGAGGGCGACATGGGTGACCGCCGCCCATCCTGGCCTGTCGGAGTGAGGGGGCGGTCGACGGAGAGATTGAGACTGTGGCGTTTGTTGGGTGTCGCTGGGATATCTGTCAAGTCGGGCACTGTGTCTGCTGCTTCTTGTTCCTCGGACTTATCCTCGTCGTGTTCGATAGGTACCCCTGTTGGCAGGTCTGTGGCTGTTCTAACCAGAATCGGAGGTGGTGGGGGACGGCTCATCCGCCGTGGCATGGGAGAGCGGAGTGCTGGCAATGCCCCCATTGCAGATGGAGGGGGCGCAGCTCCGTTGGGTGAGAAGAGATCTTGTGCGTCATCTGAGGGTTGTGGTGGATTTGAAGGCATGGCTCGCGCGTATGGATAGGATGGAGAGAGCAGTCGAGGTGGTCGAGGTTGTTCGAGGTGGTCTGTGAGCTTGAAGTGATGGATTGAAGGAGACGCGACGTCGAGCTCGAACTTTCAGGATAAGGGCGGATAACGGATCCGTGCGCACTTGGCCTACCATCTGACGTAAGCACACTTTCCAGCCTCAGGCACGGCCCGATCACTGATCCCTAGGGCACTACTCACTCTAAACATGCTTTTGACTATCGTTTATTATCGTTTATCGCAATGCTCGTCTTCGAGACATAGCTAAATCGACGACCAAGCAGCCGGTGAATCTTTCGTAGGCCATCCTTGATGACCCATCCGACGTTACCCCGACAGTTTGGTCATCCTCCCCCTCCACGGCCCCGCTACCCCCCGCGCCGTAGCTCCGCGGAGCTACTGGCGGATGGGGACTCGGAAGATCGACCTGACTCCCTGCAAAATCGATTTAAAGGAGGAGGTCGACGCTTTGGATGTGGTGGAGAATTTGCGGACGTTACTGGGCAGCTGGTAGGAAACAGGTGGGTTGACACGGGTGCTGGCACTGAGACTACGTGGTGGCGGTGGAAGTGGGCGAACGGGCGTAGGGGACGGGGCTGGACCTGGACCAAGAGTCGGAACTGGGGCGGGACCTGGCGATGAAGCCAATGTCGTTGCTGGAGACGCTTCTGAAGTGATATCGAAGTGGAAATTGGCAACATTGTACGAGGTCGAGCTACGTTGGAACGTGTGGGACGTGGCGAGGCGCGGCGGGATTGTGGGGGTCGCAAAGCCAGTTGTGGCTACCGTGGGCGGCTGGGGAAGCGCTCGGATAGGATGGGCGGGGGTCTGGCTTATCACAGAGGCCCCGTACCGCGTTTCGAGAGCTGGCGAGGACCGATTCATTGTCGGTGACGTCGAAGTCTGACCGGCGAGGAGTCGCATGGCAGGAGACAGCACGGGATCGGCATTAGGAGGCTTGGGCAGCTCGCGAACGATGTGCGGGGGGGACAGGCTAGCCGCGATGTCGCCGTAACGCGGTGCAGGTTTGGCTGAAGACACGTTCAGTGAAGGTGACGCGGGGGTGCGCATGGCTCGCGATTGCTCGTGAGGCAGCGAGGGAGCCACGCCGGAGGAGCACGATGATGTGCTCAGGGTCGAATGAGGCGAAGAGTATCCGTGAGGTGGGGACAGCGCGGGAGGCAGGATGGGCGTCGCAACGCGCTCGCGGGGCTCACACCCCGCTTCAGTGCATTTTGAGAGGACCCTGTACCTGGAGGGCGGCCGAGCACGCCGGATGCCAGGACGCCGCTGGAGGGGGCGAGGACGCTCGGCCGCTTTCTCCTGCTCGTCCTTGAAGAGGCGCACTAGCCACTGGTTCATGGCCTCCGCAGTTTCCCACTCGTGGCAGTCCATCATGCTCGCTGTGTCGGGCGACAGGGCAGTGAGTGGGGCTTTGCAGTCGCGCCGGCCCACGAGCTGGCTGTAGGTGTCGCGTTGGGCGGCGTTGGCGAAGGGTCGGAGCCATGAGCTGGGGCGCGGGCCAAGGCGCGCGGTAGTGCTATACGGGACGGGCTCGCGTTTGGGGACGTTATCTTGTGATTCGGCAGGCGGAGACATGTCGGGATCGTTTTCGGTGTCGGCCTGGGCGACGAGGCCGGTTTCGTCGAGGGGGTTTATGTGGCTGGGGTCGAAGTTGTGCCCAGGAGACGCAGCGGCAGATGAGGTCACGCTGGGTAGGCGGACACGCTGTGGCGTCATGGTCCTAATGGAGTTCGCGATAGTTGAAGCGTGCGCCGCCGTGGTAGTGTTAGAGTCTGCCTGACTGGGGCAGCTCAGGAGGTTGCGGACGCGGTCAATCGCGTCGAGTTTCGCGAGGAGCGAGAGGGGTCGAGGTCCACTATCTAACGACGAGGCGGAGCTGCGACGGCGCTCAACGTCTGCGATGGACTTGGCTCGCGCAAACCGGCTTTCATGACTGAACCCCGCAATGGCAGCATCGTGAGCGGAGTTGCGGGCGGAGGCGTCGGATGTGGCAGTGGCAAGGTTGCCGGTAATGTCGCCACTGATGTTGCTGGTGCTAACCGCTGACGCGCACTTCTTGACCTTGTACAGTCCGGCTGTGAAGGCATTGGGCTGGTAATCGAGAAGATCGGAAATGGAAACAGTCGATGGGAGTCGAGGAGCGGTGAGCTCATGTGGACTAACTGGAGGAAGACGACTTGCAGGAGTCGTGGGTCGCGTGTGGACATACTTGATCGACGAGACGCGCCGTCCCGAAGTGGACCCGCTGTTGCTACTGAACTCTTGAGACGGAATGGTAGATCCAGCCGACGCTGGCGACGGGGTCTGACCAGCGCGTGTGGATACGGCGGAGCTTACGGCGCTTTCGACATCGCTGTCCTTCTTCTCGGCGGGTGAGAAGAACGAGTCGCGTGAGGGACGCGCCACGGAGCTCTTGTGCGAAACGCGCGCAGGCCGGGCCTGGGCGCTGAGGGTGAGGGGACGGAGCCCAGAGAAGGTTGGCGGAGCAGCCATCACTTGTGGCGCCTCGTTAGAAGCGGGCGAGGGAGCTAGCCGCAGCTGCTCGACCTCAGTTGGGCGACGGGCTGGTGTATGAGGAATGTCGTGTTGGGCAGACGCGACTGGGTGGGACGCGCGGGCGTCAGGTGTCATCGCCGCCTTGACTGGCGCGCTGGAGGCGCTGAAAGCGTCCACGATGGCCGAGACGACAGTATCGGCGAGTTCGCGGCGGGGAGGAAGAGGAGTGGCAGGCGGGCCAGGAGGTGTGGCGGTCTGCGCGCGTTTCGTGATCTTGAGAGGCTTCGTGACGTTGGGCGCGTCGTCGAGCCACCAGGGAACGGGGAGAGGAGCGTGAGCTGGGACGCCGTGAGCTGGGACGCCGTGAGCTGGGACGCCGTGAGCTGGGACGCCGTGAGCTGGGACGCCTCCCTGGTCGGGAGTACGAGGAAGAGGGCGGGGCCGAGCTACAGGTGCAGTGTACTGGGAGACTGTGGCCGGAGGGGGGTTTACGAGGCGCTTCTTGATGATGCGGAGAGGGGCTGTGACGTTTGGTGCCTCTGAGGCTTGGCGCGACTGGGGACCCGTAGGACGTGTGGGCGTACCTTCCGTCGAGGCAGCAGCTTGCCGAGCAGCAAGGCCGCGGAGGTCTCGAGTTCCGGGGCGAGCAAGAACAGGACGGCGGCGGAGCACACCGACCGCGGTGCCAGCGACGGCTAACCCCACGAGTGTTGGCCCACTTCCATTGTCAGCTGATACAATGTTTCTGAATACTTACGCGTTTGACGGAGGGGGTGGAAAGGCATCGAGGATTTCGTGGATATAAAACTCGGTGCGAGGAGACTCTCCCGACATCACCGACGCGTAGGAAGAGTAGGGGAAGGGCGGAGAGGCAGGCGAGGAGGAGCCAGAAGGCGATGTGTTTAGACGGTGAGTGACACCGTTGCCACCAGACATCTTGGGATGTCAGTGGTGGGTAGAGGTAGTTGAACGAGCTGCTGTATGGAACAGGCTCGGAGACTACAGGATACGAGAATACAGACGCTATGAGTTCGAGGGATGTTCGAAGTATAAGCGCTTTGGTTGGAGAAGAAGGTCAGAGATGCATCAGGCGACCATATAAATGAACCCCGCCCCCCCCCCCCCCCGGGTATACTGTTATGCTCTTGATGTTGTCCCCCTGCTATAGTGTAGCCTTCCTTCCTCGTGGATACTCCGCACAGCGAGGAGAGGCAATTCAGTCGACCACGCTGAGATATAACGCCGGCATATCCCGGGCCCATTCAGTCAAGGTGGCATATTTGCTCCCGCCCAAACCTGTCTAAGAAACACGTGTCTCGCCTCCAAACGTCACATTGTGATGGCGGTGGAGTGCATAGCGATGGTGAGCTCGACCGTCCTGATGGAGTGGACGCCCTCCACCTTGTTATCTCGCTCCATTCCGAGGTGTCGGGCCGAAGATGCACTGATCGACAGGAGGGCATGTGCAGGAAGCTCTCAGGTGGGCAGGAATTCCGTAATTAGGGGTTTGGGCTGAAAACTCAGGTAGCGACCCCCACCCCGGGTTGGTTATGCCCATCCACTCGCGGCTTTCAACCTCCTTATGGCACTCATTTAACTCTGCAATTGCTCTGATGAAAACTGAATGGTTTGGCAGGGTTGAAAATTGAGGCACCGTCCATTCTGCGACCTACCGAATGTGGCAATGACCTCCTCAACGGCCTACTTTTGCGAGCATCGGCTAGTTATGTGATTACGGAGACGACCAGAGGAAGCGCTATGGACACACCGACAAGCTCGAAATGGGTTGACGGGTTGAGGAACATGGGCGATGCTGCTACGTTGTTTTTACTCCTTGTTGTGGTGAAAATGACGTTTCCATAAGGAGATGCGGACAAGTAGTGGCTTTCAACCAAGGTAAATAGAAAAGCGTCTCAGACACCCCAGTCCCCTTTCTGTGTCAAGCTTTCCCAGAGGCTGTCTTTCGCATTCGAACACGTATGCCTCCATCGTCCGGCGGGAAACCTGGGCTTTGCATGCCCAACGCATCGGTCAATATCATCTGGCATCTTGGATCTGTTTGCATCAGCATGAAAAATCAGCCGAAGCGCCAACTAGCAGCACGAAGTCTTCACCCCAGGGCTACCTGTTGTATTGAAAAGGGCCGGTGGCAGCTCTGACTGTATGCGTCTGTGCAGGAAACTGAGGGCAGGTCGTCGTCAACCCTTTCTCGGGGCTTTACGCCCTCTGCTTCTGGTGGAGGACGAGGCGAACATTCTGGCCTCTGGATTGCAAATCGTCGAGCCGAGGTACAACTGAGTGAGGGTAAACACGTGTGGCGCGTCGAGACTTCAGAAGGAATGGGCTCGGAAGGGTTGGAACGCAGCTGAGAAAAGTGGGACGGAGCGTGGGACGGAGTGCGAGCAAGGTGAAAGATTTTCCTATGAGATAGGATGGAAGCCAAACCCAATGCTGGGGAGCAGAGAACTCAAGTGCGAGCCAGTCTCGGCTCATCGTGAGGTCTGCAAACTTCTAAAGCCTAATGTCCCTAATGTCCAAGGTGTACATCCGCGGTGTGCGAAACCTACAACGTCTGCGCTTGCCTGAGCGCGGACGTGCTCCCCCCTCGTCCTCGTTATCTTTCTACGCCTGTATCTCTCTACGCTCTCCCGCATCGTCAAAAAGGTGGTATCGTGATTATTATGTTGGTATTTCTTCACCTGGTATTCCCCTCCATCCTCTGCTCTCTCGGCTCTCACCCTTCTCAAACGGACCCCGAAGGGGAAATGGCCGTCGACTCTCGCGTCGACGGTGGGAGGAGGAGGCCCCGCTAACCACGCGGCTCTGCCTGACAGACCTGGACTCGCGTCTAGGTACCATCAACGGGGCAGAACCAGCGGCCCAGAGTGTCAAGGAAACCTGGGCGCGCTTCTCCTGCCTGAGGATCTGGCAGGAGGTGGTCGAGCGGGTCGACATCGCCGTTCCACGCGGCGATAAAGGGACGATAGGCAGTTGGGTCAGCGTCTCCGTCGCGGAGCTTGGATAACTCGGCTCCGCCGGCGCCGCAAAAGGTGCTGCGGCGCTGCTTGCGCCGTCCGCGCACAACTGCATGTACCGTCTCGTCAGACCCGGAGCTGTCGCGCCTGCTCCGGGCCCCTCCTCCTCCCCATGGCCAAAACCCGACCCGGAATCCGCGATGCCGGCTGTCGCGTCGCCAGTGTACGCGCTTGCAACGTAGTCGGGTACCGGTTCTGGCTGCCCGGATCGTCGTTGGCGATAGCGCGGAGCGGACGAGGATGCCGGGAGTGATGAGGCTGAGGCGATTGAGTTTGTCGTCGAGGTCGCAGGGGTGATGGTGGCCGCATACTCCTGTTTGGAGATCATGGCCGCCAAGTGCTCATGGTCGCGGATGTCGACTTCGGGTCGAGAACGTTGTGGCCCCGTCAACGTGGCCATCGTCGACTCGCGGTGGATCTGGCGGCGGAACGCAGCCCTCATGTCGTCAGGGGTGACGAAGCGCACGCGAGGTTCTTCCTCGGCGACTGATGTCTCGAGTGACGACGAACGAAGTAATGATGCCCGAGGACCACCTGTAAGACCAAGCGTTGTGGGTGCAGAACTGATATCGGTTTCACGAGTGACCTGTGGCTCGAGGTCGGCAAGTAATGCGGCGGCTCCAGAGGGAGGTAGAGGCGGCAGATTGTCCTTGTCGATGTTGCTCGTCGGCTCGACCGAAGTGGATGACTGCGCTGTCTCGAAGCCCTCGTGCATGTCGAGCGGTGAGTCGACGACTGGGGAACGAAGTGCGTTATGCATCGGTCCAACTGTGACGTACGTGTCGAATGAGTCAACAAGCGGCGACGAGGTCGGAGTGCACGGTGTCGATGCACGACGGCGTGCCGGCCGACCCCGGAGCGAGAGTTTCCGGAGACCGATTGAGTTAGTTGGCGCCGGGTCGACAGATCCTCGGCGCTCCATCTCCTCGCGATTCTCTCTTTCGCGGTTCTCCACGCGTACTATGCTGCGGAGGATTGACTCTCGCCTCTCGAGGTTGCCTGAGACTATGGTGTTGTGCCGCCGGTCGATGAACGAGCCACGCCCCTCATCGAGGTTTGCGTCGAGGAATGCTTCGGGGTCGGATTTGAGGCCGTGCTCGTCAGTTGTTTCGGACGATGGAGAGCGAGGGAATGCTTTGGTCGGCGACACGGGCGAGGCCTTCTTGTACACTAGCGACGAATGGCGGCGGTGATGGAGTGAGGATCTTCGCTGGACGTGGTTTGCTGGTGACGTGTCGCCCGAGTGCACTGTCGGACTGGTAGCTGGCTCATCGTCCTCTGGTGGGTTAGGCTTGTAGGGCACGAATGACAGGCGTTTGCGCACAGTGCTCTGCAGCGCAGTTGCGGTAGATCGAGTTGCCGCAGAGCGACGCTCGGGCTGGAAAGTCGCAGACACAGGCGAACCTGATCCTAGGAGGAGGGGTCGCAGCGCCGGTGCATTGGCTGCCGGGGCCGACGTGGTCGATGCCGTGTGCGATGTGCTCGAGCCTACAATGCTCGCGCTCGTGCCATTCATGGTACTGGTGACTGCTGGCGTGACCGCGGGCGAGGAAGTGTTTGAGCTGGTGGTATTCGTCTTGGCAGATGACGCTCGGGTCGGGCGCGCAAAGCTTGGTGCCAGCGGGGTTGGCTTGGCCTTCTTCACCTTCGTCGTAGGCGGCGCAGGGGACGCCACGGCCATCGACGACGCCGTGGACGACGCGGCGAGCGCCAAGGCATTGAAGTGCGCCGCCCTCGCCGAGACGTTGACGGATGGACTTATAGATAGACGGGATGGTGCCGTGGTGGCTGAGCCCAGTGTCGTACCTGCCGAGGCAGAGCGAGCGCGAGTTGCCGCCTGAGGCAGGGAAGTGGACAAAGCAGAGGGCGAGAACGAAAACAGATACTCCTCCTCGTGATCCTCGTCCATCCCGTCCGTTGTTGCAGCACTTGAAACGAGGGAGAAGAGCTCTGAGGGCGACGCAGGACCGGGGCTCGGCGGCACAGGGGGGTCAGTGTGCCAACCGCGCATCCAGTCGTCGATGGCCTGCCGTCGTCCAGAAGTGAGTGTGCTGCGTCCCAAACTCAAGCTGTGACTTGCGCGTGGGGAGATGGCTGAGGGACATGGGGGTAGTGGTACGGCACGGTTGACTGGGGATGTCGAGACAGTCCTGGCCTTTGTAAGAGGTGACCGCCGGGGTACGCGAGACGGCGAGGCGGACGGTGAGGTCAATGGTGTTCGCCGGGGTCGGGGGCTCGCAGATGGGCTGCCCTTTCCCACCGGCGCTCCAGACCCGGCCACAGCGAGCATTTCCTCGGGTCGGGTCGAGAGTTTAAAGAAGAGGGGGAGTGATCAGATGGCCGGTGTCGACCGATGACCACTCCCGGGGTTCTGCGGGGATGAGGCGCCGTTGCCTGGGACAAACAAATGTTTGTCTCGGCGTGGATGTTGTGTTGGGTGATGACGCTATGCGAGTAGCATGCTCGAAGCCGGCGTTGTCGATCTCTGCAATCTCTGTGCTGGTCGTGTCGTAATGTCTGTGCTGTGGTTTACGTTGAGAGTATTGATGATGATGGCGATGGAGGGTGCTTCGTTGGTTGATGGTCGTTCAGCCACTATGGGAGGATTTGTTGTGTTGCTTTGGCCCTCGAAATGGCCTTTGGGGGGTCTGCACCCGGCTATTCAACCCCGACCACCCCGACCACCCCGACCACCCCTACAACCCCGAACGGCCTTGACCGCCATGCGGGGCCTTGCTTGCCCTTGCTTGACACACTTGCTTGACACTGCTTGCTTGACCTTGCTCATGCCGCAAACGCTCGTCCCCGTCACATCAGTTGGGTCAGTCAAGGTGCCTACTTTTCTCCTGAAGCAACAATCCAACGCGGTCATGCTGTCCATTGCTCAGGAATAACATTGGCCGGGAGCAGTACGACGGGACAGGGTCAACATCCACGCCTGCCTCCGACTTGCGCCTCTTCCTGCCTCTTCCTGCGGTGACTCTCCTGTGCCTCCAGATCTCCAGTTAATGTCACAGAAGGCAGGCAGAGGGTAAAACAGTTCATATGTACCTGCCGCAGAACAGGAATGTCTCGGCATCACCCGACCCCAGTGTCCCGGAGCCGTTGGATAGACTTTGGCATCCAGCCTGTTCGTACTCAGCTGCCGTCACGTCCACTGCTTGTGGAACGAGTGGGAACGACGTGCAGACTATCGGACCTGGCGCGAAGACGCGCACAAGCACGCGTGGAAATCGCCCGAGCGCCCGGGCCGAACGCACAGATGCGCCTGCGGAAAGAACAAGGCCGGTGCCGTTGCGCACGGGCAGTGGTAGCGTGGGCTCGCAGGGCTCACTGACTTGTCACGACAACCGTTGGCCAGCATTCCCGGAAGCAGTCGGAAGCCCACAGTGGGCAGACGTTGGGTCAGGACGTGCACAGGATGCAAAGAAGCATTGAACAATATGCACGACAACGACAACGACGACGACGAGTCAGGCAGGTGAGACGGTGTTTTGTTGACTCGCACCAGGACCCGGTCTCCTCCGGTCGGTGTTGTGTCGGCGGTTTCCCATTCCTGTTACCTCGTCACCAATTCATCAACATCAAACAGTTCCTGTAACGCCAGACTCCCACTCCCGCCTTCATTAAGCAAATTACATGGCGCAAACATTCTACATGCACCTACATATGCACAGCTCGCGGCAAGGTATCTCGGGAAGAAGGAACCACAGGAACCCAACAAAGCCTCGCCATCAACCACTGTAGTCACCTAGTCACCTAGTCACCTAGTAACGTGTCGTAATTTTGCGGCGCTTGGCCGTTGGTTCGATGGATACACTGCGGCTCCGTTCACGCTCGCCCTCAGGTGTGGGCAGGTCCTCGAACGCGAGATCGATGTCGTCAACATTGATCGTCGCCGGGTCCAGTTCAATGTCTTCGCTCTCATCTCGAGTCCGCTTTGTTGGGGTCGCCTCGATGTCGTCGGCCTCTTCCGTCTCCTCTTCCACTTCCTCCTCGGGCTCGCCGTTGACCTCGTCCTCAGGCTCGGAGGGTGCGGTCTCGCTGGGCTCGGTCGACTCGCGTTGAGGTTCTGGAGACGATCCTCCCCTGTGCCCATTTCCGTTCGCCCCAGCCTCCTCCATCTCCTCGTCGCTGTCCTCGACAACCTCGCGGCTCTTGGACGTCGGCTTTGAAGCGGGTTTCCTCGGCGCAACCTTGAGGCCCGTGTCTTTCCCAGCGATCGTAACGAGACGCTTCTCATACCCCTGGTACGATTTCGACCCACGGATCTGCTCGCCGACAGTACTGGCGTCCACAGCTTTCTCGAGGTGGTCGCGAATACGCAACGCGTCCCGCCCCGTTACAGGACCCAGGAGCAGCGCAAGGGGGCGGAAGTATGTCAACACTCGTGCGCGCTGCTTCTGCACGCGCGTCTTCTCGTTGTTGGTGCCCTTGGCTGCTTGCTGCTTCACGAGAGTATTGATCTTCTTGAACAGCCAGGTGATATTTTGGATGTGTAAGTCATACACGTCGTTGGGGTGGATCTGCTTGAGCACGGTGAAGTGGGTGCCGTGCACGACGAAGGCCTGCGCGCCGAGGCGAGCAAGGCCTGTCGTGGCTTCTGGTGCGTCGTCTTGGCTATCAAGGAAGATGCCGAAGGACTGGTATGAGTGCTGACCCGCCGTCTCGAGGTGGCTTACGTTCTGAAGCGCCTCGCTGATTACGTGCTGCACAGTTGTGGCGTCACCGTTGTAAATGCCCTCATCGCGGAGGACATCCACAAGCTTTTTGACAAGCTGGTCGTATGTTGGCCCAAAGCGGCCGTAATGCGTCAATGGCTCCTTTGCCTGCTCAACGTCGATAACCCCTGTGCACATACCGCCCACGAAGGACGAAACGAGCTCGAGGAACAAAAAGTCGCGTTGCGCTGCAGCGAAACTCAACTCGTCTTCGTCTTCTTCCTCGTCCCGATCAGACGCGTAGCGCTCGACCGCGGCTTGGAACGCGCCACCGAGCTTATGTTGCCGGTCCGACTGCATGACCAGTGTGCACGCCTTGGCGGCAGGGTGGCCGTTGTCAGCTGATTTTGGTGAGAACATGGTGTGGAGGTAGATAAAGGCTTGGAATGCCTGGGGTCAGCTACCGGCCCTCCAGTTCGACGTACCTCTCGCCGAACCGCCTCGGTCGCTCGTCCACCACCAACTCCAAACTTCTCGAAAACTTCGAACGCTTCTTGCTGGCGGTCCCGCAATGCCTCCACCTTGGTCTCGTCGTCTGCATCGGCAGCCGTGAATCGCATCACGAGCCAGCCGATCTGGGTGAGAAGGATCTTCAACGCAAAGGTCACCAGCTGCGCGGGTCAGCACCGACTACGCTCGTTGCCTACCTTGCTCTCCTGCTTGAAGCCAAGTCCCCCACGTTTGGCAAACTCGGCAATTATTGCCCACCCGCTGCTCTGTCCACCCTCCTCGTCCATCATTGCCGACGTGATATTGCGACTCCGCCCAAGTAGGTTTACCCGTAGGAGAATGGCTTCGATAACGGCGGCGGTGTCGTCGTCGAGCTGCATCCCGTACACTTCTCCGCCGTTGACGGCGTCGCGGAGCGAAGCAAAGACGGCCTCTTCCAACTCGGCGAGCTTCTGCGTGTTCGTTGACTCCATAGAGGAGTTCTCCATGAGCTTGTTGATGGCAGAAATGGAGGCTTGGAGGACAGTTGGGTCGGTGTGCTTCCGGAACTGGTTGGCGACGTCATCCCAGAGCGTCTCGTACGCCGGCGTCTTGCGCATATCCAAGTACAGTTGGAGGTTCATGTGCTCAGGGATGGAGAGTATGCCGGCGATGCGAGAGGGCTCCGTTTGGTGCTTCGTGAAGAGGCGAGGAAGCACGGCCATCAGCACCTTGGTCTTCTCGTCATCCTCGTCGTCCTGTTGTCAGCGATAAAAGGGACCAGCACGGCTCACCTTGTCCTCCTTCTTGACACACGCAATGAGCACGCCGAGCATAAAGTCCTCCTCCTCGTCGGTCAGGAGCCACATGTCTTCGTTTGAGGTCGAGTGGTCAAGTAGGAGGTAGTCAGCAAGCTCCTCCTGCTGATCACGGAGCTGCGACCAGAGACCATCGGCAGCCGCCGCCGCGCGTGTTATGGCGCCCTCGGAGCGTGGTATAGAGGTGAGGTCTGGTTGGGACGGACTTGGGTCATCGTCAGGGTCGGCGAGTCCATGAGCGGTCTGGACGAGTAAGGTTCCCAGGGCTTTCCAACGCAGGCGAGCCTCAAGCTCGGCTTCTTTAATTTTAGCTGCCCGCTTCTTCTTCCCGGCTCGCTGTGACGTCCACTCGGACTGAAGCTGCTCCGCACGCTCGTCCCAAAGGTTCTGTACGAAGTTTGCGGCCGCCTTGCGCACACGGGGCTCGTCATCGAAAATGAGACGTGCCACCTTTTCGCGGTCGTCCTCCATCTCGTCCTGCAGCGCGCCAGTCTTATCGATAAGTGTGATAACGTTGATGGCGTTGACTCGAACGGGGGTCTCGACGTCGAGCGACGCCATTTTGATGAGCCGTGGTGCGAGGCGCAGCGTGAACGAGCTGGCGTTGTTGGCGAGCGACGCGTTGGAGAAAAGGTGCGACAGCGCCTTCACCGTTTCGAGGCGCGCACTGCCATCGGGATCATTAGAACCTCGGACAAAGTAGTTGAGGTACGTTGTCGTGGCATACTTCTCCGGGAATTTCTTGACCCATACTCCCAGCTCGCGAACGCAGTCGGTTCGGATCGCGGGGTCGGTATCGCGCAGGCGGTGGATGAAAATACTGTCGTCAGCGACGCCGAGGCTCCGTGCAGCTTACATGTCAAATATTTCCTTCATGTGCTGCTCGAGGCGGACCTTGTGGGCATGCGCCTCCTTGACCTTATCCTCGGCATCCTTGACACGCTTCTTGGCAACCGTACCGCTCTTTTTCGCCTCGGCCTCCTTCTGGCGCTGCTTGACGCTGAGATCCTTGCTCACCTGCGCTGCAGCATCGCAGAGCGCTGAGTGCATCTTGAGCGCGATAAAGGTGGACGTGTGTCGGATAGACCGTAGAGGCGAGGAAGACATGGCGCCAAGCCACGCGAGCAAGAGGGGCATGATAGCCTGCGAGTGCTCGGTCGACTCATTGTCCTCGTAGATCAGGCCCGACAGCTGGAGCGCGGCGACTAGGTGCTGTGCCACTGTCGAAAGGTTGGCCTTGAACGGGCGCAGGGCCTTCACCTTGGCTATGAGGGGGTATGTTGCGGTGTTGTGCTGCTGTCAGTGAGGCCACTAGTAGTCGCTCACCTGGACGCTCTCCTCCTGGACGCGATCGATCGCCTCAGCCGTCCCGTCCAGATCGAGAGCCTCGTCCTCATCCACGTTTGCCGTGAGGCCGCATGCGCGGATGAGGAAGACGACGAGCTGCTGTACGGCAGCCTTTTCGGCGTCCGTGTCGGCGTCAGTAGCCGCGCTCTGGTACTGATAAACCCAGTCGTCAACTAGTGGGTCAAGCGCGATATCCGGTTGCAGGAGGGCATCTGGGGGTTAGCTTAACTTCAAAGGCTCGAAAGCTATACCCACTGAACAGAGGGGAGTCGTTCTTGAATCCTTCGATCGGCTCGAGGTCGGTGACTGGAACAGTCTTAGGCGCCTTGACGCGCTTGGCTGGACGCGGCGCGCGGGTGCCATTGGCTTTGCGCTTCCGCGGAGCTTGCCTTTCGTCATCGTCGGAGTCAGTCTGAGATTAGCATAGTCAGATAATTGTACTTACGAGCTGAGAGTCATCGCTGTCATTGCCGTCTGCGTCACGCGTCTTGCCTGCCTATCAGCATCAACCTTCCTCAGACGTTGCTTGCCACCCACCGTTTTGATGAGCGAAGCGGTCTACTTGCTTGCGTGCGCGTGCACCACGCCGTGGTTCGGCTGGTGCTTCGGAGAGAGACATGCGTATTCAGTAGGTTGTGGTGGATTGATGGATGTTGTTGATTGTGGATGGGGAGATGTGAAGATGAGTCGCGAGGGCATGACCCCCCTTCCATGTCGGTAGGCAATAACAACACGGGCCCTCCTTCCGACCCTTCTTCCCCCATCGCCCAGCCAATTGGGGGGGAGGAAACAAGGAGGGGGATACGCCCGGTTGACGCGTCTCACCGTCAGCTCTCTCGAGCGCGTGTCCCCTCCACCCAGATTAAAAAATATGAATACGTAATGTTTGTTTGTTTGTGTCAGAATCCACCGTAACACCGTCATCTGATTTCCCATCAACCTCCACCAACCTCGCTCTCCACCCGCTCTATCTTGACCTCGATTCCCCATTCTCGCACTCTTGACTCCTGTTCATGCCCTCCGTCGGGCGAGGCAGTCGACGGCCGAAAGGCGATCGCCCACCTCCAGCCGCAGAGTCACTCAACGAGTCCCTCCTCACAAACGTCTCCTCCGCCTCCGTCCCCGTTCCCAACTACATCTACCTTTCACATACCCGCACGCCTAGCCCCGACGCCCTCGACGCGGCTCATCTCCGCGGCAGTGAGGTACTGCACGATGCGACTCACCAACCCCTCACATCGATTGTGCCACTCCCTCCACGGCAGGGGCTGTGGGACTACCGGGCAGGCGAGAAGCGTCGACGCCAGGAAGACTCACCCGACATCGTGTGGAGGACTGCCGGGCTGGCATATCCATGTACATGTGAGCTCGTCGCATTGTACAGAGCTGACGGGAGGTCACTTGCCTCTGTGGCCGCGCGCATATGGCCCACCAATACCTGCCCCGACGGCGGCGGAGCTGCCCGTCCTTCCGCACGACGATCAGAGCGCAGTGTTCGGCATCGACGTGCCGCCTTGGTCTGTCGAGGAGGTCGACCCGGACCCTGCACTTGATACCATTCCCGAGTTCGAGTACGGCTGGCTCTCTGCCACCCCTTGGCCTAAGAAGGACAAGGGAAAGGCTCGTGCCAAGCCGCGCATATCAGACATCACCAGCTCCCAGGAGCAGGCATTCTGCCTCGTTCCGTCAGGCGATTTCATCACGCAAAAAACCCCTTCATCGCCGCCCTCGCCTCCTCGCTTCTTACCTGAACCCCGTCCTGTCCAACGCCCCCGACCCACCACTACCCCTTCTGTGTCCGCTCCACACTCCACGACCCATCCTGCCCCCGGCCCAAGTCGACACCAGCAGCCGCCGCCATCGTCTGCAGTCTCGACGCCAACGGTACCAGCAGCGCCCTTACCCGCCGACTACATCGAGGACGCTCGAAAACGTCGCGCCTGGTGGCGGCAGCACGCTGTCACTGACTACGGGCGCTTCTGGGACTACACCGAGCGTGCGAGTTATCCAGCACCCGCGTTCAAGACCAGGCGCCGTCTCCCACCGAGAGACGATGCCTACCGCATCCCACGCAACCTCGCGGCCTTTGACCACCCCCTTCATCCTGACATCGGCCACTATTGCGCCACGGCCAAGGGAAGAGTGTACTGGCTCATCCCAATCCACGGTCCCGTCATAGTGCCCGGCATCGAGGATCCAGTTACGAATGCAGCCGCCCGACCATGGTGCTCGCGGGCCGTGTTCGCTCCGACGCTCCCGGAACCTGTCGCGTCCAAACCGGTTGTGGTGAGGTGGACGCCCAAACTTCTCGACCTCTTCCGTGAGCGTTTCGAGGCGGCGTGGAAGGATTCTGGTAGACCCTACGGTCCGCTCCATCTTGCGTTCTCCGGACCCAAGCCCGATCCCTTTCTCGCCCTTCCCCCACCGGCGCCGCTCAGGTCACACGAGCACGTCCCGGATACGAGCGTAGGAAGGGCTCCCGTTCGCGTGGAAGTGGGCGACCATCTGCGGATCTACTGTGATGCCGGTCGTGCGTTAAGTCTCCGCACGTGGCTTCATTGGTGGGAGGTGGAGGGGGAGGTGTTGGGTACGGAGGGCAATGTGAGGCCATTCGACAAAGCGCGATTTGCAATGGTTGGTCCGAGGGGTGAGGTCCTGGTAGTGGCTTGATGTTGTATTGTTATGTTCAGATGTACTGTAGGCTGTCTGCGACAGGGCGTCGCGCTTTGTCTGGTGGTCAGTCAGCGAGGTGCTCTGAGTTTGGCAACAGCTACTTCGGCCGGTGGCCAACTCCAGTATGCTTTGCCATACCCAGCGGCCCCGGAACGACGTATTTCTTGACATTTGATGGAAACCGGCTACTGATCTACAATCACTCAATACATAGCATATACACTGCATGTCTCGGCACTTCGAGGAATGCTGAAGGGTAAGCGACATAGTAGAACACTTCCGCTGAATGGAAGCTTCCTCTCAGCTTTAAAGGAGTACCAGGGAGCGGGTAGTACCAAGGAGCGACTCATAAACGGTATCAACGCAGCAAAAGTGCTGGAATGGCGCTGCTCATCGGTCGACGAGCTCTTGTTAGCTGCGTCGCAGCCACAGACGTTGGACTACGAGGGGCCACAAAAGAAAAAAAAAAATAAAAAATGATACACTGTGAGGGAGTCGAACCCCCGCCGCGTCGATGGCAACGACGCATGATACCGTTTCACCAACAGTGTCGTTCTAGCCATCTGGCCACGATGCAAATTGTAGCCTATAAGGAGAGTCGTTAGTAGTCAGTGGACGAAAATGCCTCCGTACCTCCACCTCCTTTCGATGCCGTTCCCTCAACTAAATCACGCTCTGTTTGTTGACCTTACCAACTCGACCAAAATAACTAGGCAAACTGGGTCACGAACTACCCCCCAAGCGGACTGCCCCAACCGCTATGAGCCGGGACGAACGGCGGCGTTCATCCAGCGGCGGCGACGGGTCGTCTCGCAACTCACGACGGTCGCGGCCGCGCCGCTCCAGATCGCCAGACCAGCCATGGCAGGGCGACCGCAGCAGAGATCGATACAGCGAGAGCCAGCCCCGCGTGAGAGATCAATGGCTCGCGGATCAGAGCTACAGGGATAAATGGGATCGGCAGCGTGAACGCCAACGAGATCGTGAACGTGACGACCCGGGGCCATCTCGACGGCCTTCCAAGACCGACACCAATCCACGCCCGCCCTCCTGCTCGTTGAGGGCGACTGGAGGGTACGATTGGCGAGAGGTGTCTCCGGGCGAGATACCGGAGTACTCGGCACTCGGGGAGCAGGTTGAGGCGCTGGCCCGGTGAGCCCATCTCCGCTGCGGTGCTGACATGCAGAGCCCTCACATCCGTTATTCAGCGGAGCGGGAAGCTGGAGGTGGCACAGGCTGTGTTCGACCGCTTGTCTCGATTTGAGGGCACACCAGCGAAGGGAGGTGCGCAGCGCGACCTCGAGGTCGCTGAGAAGAGCGTGGTGGAAGGCACAGCGGCATTACAGGAGGCATTTGTCGCTCTACTGCGAGCGGCGATATCTGAACCGGAGTGGAAAGAGTACGCGGCCATCGCGCTGGATCTCGATGTGCTCAGCCACCGAATAGACCGGCTCGAGCGGCGGCAGAGGTCGTCCTCTCCGGCGGAGAGGGACAAGGTCGACAAGGGCAAGGGAAGAGCTGTGGAGCCTCCTAGCTCGCCGCCTGCACCTCCACCTAGCTCTCAGTTGCCACCGCCCCCTGATGTGCCACCACCGTCAAGAAGGGAACCTTCCGTTGAGGCGCGGACGACCGACGAGAAAGAGGTGGTGAACGAGGAGCAGAAGATTGCCAAGCGAGAACGCGCAAGGGCGCTACTGAACCAAGTCTTGCGCAGGCTCGAGGAAGTGGAAGATAAAGTCGAACAGGCTACCATCCGGGCGGAAGATATTGACCACTGTGTGGCGGTCGTCGAGACAGATCTCATTGCCCAATCCGAGCGGCTGGACGACGCATTGCGGAAGGGGGCGGCGCGAAGATCAAAGCGAGCAGCCGAGGAACGGCCAGGAGTGGGCAATGAAACGCCAAGTATAATGGAGGACAAAGATGTTCAGCCCGCCCCAGGAGCGCTGGATGTACCAGGGGCCGGCTCGTCACAGCAGAAGGCGGATAGAGACGGAGAGGCAGATATGGACATCGACGAGGATAGCCAGGATGGGCCGCCACCTTCGGCCGCCGTTCCTGTCGCTGCCACACATCCTGCTTCCAAACCCTCCGAGATCGAGACGCAGGTGGCGAGTTTGCGCGAGCAGATGATACGGTTCGAGGAACGCCTCTCGAAGCTCGACGTCGTCGTGCCGACGGAGCAGGCAACGCCGCCTTCGTCTGACTCACGGTCTGGACTGGCTTTGCCCAACCTCCCGAAGGACGATGACGCTACGCTCCGGAATATGCGCGCAACACTCAAAGGCATGGAAGACCAGCTTAAAGCGCTGCAGCAGCGCCTGGACGGTGTGCCCACTCAGGCCGACGTAGAGGCCATGCTTAACAAGGAGCGCCTAGCGGTGAAGGAGACTGTCCAAGCCGCTGTGCAGGTCATGCTCAACAATGAGATGGTAGCCATCCTCGACAAGGAGCGCGAGCGGACGCAGGGGAGCGTCAGGGTGGCTGTGCAGGCCCTGCTGAACAAGGAGGGAGCGGAAATCGCGAAGAACGTTCACCAGGCCTCGCTTGGCAGCTTGCACAAGCGAATTGCGGAAGTCCTGCCGGAAATGGTAAAGAAACATCTCCATGAGCTGGCCGCACAAACCGAGAAAAAACGGAAAGCGGAAGCTGCTGGCACACCAATGGCGCGTACGGGGAGTAACCAGAGCGTACAGTCGCTTCCCGTCGGAGTGGGCGCTGGAGCAAGCGACAGCCCGACTCCCACGATATCCCGCCCTGGAACATCCGGCATGCCATTGAAGCACCGTATGAGCCATCCGACGTCGGCGCGTGCCTCCGCACCCCCTGTGCCACAAACGTTGAGCCCTCTTTCACAGTCCAACCTGTCACAACTGGTGAGGAACAATGTCCGCGCTCAGCAGCAACTCCCAGCCACTTACGCAGCCCTCACAGGGGACGCCGCCGACGATCGACCACTTCCTTCCGGTTGTGAACGAAACGACGAGCCCGCAACTGGGACAGGTCGCTCAACCGTTCTCGCCCCTCCAGGCCACGCAGCCGATGCAGCAGGGGGCGCAGCAGGTGTCCAGGCAGTCGAACCACCAGCGCAGCCATAGCAATCACTCGACGCCCGAGTTCATTGGCATGTCTCTGCCGCCACAGCCAGCAGGAAGCGAGTCGAATACGCCGTCGATGGCAATCGAGTCTCTCCCTCAACTGCCAGTGGTCCCAGCAGGCCAGTGACACGTCTTCCCCGCGAACATCTTTGACACGGGCGTGAATCCCCAGGCCCAGGTGTTACCGAACGTTAAGATTCCGACACCGCAGCAACTAGCCGTAGCGAACCTTACACCGGAGGACATTCTGCGAGCGGACTGCTCCCCACAGCTGAAGCGACATATCCTGAGCCAGTACCCGGGGTTTCTGGATCAGGAGCAGAACCGGAATATCCTGGCGCATTACGAGCAGAAGTATCAGGAGCAGAGAGAGCACCAGGCAATGTTGGCGCGGATGCAGGCAACTGCACAACATGCCGCCGTACACACGCGGCACATCCCGAAGCTCAAGCCATCGCACAGCACGCGGCTATGCAGCAAGCGGCTACGCAGCACTTCCAGCATCAGCTTGCACAGCAGCAACAGGGAAATGTTGAGCAGTACGCAGCCGTCGCCGCAACAGCAGCAGATAAACATAGACCGATTCCACCAACAATTACTAGGGCAACAGCAACAGGGACAGCAGTAGCACCAACCGGGAACCGAGCTGTACCACACACATATGCCAGTCGATGAGCTGGGGTGAGAGGAGCGCGGTGAAATATTTGCGTATCGTAGCTTGGGTGGACGAAGTGTTGCAGATGAAGCACGCAAGGCACCCGTACATTGTTACATCGTGGTTTGTTCAGGCCATAAATTGAACAGGTCCACCCCCCCGCGATTTTGCAGCAGTTTGAGACACGGACGAGCGGGAGGATCTGTGTTTGCTGAGCCATTTCAGACGACGTCTTCTGGCCATCCCAGTAAATATACTGTACTTACCGAAATCCGTGGCCCCTGCACGGCCCTCCCATGTGGTTTCTTGGTCGTTTGTGGCCTTTTGGGGATGGACACTACCTGTGAGCTCTTCATTCGCGTAACGCACCCTCATCCGTGTTTTGACCTCCGGCTCCCAAATTTATATCCCCCCTATGGCGCCCCCAGTGCCCGTATTTCCACGCTTTTAGTAAATGTCTCCTTCGAGCCCCTCGGCGCGCATGGGCACCTGGGGGTAGAAGAAATAATATCTCGCCGCCTGATGCTTATCTGCGAGGGCGCTCCCAGGGCAGCACAGAAAGCTTAAGTCGTTCTCAAATACATCTCAGTTGCTGGGTGTGCGTGTGGTCCCCTTTGTGGAATCGGGGTATCGACGCAAATTCTATTGCCTCCGTCGAGCATAAATCATAGAAAAAGCTCGTAAGGGGTCTAACAAGCGAGAGACTCAAAGACGTTTACAGTAATCAATACGTACTTTATGAGCCAGCTGTCTGCTTTGTTCTAGCTGCAACTCGGAATTATAGTGGACGATGGTCTCAGATGGTCTCCCGCGGATGTCGCAGCGGCAAGAAACTCTCCGTTTTCAATTGATATCGAAGCGGGGGGAGAGTTCACTCGCCTCGTCAGTGTGGGGCTCGTTTGCGACGGCAGCGGACTCACACTATTATTTGGGGTCTCCAATAATCGTCTAGTGCTCAGAATTATTGTTCCACTTGCCCTTGTCATGGACCATGTATAGTGTCATCGGAGTTGAAGGGAAGATGATGGGGCCCGAGGACGGGACTGAGCGACAGTTGTGCTGTAGACGAGGGAAGTGTCGGCAGTGCCCCCTCGCATAGGACAGCCAAGGGTCGCAGTCACTGTCGCTGAGAATAAGGGAATGAACGTGGCGAGAGGGGCTGGGTAACGTATCAACGTCCCGTAACCTTCTTACCTGCATGTCGCCCGCACCTTCCCACCACCTTCCCCAAAACACCATCGTTCGTCGTCATTCTGCTGTCACCAGCATTTCCTGCCGAGCTTCAACATCGTCTCAGCGCGGTCATTCCGCCACATCCCCACGAGCATTCCAGCCGCCACGCATCCAGCTGCCACATCCCCACCAACGTCAGCGAATAACCGGACAGCTGCTTATCTCCCCCACCCGGACAGTGCAACGACTGGTCAAACATTAGGTCTCAGCGTCTCAGCCACAACTCGGCGAGTCTCAGTCTCACCGCTGCCTCACACTGACATTTTGTCTGCCCTCAAAATAATCAAATTACTTGTTCCAAAGCCACCCGAATCGTCATCAGTACCAGTGCGTCCATGCCGCTCGAGCGCTATTCCTGCCCACGCTAGGCAGGAGTCGTTATCGACTCAACCCTACATGAAGCCTTTGACACGGTCGTGTGCTGCCGAACCGGCCGCGACGTGAGAGCCGAGGCAGCTCAGGAGGATCGTCCGATCAGCAAGGCAGCGGACGGAAGGACGTTGCGACCGGAGCGGTCACAACGCCGAAACATGTGCTCGAATAGTCGAAACGTGCGGGCTACGGTCTGTGAACTCCGCACGCGGGCTTGCAATTGCGTGGCGCAGTCAGTCGATCAGATGGGCGAAGGGAATTCTGAGTCACCTGCGTCGGAAGTCAGTGTCACCTGCGTCCGAGGTTCATCCGTGTTCCGCGTTCCGGTGGGCTAGTGGCGTACCTCTCAACCGCTCCCGAGGCTCGCGGAGTGAATGATGAGCACTCGCGCGACCCGGCTAGACTGACGCTGACCGCTGGAGCAGTTCCTGTTGCATATCGGTGCCTGCGGGATCATGTGGTCATGCCTCGAGGTTGACTGCGGATGGCGAATTCCGCAACTCCGGGTCGTGAAAGCAGTGATGTGTCGTTTCAGCGTTCCCGCCGACTCGTTCCTTCGGATCCAACTTGTTGGGGATTGTACGAGACTGTAGTTAGGTGATGGTGAACAGATGGCGTTCCCGCCGTGTGGGTATGCCAAGGGGTTGAACTGAATCAGTAACGATGGTGACTGTGGGAGCTTCGATATCGATTGCGAGCTTACAAGTCTGTTCGTTACCCCGTGGTCGTAACGTTTCGGGGTAACCAACCATCATTCCTCCATTCAGTAGTGACGCAGCACGTCACACGATGTCTCGAAGACCGTAGCTCAGCCAATCGCTCCAGCCCAGTCCAGTCCAGGACTGTCAGCCTGGTGTCTGACGGGCTTTCGAGTGGACCGTGTCCCGGGGCTCGGCGGTCTTAAGCTATCGGTGCCGAGGTGCGGCACGAATTGTCACGAGGCATTGCATTCCACGTAAACGACAAGCGCCGGCCTAAGGAGTTGGGTTGGGGAGGATGCTTTGAATCGACGATGGACCATGCGGCTCCTGGGGGGCTCCTGGGTGGGTGAGCGGCAAGCACCGCCTGTCGCCGAGTGGACTGCTGACACCCCCCCTGTATATGCATGCTTGACGGCTCGACAGCTTGGCAAGGATCGCCGGATCGCCCGAGTGTTTAGTCTCACATCTCACATCTCACATCAGCTGTCTGACACCATCCGTCCCGCCGTCATGCCCGACTTACGCATCCAGCTGTGTCCAGCTGTGTCCAGCAGCTGCCAGTAGTGACTTGAGCAACCAATCCCCACAATCCCACAACACTGCGGAAGCCGAAACTCGGGGCTCGAATGTGCGGAATGCTTGGAATGCGCAAGCCTCCCTGGGCCCCAAGCCCCAGGAGGCTTCAATCTCGGCCTTGTCGTGTTTACATACCACGTGGTATCCGAAAGTTAAATGACGACTTGGCTCTGGAACAAACGTGCGTTGCTGACATCCAACGAGTCAAATGTCTCGCGGCCGCCTCTCTCGAAGTCCGCCTTGCTCTGCCTCGCTCTGCCTGGCCTTGCCTTTGCTTTGCACGACCGTGTTTGGTTCTACCGCCAAAGTGCGCAGGACCCGGTCCCTCAGATGCCTCAGACCAGCAGAACAGTCACGTTCTACCCCTCCCGCCGACCACCGTCGGCAGCGCCGGCGCTCCCCACATTGACACCCACCCTGCCCTCATGCCCGCTCATGCCCGAACAGGTTGTCAGCGAACTGCGAAGCCCAGTCTGCAGTACCCTTGCAAGGTGTGCGCAGTATGCATCGCATCTCATTAGTGTGCGGGTGCCGGCGTGCGTAGGGGACTCCCACCAATCCCCCAACACGAGTCACTTATCTGTCCCGTGGTCAGTACAGATAGCCATCTCATCTAAATGCACCATCCCCACCGAGTTTCCCATCTCCATCTTCCAACTTGCTGTACGACTTTAAACGTTGCTCGATCTTCCAAGCCTGTGTCCGTCTCAGCGTGCAAGCGCCAAGCCAGAGGGCGCTCGTAGCTCGAGTACCACGAGTAGCTCGCGCGACAGCTCCGAGTCGCGCGACTGGCTGACGGGTCGTCTGACCGGCCCTCGTGCGTTGTCACCAGACACGCACGTTTGCACTCAACCAACGTCTCCGCCACCCAGGCGCGCCCCTCACCCCTCCTCTCACGCGACCCCCCACACGCATCCCATCATGGCATCTGTTCATGCTCATCGTCCCCCTGCTCTGCAGGATACATACTCATACTCGTCGAGATTCCGAGACTTCTCTCTCCCCAAGTTTCCGCACTCTCGGCACCTACCTCCGCTGCCACCACTGCCGCCTTTCCGCGTCGCACACCCGGCTTCGTCCAGCCTCGACGCATTCGCCATGCCGCCACCCCCCATTCCGAGGAAACGCAGACTCGGCGACTCGCCGGCACCTGCTAGCTCGGCGTCGTCGCCCCCTTCCGAAGGCGACTCGGAGTATGACCCGCGCATGAGGCCACCACCGCCCGCAGCCAAGGCCAAGAAGGTCCAAAATAAACCACCAACCGCGCCTAGAGTGGGCCCGAATGGGCGGCCAATGTCGCGCGAACAGCTGCGAAAGGCCAACCACTCGCTCATTGAGCGTCGACGACGCGAGAAGATCAACGCCGCACTCGCCGACTTGCGCGGAATGGTACCGGGATTGGGAGAGGAGAATGGCGGAAAGGGAGGCGAGTTCAAGCTGGAAGTGAGTCGAAGGAATCAAGCATAAGAGCGAGTGCGGGGCTGCTACTGACTCCAGGTCTTGGAGCGCACAGTCGAACATATGCGCGAGCTCAAGCGCCATGTGGCGGACTTGGAATTGCAGTTGCAGCCTGGGCCCTCCTCGAAGCGCAGGAGACAGTCGAGCGGCGATAGCATGGACGTGGACGAGAAGCCGATCATTCACCGTGCGCCGCCCAAGCACTCGTCGTCACCCCCGTCGCCTTCCATGACTCCTCCGTCCCGCAGCACCCCTCTGGCCACGCCTGATCCCAACGAGACCGAGGACGAGCAGAATCTCCCACCGCCCCTCGCCGTGGCTAGGCGGATGCACGACCGCTCCCGTTCCGACGAGTCCAGCACAACGCGCACGTCGTACAGCTCGCGGACGCACTCGTCGTCCCATACTCAGAATGCTTCCCCACGGGCGCTGTCAATTTCCAACCTGCTCTCGTCGACCCAGCCCTCGCGCAGCACCCAACCCAACCACCCCAACGCCTCGCCCAACATCTACCTCCCCTTCCCGACGCCGTCCCCGACCTCTCCATTCCTGTCGTACCACAACAGCAACGCGTCAACGTCGTCGTCGACCACCGGTCCTCCCGAGCCCTCTCCCTTCCTCGCCCCTTTGCAGAACATCTCCCTCTTCGACGGCGCGCTTCCGCTCAAGCCCTCGCCGCCCGAGTACACGCGCCCGCTCGAGAAGGAGAAGGATGAGAAGATGGGAGCCGAAGAAGCCGCCAGCCTTCTCCTGGCGATTAGCTCCCCCGACACGCTGAGGCCGACACACTCCACTGGGACCACACCGCTCATGACTGCGGTCGCGCATCGCGGTCTGGACCGGCGGCTCACACTCGATGCGGAGGAGTTTACACTTGATGGCGGCGTTGCTCGACCAGCTGAGCAGCAGCGAGTTCAAGGGCGTGTCCACGCCCAGGGCAAGACGGCGCGGGACATTTTACGGATGTGAGATGCGGTTTTGTATCAGGGTATAGAATCGAGGCTGGGGGGACCGTGTTCTTTTTGAAACGTAGACAAGGCAGTAGCAAGGAAAAGTGAGCAGCAGGAAATTGTGGCCAATGTAGAACAATGTAGAGGGCGAGGGCGAGCCATAGAGGGTTTGTTTAGGTTTGATAGGGCTAAAACGAGTTGTGCAACTCTACACTTTTGCTTGAAATGTAAGCAGTCTCCCCCTATTCATGTCCGCTCGCACTGCTTATTGCACGTCGGACTGTCATGGCCTGGACTTGGCCTGTCGAGCTCGGAATCATCCCCGGCTGGCCCGTGGTTGGCAGAGTGGGGGCAGTAGAGGTTCGAGCGCGCGCACATGCCTCTGACCTTGATGAACCTTTTGATGTACAATGGAGTAAATGAGGGCGAAGATATGATACTCTAGGAGGAAGGGCTCTGCGGCGTGCAAGAGATCAAGAGGGGCGGGTTATACACCCGAGGCGTTAATCGCCCTCCGTCGGCAACCCTCGAACACCCTTCGAACACCCCTTCTGCCCCTCGGTCCCTCACATGCTTACCTGACACAATCCAAAGCAAGACTGGGTGGTGCAGATGATTTGAGCTGCAGAAGTGGCAGGAGCAAGTACATAGGGGAGGGGCATTTGGGTGGCGGTGGCTGCAGCCTCACTGGCGTCAGGTGTGACGGGTGAACGGGTGGCGTCGGCATGCGCTTTGATCGCCCCGACGCTGGTGGCAGCTGGTCGAGAGTGGAGATTCCTTGTGTCCTGGGGTTGAGGGGGGAGTGAGTTTGAGACCGCCAAGGGGCTTCGGGAGGGTGATGAGGGTGATGAGAACAGCAACATCGGCGGATGAGGGCAGCATCCAGTATCAACAATGGACAATCATGGGTTCATCAGAGTTACCTATTGGAGAATGCTTCGCGGGGTGTCAAACTTCTATCTCACATCCAGCCACGATCACTGCTTGTCACGACTCGCTCCCGTCGTTCCGCTCGCTCCTCCGGCTCCTCCTCGCTCTCCTCTCTCTGCTCCTTCTAAACGCGCGGACAAACCATGCCGCCGGCGCGTGTGCGCTCCAAACAACATCGCACGATCCCCGCAGGTCCAAGCCGACATCGCCGCCCAATTCTTCGTCTTTGATCTCACCTCACTGGCCCTTGAAGACTCTGGGTCCCCCCTCTGAACCCCTCTTGTCACTTTCTGTTCATGCGGGAACGGCAGCGGCAGTCTCCTCTCAGCTGTGCTCTACTTCCACCTATCTACCTATCATCTTGGCGGCCTCGCGACCTCGCGACCTCCGCGCCGCCTCCAACTTGAGCCGAGCCCCGCCTTCCTCCGGCAGTACTCGCTCGACCTCGCATTCAGACCACCGCTCCCTACACCATCAACCACGACCACACCTAACTGCAAGCTGTGCCTTCACTATACCCCTCTGCACATAACGCTACACGTTATTCACTCCTTCAGAACAACCTTCCCACTCGCATTTCACGAAAACACCGAAAACGGAGTGCCACTCGCCTGACATGACGACGAACGACCGCGCATGGCAGCGCTGGCTGCTCGGCATGATCGCGCCGCCAAAACTGAGCGACTCCATGTGCGTCGCCAACCCGCAGCTCATGTACCCCGACGGGCCTCCCGACAAGCTTGTGAAATATACGCGCTCCGGCGTGCCGACCGACCGATTGATAGAGGCGCCACCCGACGACCCGGCGGCGGAAGCTGTGTCTTCGGTCGAGTCAACAGTGGTACAGACCTCAGCGTCGCCGACACAGACAGCGGCGTCAAGTCTCGAATCGTCTCCAAACACGGGGACTGTGAAGCGCAGACCGAAAGTTCTCAACAAGGTTTCATACACACTGCAGCCGGAGGACAACATGTCACCCCCCCCGACTCCCATGCGGTCCACATTCAACCTCGCGCGTGCGCGGCCGACTTTGGCGACCCTCGAATTAGCAGCCGGTAGCGCCCTGTACTTTGAGCAGTACTACGACGCCATGTCCCGAGGTGTCCGGGCGAGTCCGCTCCGCGCCAAGCGCGCCAAGGTGGACTTTAAGGCTTTCGAAGTCGGCCGGGTTATCGGACAGGGCGCGTTCGGCGTTGTGTACATTGCCAACGAGAAGAGGATAAACAGGATAGTCGCAATCAAGCAGCTGCGCAAGACTGAGTAAGGCGGACATGTCCAGGTACGAGCTAACCCCAGCCTCCTCCGAATGGGACAGGAAGGCCATGTATGCGCCGAGAAGGACTTGTTGGCGACCGCATCATCCCTACACGGGGTCAGCTGGATACCGTCTCTCCACTATGCGTTCCAAGACCGCGACCACCTATTCCTGGTGCTCGAGTACATGGGTGGCGGTGACTTGTTAACCCTCCTCATGGCGCGGGGCTGCCTGCCCGAGGATGAGATGCGCTTTTATGCCGCCGAAATGGTTCTCGCTCTCCACCAGGTCCACACTCTGGGGTATATCCACCGCGACGTCAAGCCAGACAACTTCCTCTTCACCCACCAGGGCCATATACGCGTGGCGGATTTTGGCCTCGCGACGGACCTGCATTGGTCCCACGACTCAAGTTACTATGAGCACCAGCGCCGCGCTATCCTCAAGCGACATGGCGTGCCCCTCTCCCGACCGGCCTTCGGGAACCGCCGCCGGCGGATCGACCCCACACCCAACGCGCCACCCGGTTGGGCAGACAAGTCCCGGATCCTCAGCTGGCGCAAGCAACGCCGCCGCATGGCGTACACCATATGCGGGACCAACTCGTATATGGCGCCCGAGGTGATAAGGGGAGCGGGATACGGCTTCGGAGCGGACTGGTGGGGCCTGGGCATCATCAGTAGGTCACGAGCTATGATCGTCACGGGAGCTGACCGTCAGTATATGAAGCATTGTACGGCTCAGTGCCGTTCATGGGCAACTCGCGCGAAGCGGCCCGCCAGAAGATCCTTGACTGGAAACAGAATCTCAAGTTTCCAAGATCGCCCCGCGCGTCAGTTCTCGCCATGGACTTTGTCAAGAAACTCCTTTGCGAGCCCGAGGACCGGCTCGGGTATCTCCCGCAGACGAAGAGGCGGGGCTCGATCAGCGGCCTGCTGGACGAACCACCACTCGGGCACGACGGCGTTGAGCAGTTGATGAATCACCCCTGGTTCCTCGGAATAGATTGGAAGTCACTCCACCTCATGGAGCCGCCGTACCAGCCGAACCTGCAGACTGCGGACGACACGCAGCACTTTGACGACGACATTCCTGACGAGGTGAGCTGCAAAATCCTGAGTCAGAAGCTGACAGCAGCCCTTGGCGCCGGCAAACTCCGCGCTGGACCTCCGCGACCCGCTGCTTGGGGACGTGGCATACGGAGCACAAGTCATGGCCATCCGGAAACAGTAAGTTATGAATGAGTCACCGAGCTTACACAAGTCTCGCATTCAAGGGATGGACTTTCCGCTCGCCGACGAGCTACGAGGCCGAGGAGGTCGAGGATTCGGTGTGCGCTGAGCCGTCAGCAAGCGCGCGATACACGGATACCCCGGATATCGAGTCGTCGCGCCCCACATCAGTAGCCAGCGAGGAGGGGATGATGGACCGGCGGAACAAGGCACTGGCCGAGGAAGTCGTGCTCGACGAGGACGAAGACGACGAACCCGACTACGAGCCGTATCCACGCCCGTACCACGAAAACAGGCGCTACCCTTCATACGGGCGGTACCTGTCTGACGGCGCGCCGCGACCGCATGTCCCAAGGTCCACACTCTACGGGTACGACACGGAAGCGGTCGACACGGGGTACAGCACGGACGCGAGCCGCGACGAGGTCCCCCCCATGCTCCAGATGAACGGTGTGAAGCCGCGATTCATGCGCACGGTGTCCACGTCGTCGATGGACACGATGGAGTTCCGCCGTGCCACGGAGCTCGTGAAATGGCAGGATATAGTTGCGGACTCGGCGGCGGCAGAGGCAGCCCTGGCGGCTGCGGCGGCGACGGCTGCCCAGCATAAGAGACTGCATGAGTTGGATGGGGAGAGCGATACGCCCAGCGAGAGCACGCCGCGGGTGAGCGAGGCTACGGTGCGCGCAGGCCGCAGGCTAAGAATTCTGCGCACACGGTTGAATCCAGGCCTGTCGGCCACATAATGAGTAACGAGAGATACGCGAGATACGAGAGATGTCACTGTGCACTAGAAGTAGATGGGTGATAGGAGCGGAGAAGCCGGAGAAGGTGGCCGTTGGTGGCCAAACTGGGTGGCCGACATGGGTCAGGTGCGGATGCAAAATTGTTACCACCGGGCTCAGACATGACCCGCCTCGACCAAGGGCTCACAAACAGCTCAGCAGTTCGCCTACCAACTCAGTGTTACCGTCGCTAAGAGCGCGTTGCTTAGATGCTATGGCACCGTCTCAGGCCTCGCAACTCCGTCCACTGTCGCCAGAGCCGCGTTGCTCAGCACAACCCGGCTCGCCGGCCACTTGGCCTCCCCATTTCCGCAGCTCCTTCCCCTCGCGACAACACCGATTTCGCGACAACACTAATGAGGCATGATCTCCATAACTACAAGCAGTCCGTCTATGATGCGAGTTTAACCCGACTTGCCTGCGGGCTGCTGGTTCCTGTCCGTCAGCTAGCTCTTCAAACGAAGAGAAGGAGTGGGTTCAGATAGGAGCGAAAGACTAGATGGAATGGTGTCGATCATGATGTCTCTGATTGAACTATGCTTGATTTTTGGATCATCCGAAGATGGGACTGGAAGGAGGACTTACATGGAGCGCTTGCCGCCAGGGGTGAGGGTGACGTTGACGAAGCGACGGGTGTACTGGGCGCGCTTCTCTGTAAGGGTTAGTACATGTCGCATATTGGGCTGGGCGCGTCGGCGACGAGTCGCAGGAGCCGGCAATTCCACAGGCGGCGCGGGTGGCGACAAGTGCGTGCGGAGGGCTGTAGAAGCTGCCGCTGGCCCTGCAGCAGATACCGAAGACTGCAGCTTCGTCTCTCCGCAGCCTTTGCCCACTCGATACTGCCTTCGATATTGCCTTCGATATGCCTCGACATCGCCGCGCGTCGTCCGCAAATCCGCTGTCCGTCTTGCGCTACTCACTAGCACGGCCCTTAGGAGTCTTCTTCTTCTCCTGTGGCTCGACCTTGGGAGTCTGCGAGTCAGCCAAGTCCGCGTCGTGTGCAGTCGCCACCAAACGCCCTCTCCTCCAAACGTCGCTGCCCTGCGCGGAGAGCACAGTTTCCTTCGCTCCGCGCAGACAAGCAAACGGACGGGCGGGCATGGCGCAGTCGACATTTCGCCCCGCCATCGCCCACGCGTCTTTCGCCACCAGTCTTCCATCCACCTTCCAACCGAAACCGAGCGATATTCACCTGCGACTTGACCTTTCCGGCACGCGCGAGGGATCCGTGGACCTTACCCATGTTGACTGTGGGTCAGCTTGTCGCCGTCGTCGTCGTCGTCGTTGCCCTCGCCGTCGTAACTCACCTAGTTGATGTGGGAGAGAAGTGTCGATGAGTGGATTTGACAGACGCTTTGGCCGGGGCCAGATCGGCGAAAATCCCAGCGGCGTTTTATTCCGTGTGGCAGATTCAACACGGAGATTGGTCGTCTCTCCGCCATTCCGTTCCAGGGGCCAGTTGTGCCGAGGTACGGCTGGCTTCGAAACGCCACCAAAACTCATATCACGTCGAGCTCGAGCACGCTGGTGACCATCTCTGCATTCAGCTTGACTAGATACTGTACTGACCCTCGCCGCTGCACGGCTAGCCTATGCTCCGGGCGACAGCTACGAGGATGGGACGCGCGCGGACTATGGCCTACCTCGGCCCAGCGGGCACGTACGGCGAGCAGGTCCGTCCGCGCAGCGGCATCCGCTGACGGCAGGCCGCGAACCACTTCGCACGAAGATTAGGCGGCGACATAACGCTGCGACCGTGCGAGACGATTGCGGGTGCGTCTACGACCTTCCACCACGGTCTGGCTGGTTCTCTGGATGTTCCGGACCGGAGCTCCACGAATGGACACTGACGGGCAGCGGTGTACGAGGCGTCGGCTGTGGTGGATTACGCCGTCCTCCCGATCGAGAACACCCTCCAAGGCGCAGTCCTCGAGACGGTCGACGCGCTCCTAACCCCCCTCCCAGACCAGGCGTTCCCGTCGAGGGCCTATCTCCGTGCCCACGCTGCGTGCGCCTACCCCATTCCGAACCCCATCTCTCCGCCGCCGCCGAACCAGACGCCCAAGTGGCCCCACGTGGTTGCTGACACGACGCTGCCGATCTCGCACCAGCTTGTCGGGCTGCGCGGGGCCACGCTTGACGACATCGAATATGTCCGGAGCCACGAGCAGGCGCTCGGGCAGTGCGCGGCGTGGCTGGACGAGCATCTTCCAGGGGCGGAGAGGGTCAAGTGGCCCAGCACGGCTGGCGCGCTTACGAGTGTGCTCGCGCAAGGGGATAGACGCGGAGCGGCGATTTGCTCGCGCGCCGCTGTGGAACGGGAGTTGAAGCGTGTGAACGTGTTGGCCGAAGGGGTGCAGGGTGTTAAGAGTGAGTGTGGTTGGGGTTGGGGCAGGGAAGTTGGCATGACGGGCGATGCTTGGATGTGGTGGCTGAGGAGAGGGAGTGCTGGCGATGGTGGATCACGGCCTGATTGTGGCTCCCGTACCCCGCTGATATCAGACAATTACACTCGCTTCATCCTGCTAAGCCGCGATGCACCACGACCACCGCCAGCCAATGGACCAAGAGTAGCCTTCTACGCCTTGCGCGATGTCGACGCGGTCGGTCGCGCATCGCATTTCGGCACCGTCGTGGCAATGCACCAGCGACCAGCACCCCCAGGCGTAATGGAATCCCCCTTCCCGCGGTACGCGCTCACCGAGATCCGCCTGAACGCACTCGACATGGACACGGACGGAGCGGTGTGTCTCGGCGCGTTCAACACGGAAGAGCTTCTTCCGCCCCGTAGAAACTCAGTATAGTATAGTAGTATAGAGTCACACGCATAGATTGCATGGAGGGACAGTTCGTCCAGGTATACAGTGCGTGCGTACATGCAACAGCAGGGAATGGTTGATGCGAGGTGTCGAGCGATCGGGGGGTGGGATACAAAGAGCGCGGTACATGATGGTGCGCGATGAACGTAATGCAGGCAGATGGAGGAGGGCAGGCGCAGTGGGTGAGCATGGCCTTGCGGGAGATTGAGATGGAGGGTTCGACATCGAGATGGCGGGTGTAGGGGACGCCTTTGGACAGCCTATGTACGCGGGCGTCTGTTGCGCTTCGAGGGGGAATACGCCGGCTCGGGAGTGGGCGCTGGGCGCTTCAGCGAAGCAGCGCGGACAGGCCGGCCACGGGCGTTGGATGGAGGAGCTGGTTGTGGCGTGTGTGTCAGCACCCGCTCCGGACTTGGTGGATGGGCTGGGGTTAGCTGCAGTAGCCCAAAGGGGTTACCACTCACAGGATGAAGCGGTGGTGTTGTCTGGAACGAATGTCGGCTTGACGGAAATTGGGGTCTGCTTGTTGATCGTGAAGGTCAGCTTGGGAGGCCCCCGGCGAACGCTGGGGACCTTGTCTATGGCCGCAGCATGACGGGGTTCACGGCCACGAGGAGGTGATGGCTGCTTGACGGTCTTGGTATCCTGAAGTCAGCACAGCTGGGTACCGACACACAACTCACGTCGTTGCCTTCGTCATCCATGCCTTCCTCCGACTCAAAGTCCATTCCCTCTTCCGACTCGAGACTCTTCTCCGTGAAGGTTGGGCTGACGCTTGGATCCTTGACCTCGGGGATTACACTAGTAGATGCTTTGACTCCGGACGGACTCGCGCTCTTCTTGTACACTCTCCACAGTGACGGTCTTGTCGGGGCCTTGATCCTTGGTCCGGATGGCGACGCGGACGACGTAATGTCGAACGTCCCAATAGAGAGGCTGGCATCTGCGTCGACGTTGACGCTCTCGATCTCGGCCTGGGTGGGGTTCTTACGCGAACGCTCACGCTTGGGCATGGGCAGGTCGGGGGCCGCACCCGGCGTCGAGGCTCTGGAGCCGGCCCTCGAGCCGCCACTCGAGCTAGCGTCTGGAGGGGGTGCGGCACGTGCTGACTTGCGAGCGGGCGCCCTGCGCTTGCGGCCCTGGTGGTGAGCGAACACCGAGGGGAGAGACTCACAGTGGCGATCTTCTGGTTCTTGCTCTCGCCTTTGCGCTTCATCTGGTCGAAGAGATCGGAGCGGCCGCGCTGGAAGCATGGATGCGAGAAGCCACATGACCTGGTCGTAAGCATGGTTTGTAGCTTGTACTAACCTGTCGCCGAGCTCTGCCACCCGGAAACGGGAGAAGCCCCACCTAGAGTCAGTGCAATCGAAGGAAAGGGGGCAGCGGGCGGCCATGCATGCATACTCACATGTGCAGCTGGCGCACAAAGCCACCAAAGTCGCGGGCGTCGGTGATGGATCGCATCGCTGGCGGTTAGTTGAAAGGAGGCCGTTATTGGCGGTGACCCACCCTTGCTCTTCTGGAACTGCTATCAGCGACGCCACCCAATGGTTGACTCACCACAAACTTGTCAGGGATGACACCTGTGCGGCCATCGTCGGACCAGTAGATGTATTCGTTGAAACTTTCGTCGTTAATAGTTCTGGACCCAGTCAGCGGCGTACAGAGACGAGACTCACTCCCAGAGGGCGGTCTTGAAAGTTCGACGGTGGTTCTGGGCTTGCTTGGCGCGGGGGCGAGACCATTCCTCGTCGGCCTGCTCGGCATCCACGTATTCGTCGTCTGGCGCGTCGTCGGTGGGGACTTCTGTGCTGTCGACAGTTTCGGTCACCTGATTGTGAACCTGCGCCGGGCTCTCCATGGCGAAGCCTTCCTTTGTGGAAGAATGGTGGTTGATGTGAAGGTGATTGTTGTTGTCGAGGGAAGGTTGCGGCTGCAATGCTTGAATGGTGGTCACCGTGGGAGAGCGTGGGGGAGGAAAGGGAAGGACGGGGCCGGCGGTGAGGGGTGCGGAAGCAGAATTGTTAGAGTGGGGCAGGATAGGGGTTGAAGGGTGAGTCAGGTATGGGGTGATTGGGAAATTATCATCCAACCAGTCCGAAGTTGAAGTCGTTGTCGTCACACTTGAAAGACGACGACGGAGATGTTGCCGACTGCGATTGTGAGAGACGGGGTGCGCTGGCACCCATCCATAGGGATCGGAGGCAGTTTCAGTGAGGGCAGAGTAGGGAGTGTAGGGAGAGAATTGTGCAGAGGTAGTGGAGGAAGCGGGGGAAGTAGTGGAGGAACTTGGGGAAGAGGTGGACAAAGTGGGAGGAATGTTTGGCCCAGCGACAGGAGTGGAGGTGAAATGCTCGTACGAATTGGAATGGCTACCGTTGGACCAGTCTTCTGCCCCCGAAGCACCTTCAGGGATGCACTGATCCCCAACAACCCATCTCATCGGGTATCCGTGCTCGTCACCAAACGCGTCGAAATGAGCTGGGAGGTCATAGTACGAAAGCGAACGCATCATCGAGCTTCCTCCATAGTCGGCGAGCTGGGGTGGGAGAACGAGGAGCGGGCTATGCGGCGGGGGAAGGAGTGAAGCGATGCCTTGGGGCGAGGCGCTTTGGAAGCGTGGGCGCACGGCTTCAGGGCAGATGGTTTGTAGCTGCTCGTGAAGGGAGGCTGCGGCGCGTGGCGAGACTGGTGGGGAGTTGACCGCGCTGAGGGAGACGAGGGTGAAGGCTGCGTGCGATGCGCTGTCGTCTCTGGATGACCGACGGGGCCGAGGGCAGGGGGAGCCATCGCGGACATCGTCGTCGTCGTCGTCGTCGGAGAGGGAGGGGTGACCGCGTGCGGTGAAGTCTGGCATGCGGAGGTTGAGGATGGGGATTGTGCGTTGAGGAGAGGAGCCGCGGTGTCCTTGAGCTGCTGGGTCTGGGTGATTGGGACTGAGGAAGGGGTCTTCCAGCGCGTTGGCTGGGAAGGAAGTGATGGAGTTCATGAGGAGGAAGAGATCGAAGAGACAGCTTTTGAGGAGGAGATTGAACACGATGAGGAAGATGGAGCTGTTGAGATGAGGAAGGGAAGATGAGAATGAAATGAGATCAAGGGAAGGACTGTTAACAATCTCGAGAGTGGGAGTGGGAGTGGTGATGGAGTACAAGGAAGGAAGGAAGGCGCGTGGAGGGGGAGTGAGCTACGGTGGGGACTCATGGACTCATTGGGTAAGCAACACACATACGCATGTACACAAACGGGTAATGCACACTGATACTGACGGTATACACACGCGCCTCCCATAGGGAGCAGCATCCTTTAGTTGCCCCATCTAGCTCTAGAGATCCATCTTATTACCTCAACCCTCAACCATTAGCAGATCAGCCTAATCAAGCGAGCACAACAACAGACGTTGATCAACGTTCAGCCATCAGTCACCGGAGACGAGCGATGTAACAGTGCTCCCGAAAGGACGGGGGCGGACGTGGTGCTTCAAGACTTCATAGTACCACCGGCTACTTTACACTCCACCTGAAGCTCTGGTCCTGGCCAGCTAGACCAGTCCCAGTTGCGCACAACGTACCGCCTCGTCGCGTTGCAGCCGTGTCTCCATTATAGCAGTTGCGCCTCGTATTCGTGCATGCGTGTCGAGCTCACAAGGTCACCAGGGCCGCTTGGCACTAATTCCCAATCTCATGTTTGCGACATGCGACAATCAGCATCATGACGTTGTCGAGCAAGGCTCGGTGGCGTATTCGGAGCCTGCAAGCCTGGCGATGGCTGGTTGCGAGGTGGGTGGCGTGAATGATCGCCCTTCAAGGCACCTGTAGTCAAAAACTTGTGCGATGCATGCGATGAGGCGTTTCGATCAGTGATGCACGGTCAGTACTCTAACCCCGAGTCCACCTTTGAATGGCTGGGAGCGAGGAGGGTTGAGAAGCCTGGGTATACCGAAGGAGTGGGGGTGGGATGAAGAGTCGAACGGCGTGGTCGCGTCGGATGTCGACTGCAGGGCTAGACTGCACGTTGACTGCAGTGCCAGAAATCGAGAGAACGGCGAGCCTCACCCACATGGAGCCTGCTCCGCCCACCGTCAAACAAGGCTCAACTCCCAGACGTCAGATGCAAGTGCCATCGCCGACTGCTGTCTCAGTCACGCGCAGCGTACGCCGTTGGCCAGCTTACGGCCGTCAGTCGCTGACGTCGCTGATGGTCCGTCATACAAAGACGACATCGCGCACAGTCACACCAACAACCCGAGTCCTGCTCCAGCCCCTCTCTCCCACCCTCACACCCCGCCCCAACTCTTTCCACTCTCCGACCCCTGCCCATTCGCCAGCTGCCCCCTCACTGCTCCGTGCGTGAATCAATACATCGCCCGATGCCACGAAAACCCCGCCCTAGGTGCGCGACGGCGCAATCTACTTCTTAGCGGCGGCCTTGGCCTTGAGGACGCGCTTGACGATGGTAGCCTCCTCGATGAGGAACGCGCGGGTGATGCGCTGCTTGACGCAGCCGGCGCAGACCGAGCCGCCGTACGCGCGCTGGACCGACTTCTGGCGCTTCGAGAGGGTGGCGTCTGCCGTTAGCAAAAGTCAAAGGATGTGTGTCGGGAAGTTGGCCCGCGCATCTGCCATGGCGATCCGCCAAGGGACCTCTTGCCGTTCCCACAGCCTCTCCCTCCTCGAACTCGACTCACACTGGCGGGGGCGGAGGACGGGGACACCAGCAAGGGCGTTACCGCAGTCACCGCACTTGGGGGCCGACTGCTGTTAGCACAGGTATGCGGCGCATAGCGCGACCCACAGTAAGCTTCTTGATGTGGTGGACGACGAGCTTGCCACCGGGGGTCTTCACAACCCGCCTGCGGTTGGAGGTGGTGTTGTAAGGCGTGCGCTTGCGGAGGGTAACACGCTGGGCCATTTCTGGGGTTAGTTGTGCACTCGATGTTGTTCCAAGCCCTGCCCCCCATTAAATCCGAGCCTGCTTGCCGCTCCACGACGTCTATCTCCTCTCAGCGCGCCGACACACACATCCCCACGCCGGCGCGACGAGCACGCGCTCCGAGCTGGCCGTGGTGGGTCGCAAAACGGTAGTCGGCGCGGCCAAAAGCGCACCACCACCCCGTTTGGCACCCCCACACACCGCTCTCGCGCGCACTCCCCCCTCCATCTCGTCGTCGTCGTCGTCGTCGGCGTCGGCGTCGCGGGCTCGGATCGGTCGATGGGCTTGGCTGTACGGGGCCACTCACTTGAAGCTGCTTGACGGTTGAGACGGACCACGCTGCGTCGAGCAACGAAACTGACGAGGGTACCCAGATTCAACTCGTCCGCACGGAATCAAATTCTGTCATCACGTGACACAACGGCGATATGGCACGTGGCTAAAATCCTATCTTTGAGTTGCGCGACTTTTTAAGGCACGATCTTAGCTTGGCTCAGGCCCCGTTCCCTATTCATGGTAATGAAAGCCAGACGCGCCATCATGATTGAGCATGCGACAGTCAAGGAACGACGCGGTCATGAAATCGCACTGCAGCACGGCATCGAGTAGATGGTCTATACCAACACCTCTGCCCCAGTTATGTCATAGATACATCTGAACGCAAATCCGATCTTTTACCGAGACAGAGATGCGTTGCTGGCGGCTTTTATTACATGCCTGCAAAGCCTTTTACTCCTTGCTGCTGCGGGTGACGGGGCGCTTCACAACGGTGACGTCCTCCTCGACAATCTCCTCAATCCTGGCCTCGGGGGCCGGGGCCGGGGCGGGCGCGGTCTTGACCGATGCCTTCTTGGTGACGACAGGCTTCTTGGTCTCCTTGGCGGAGCCGGCGAGACCGAGGAGGGTGCCGACGAGGCCGAGAAGACCGAGAACGAGGGCAAGGAGAACAGCGGGCACCTCGGGCATAGCCTTGATGGCGCCGGTGGGGTCGACCTGGGCGAGGTTGACGAACTCGAAGAAACGGAGACGGGCCTTGTCAGCGAAGGTGAGGGCGGCGTCCTCGTCCAGGTCGTGCTCGCCCTCAGCCTCCTTCTCGAGAGGGAGCTTGACGTGGAAGGTCTCCTTGGCGAACTTCTTGGCCTCGGCCTCGTCGTGGCCAATGTAGATGTTGTCAAAGAGAATATCCTCGGTCATGGTCCAGAGCTCAATACCGACACCGCCGATGGGGGTGAAGTCGGCGGGGTGCTTGTCCTCGAAGAAGTCTGGGTTGTCCATCTTACGAGGAGCCCAAGGACCCTTGTAGTCCGGGTTGTCGACCATGGGGCGGACCCAGGGACCCTTGTAGTCCGGGTTACGGATGGTGGGCTTGGACCAGGGGCCACAGCCAGAGACAGCCTCACACTTGGGGTTGGGGATGGTGGGGCCGATCCAGTCGCCGTCCTCCTCGTCGTCCCACTCCTCGGGCTTCTCAGCGTCGGGGTCGGCGATCTCGCGGGGCTCGTTCTCAAGCCAGTCCTCGGGCATGACAGCCTCCTCGTCGACAATCATGAGCGGGGCGTCCTCGTCCCAGTCATCGGGCTTGGAAGCGGACTCGTCCTCAATCTTCTCGGTGTCGACCCAGTCCGCGGGCTTGTGGTCGGAGGGGTCGTCAATCTCGGCGGGCGGGTTGACGGGGGGCTCAAAGTCCTCAAGAAGGTTACCGGTGGTGACCTCCTCGTCGTTGACGAGGATCTTGAAGGTGTTGTCGGGGTTGACAACAAGGGTGTAGAGGGCGGTCGTCTTGGTGATCTTGGGGGGAGGAGTGCTGGTGAGGTGCTTCTCCTCCCACTCGCCCGTCTTGGGGTTCTTGTGGCGGAAGATGAAGTGCACCTTGTTCGTCTGGCCACAGCGGTCGGGACCGAACATGATGGTGAATGGGGTCTTGTCGGTGTACTCCTCACCCTCCTTCATGCCGCCGTTGGACGAGTCGGTCAGCAGCTTGATGTAGGCACCACCGCACTCGAGGCCCTTCTGGAGCTTGACCTCGTACTGCACGACAAGGGGCTTGCCCTTGGGGTCGATGGGCTCGGGGAAGAGGGTCGAGATGGCGTGGTGGGCGGCCTTGGACTCTGCACGGTCAGCCACGCGACAGTGATCTTCCGAGTGACTCACTCAGTACAAGACCCATGTCACCCTTGATACCGGGGAAGACCTCGGGCTCCTCGATTGCCCAGGTGCCGACGTAGGACATGATCTCCTCGCCGACGGGCGTCTGCTTGGTCGCGCGCGACACGGTCCAGCGGGTCTGGGGGATGTCGGCCTCGACAAACTGCTCAAGGAATGGGGGGTGGAGGCTGGAGGGCTGGGAGTGAGTTCATGTTTCACGATGACGCGCGCTCGTTGTCGCAGGGTTAGATGCTTCAGTTCTTTGCCCTTTGCATCTGCTCGCTGGGCGCGGTTACGCCCCGACGCGACTTACTGTAAATGACACCTCTGAGGCAGATGCCGACACGGCGAGCATGAGAGCGCCGGTGCCGGCGGCAGTAACGACGTCCTGGGGCCGCATTTGTGAGAAGATGGGGTGGGTCTCTGGATTGAAGGAGTGTGAGAAATGGGAGAGATATGTAGGAAGAGGGAGAGTGAGATGGGTTTAGTTGTAGTGTTGTTAGTGTTGTTGGTTGTGGTTGGGTGCGAGGTCGGCGGGTGCGAGAGGGAGGTGTGGTGGTGTGGTGCTTAATATTGCTCTCATTGTTCGTCGACGTGGAGGCAGGTCAAGAGGCCACGTCCGAATCAGCGAGTGGCCTAGTGGTATAGTGGCCGCGTACGGTGAGGCCCCCGGTAATAGGCAGCTCTCCTTCTGGCTAATGACCGACGCGACCCAAAACTAGGTTCTCGCTTACGTTTTCAGGTCCTGTGGTCCCTGTTCCTCCGGCCAGACCGGCCAAACGGAACCAATTATAATACGGTGGTATATGGTACAGTGGCGCGGTGGCGCGGTGGCGTACAGTGGTACAGTGGTACGGTGGTACGGTGGTACGGTGGTACGGTGGTACGGTGTGTGACTTCTGGATTAGGCGTGTCAGATGAGTGGTAGGCCCGCAAAATCCTGGGTCACGGGACCCATTTCGCCACTCACGGTGCACGCCTGCACCCGGCTGCTCCTAGGGGAGTTCGAGCGATGACGTTGATGTGGCTTTGGGTGGGAATTGCCTAGCCCTATGGCCCTCACCATAGCTCTCACCGTAGCTCACACCGTAGCTCCCACTCTCACCCAACGTCGCTGCGTAGCGAACCCCCCCCACCAATCACCCATGCAACGGCGTCCTCGACTCGGAGCTCTCATCACATCAATCAAAGTCTCTCGTAGTATCAACACTCTCCATCATCTTCAATCCATTCAATCCCTTATTCCACAAATCTCGTCACAGATTCTCCCTCACAATGGCCGACAACGACAAACCCCCATACGCAGAGACACACGACCACCCTTCCGGTCTCGAGATGCCCCCAGCCCCCGTCGCCGAGTTGGCCACCGAGCAGCCATACGGCGACCGCAACAACCCAAACATCGACCCCGAGTTCCCCATTCAGGGCGATGCCGACCATGCCGACCATCCCCTCCACAGCGCAGACAGGCCGCCCCCTTCCCGCGGTATCCTGAAGAACCCTCTTCGCGGCGCGACCGACCCAAAGGATAGGGAGCAGTGCGTAGGACTTTCAGTGTTTAGTCGCACGATGGAGCTGACAGTAGTAGCCTGCAGTGGGACGAGGCCAACATTGCTCTTACAGAGATTCAGAAGGACTCGTTGATGTGCGTAGTGCTAGAGCCCGGCCTTCGTGCATGCTTCGATGTGTGCGAGGCAGCGAAATGTCGCCCTGCTTGCCGCTTGTTTGCGCCACGCTGACATGCAGGAAGATTGACGAGCCCAAGACCCCGTATGTTCGCTACGACGCTGTCAACGACGTGGTGCTCGGTATTGGAGGTGAGCAACCTCTCATTTCAGCTAATGCTCACACGACAGAGGTGCCCGATCTCGACCTCGAGGTCGATCCTCTCGACGCTTCGAACCCCGCCCCTGCGCCTGCCAGCAGCTCATCCCAGGCGCCCCACAGGTGCGACTCACAGCCTCAAATGATCTGCATTATGCTAACGAGACCAGCCCCACCCGCTCGATGACGCACGAGAACACCGAGGCGAATGCGCGGCGCCCATCCGTGTCCTCCTCCTCGAGCCGCTCCGCCTCCTTCTCCCTTCCGGACCGGGCGTACCCCGTGCGCCCCGGCGAGAGCTCGCACACGCACGACGGCCAGACAATCCCCGAGGCCCTGGGCGCGACGTACGCCAACACGGCTGGCAATGCGCAGCGCGCGAACAGTGTGTCGGGAAGCAGCGTGTTCGCCGACAGCGACGAGGAGAAGATGGACGACGAGGCGCGCGCGCACAAGCGTGACTTTGAGAAGAAGCGCGCACAGCACTACGGGCAGGAGGCGGCGCTGGCGCTCAAGAAGAGCCGCGAGATGGCCGAGGAGGAGGCGGAGGATGAGGACGAGGACGAGGACGACAGTGTCCCGCCTCCCGTTCCCAGCATTCCCAACGGCGTCAATGGGTCCCGTCAGTAGTCGCGTAGTCTCTGTGTATTGTATACTGTGATAAATCGGTTATGGAGGTTTGACGACGAAAACTCAGCTGTAACGTGTGACATGGAGTTTGTGCAGATGAAACAGGTGTCACAAAAGGGATTATGAGTGTACGTCATCCGACTAGCGAGCTCGCATCGTTGTGAGGCCTAATGTGAGACGCCACAATGTGCCTGCTATTGCCAGTTACCAGTTCTCAAATGTCTACTTGACAACGCGATGAACGACATTACCCCGGTTTACATCTCCTTCACATCTACTCACTCACTCACTCACTCACTCACTCACTGATGCAGGAGCGGATTTGGCGTATTGTTCTCTTAACCCTCGCGGCAGTATCGCTCCTGTACTATTACGGGCGGGGGCTAAACCTGCGTGTCGGCAGAATCGCAGTGATCGAGCAGACTGGCACGAACGCCCGTGAGCCGACACCCACCTGACTGTGTGCTGAGCCGACAGAAGTCCTCTCGGCGGTCGTGAGCCATCTGCATAGGCTGGGGACGGAGACGACCGTCTACAGTGGGCCTGCAGGTCGTGCGATCGCTTACACCAGGCGACCACTCCCCACGCGGCCTGCCACCATTGAAACCAGTAGCATTCGCCACAAGCCCGATTTACGCGGGGGAGTACGACACCGTCGTGCTCACAACCTGTGCGCCCTCTCCCCCTCGGGGCTGACCTCAGGCGACGCGTCCTCGTGGAACGGGAGACACGCCGACCTCCTCCTTTCCCTTGCAGACTCTGATGTCCGCGTAGTCTGCGTAGCCCACAACCCGGAGCTGTGGGACGCAAAAGAGGCAGACTTCATCACGTCCCTCGGTGACCGGGTGCGCTTCGCCACTCTTGCCGCGCACGTCGCGCGAGCTCTGGAAAGGGCGCTCTCTGCATTGGAGTCAGAGTCATGGAGAGAAGCCACAGTGGAGTACATCGCGCCAGTGTACGAGCCGACAGGACACCTCCTTGATCGCGTGAGCGAGGGAGTGAGTCGGGCAGGGATCGTGGGAGAGGTCGACGGCGATGGTGCGAGAGACCATGCAGGCATTGGAAGAGAACTCGCGCGCGCCATCTCCAGTGAGTACCGGGCTTGTCTGATTGCAGCGGCTGATGTCAGACGACCCCGCTGTGTGGGGATACGAAAAGGCTGGCAATGTGTTGCGGCCGCTCGACGATCCGTTTGAGCTGCACGTCATCGGCGCGGGGAACGTCACGATCCCTTGGCCCGCGGAACTCGAGGGCGTCGTGAAGCAGTATACGCCCACGCGCACCAGCGATTACTTCAAGCGTATCCATGAGATGGTGAGTAGTGTCAGCATGCCTTCCAGATCCTGTTTTGTCCGGCGTTGTGCGTATGGCACGCTGACACCAGGACGTTGTTCTTCCAGCTTTCGGGAGTAGGGTCTACCTCAGCACACGCGCGATGGCCTCTATACCCGCCGCCATCATGGCCAAGGTAAACCGTCACACTGGCGGAGCAGCTAATCGCAGACACCGGTACTCGTATCCTGGTATGCCCTCCGCGGGTATAATTACCTCGCCGCACCCGGTGTGCTCTCGGCGCCCGGGGACGACCCCATCTCCGTCGTGGCAGCCCTCAAAAAACTGCGAGAAGGGGAACGGGAACAGCTGCAGGGCGGCTATGAGACGTGGGACAAGTATGCGGACGCGCTGGCCCGTAAGAACGACAAAGTTTGGCGGAGGTTGTTGAAGTGAACACTTGTTGAAATGAACAGTCGTGCGCCATAGATCGCTCCTAGATGTATGTAGGAATCTTTGATGATGAGGTGAGACACATTTTGATTCCGCGCGTGTTGTCGTTAAAAATCACTCGCACCCAATCTTTTGGTTCTTCAACACAACATTCACTCACCCCTCGTCTTTCTCTTCGTTGAAGAGCTGTGGCCTCCCTCTTACTACGCGTATTGCTACGTGTAGACACTGGGGGCCTCCAGTGAATTTGGTAAGTTTCCTCCCAATCCAGTGGGCGCCCGCTCTCGGCGCCCGTATCATGATGACCAACATTCTAGAAGGCTGTTTCTTAGCCCACGGGCTGTGATTATTAGATTTTTCTACCTGATCCTCTTCCTCAATTCCATTATCATGTGGACGTCGCTGACAACAGAGTATGTGTGTTATCGTTGACCGGTTGGGTGCGGAGGACGTTGTACACGAGGGCAGGCTGTGAGCGTCGCGTGGTCGTCGAGTCTGCCGAGCAATGCATCATAGATGAAAGGTGCTGGAATGCCTGGTCTGGTGACACTGATCGCGTGACGTCCTCGTGTTTTGAACCAACGTGTGTGCGCTGAGAATGAAGAGCATGGGTACAGCAGGAGCACCACAGACACAGCGCAATGATCCCGGTGTTGCCAGGATCTGGACTGAAGAGACCGCGAATAACGACTGCTCCTGCAGGACTTGGACCATCGGGCGCTCTCCACAGGGTCTCGTCTGCGTGCTGTGCAGCACCATCCCATCATTTGCTTTAAACATAGACGAGCGTGAGCAGTGGAGCATGGTGAGATGGACTGAGGACGCGGGGAGCCGATGCACACCACGCCACCGTAGCCGATGCACACCACGCCACCGTAACCGAGGACGTAAATAGTCAGAGAGTATTCAGTCTGGAATGCCCTCGATCAAGCCGGCACCCAACTCTATGCTTAACTCGGAACTCACCTCGTCGCTCCTCGCTCGGCTCGATAGTTCCAATACAGGACAATGGAGCACGGCACGACTACCTCGCTACTCTCCATGGCCTTCCGCACGAGCCCCCCGCTTACCCCACTCCCCTGCACGCCTCTTGCTGCTGCATGAGTCGCACCACATGCCGCTCGATCATGTTCGGCCGGCTGCTCCCCGTCCCTTGCTTCCCCGCTCGCTTTGCAGATACTTGGAACGGAGAATCTACGCCGTGGCAGTCATGAGATCCACGAAGAGCCCCTCCCCCTTCTCACCTTGACTGCCCCCGCACCCTGCACCCCCACCCCCTGCTGGTCCTTGCGGCAACTCGAACGCGGGACTGCTCCCATCAGACAGTTGTGCTCGCCGTCGCGACTGTGCTGGAGTGAGAATGATGGCCACGACTAGACCGCTACAGACATGGTAGACAGCTGGTATGTAATAGCTGGTACGAGCGGTGGAGCTTACCCGTCAGCTAGGCACCGGAAAATATCTGTGCGTGAACGGGAGATCTGAGTTACAAAAAGTCGAAGTGGTCAAGGCTCTTTTGTTCTGATTGTTGTGGCTAGGTGGCTTGAGGAGCTGAGGAGCTTGAGGAGCTTGAAGAGGAGGGGAGGGGGAGGGGTAGAGAGACTGGGACAGGGAGGGCCCAGCCCAGAAAGCCAAGTCCAGGCAGTCCCAGCGCCAGGTCCAGCCAGGCCAGCCAACAATAGCCAGTAATAACAGCCGGAACAGCCAGCAGCAACAACCCCGCTCATGCAGCCCATTGCAGCCCACCGCACCCAACGTCGGGTCGGGGGTCGCAGCTCACGGGTCGGACACAGCTCGGACCTCTCCTGTCCGGGCCCTTCCACTCATTCTGGGTACTGTTGTGCTTATTGTCCCCCTCTGAGCTCTCAGTAGTCTCATTACTTCTCCTGGCTGCTGGCTGCTGGCTGCTGGCTGCTGGCTGCTGGCCAACTGCCTTGCACTCGGCCGACTGCATACGTCCTGCATGCCCTCCTGCATGCCCTCCTGTCGACTGAGTCGACCGCAGGACCGTTTCATCCTCCTCGGCCGCCTCCACGCCGTATGCAAATGTATCTCTCGTGCTTGGGCATCTTCTTGACACTCACTCAATCATTCGCCAAGTCATTCATTCATTTCGTTCACTTTCGTTGTATTCTTTCTACCCCGACTAGCCCCAAAGATCCAATCTCAGTGTCGTGCCGCGCCGCCGCCGATCCGCAACTCGCAACTCCTCATTTTCCGTTCAGCCGACACGTCCAAGATACATGCCCGTCCCGATGCGAGTCCGCCCCGCCATGCCGTCCACCATCGCCAAGACGATGCGGGCTGTCGTGCTTAAGAAGGCTGGCGTCGTGGCCGTCGAGGACGCACCTGTACCACGACTAAAGCAGGACACAGATGTACTGATCAAGGTGCACGTGGCTGGGCTGTGTGGTAAGTTATGTTTTTGCAGCGAGAGACGGCCGCATAGACCACCCACCCAGCGCCACCCGAGCACTGACACCAGGCTCCGACTTGCACTACTACCGGGGAGATGCGGACGACGGGTCGTTCGTCATGGGCCACGAGGTTGTCGGGACGATCGTGGAGGCGGGTTCGGAGGTCAAGGAGTTCCAGGTCGGGGACCATGTCATCTCCCCATTCTCTGTCAGCTGCGGTACGTGGCGGCTTGTGGCGGCCTTGTGGGCCTGCACTGACGCGTCCCAGGCAACTGCTTCTACTGCGATAAGGGATATACATCCCGATGCAAGGAGAACTTCTGCCTGACGGGCGGGCAGGCCGAGTACTTCCGCCTCCCGAACGCCGACTCGATGTTGTTTCGCTTCCCCCAAGGGTTGCCAGAGGACGTGGCACTGTTGATGACGGACATCCTGCCGACGGGGTACTCGTGTGCGTTTAACGCGCGGCGCCTGCTCGACGACGACATGGACGCACCATGGTCCATTGCCGACCTCCAAGCCGGGCGGGTGAAGCCAAAGGGCGTGGCGGTCGTCATTGGCTGTGGACCGGTCGGGCTGTGTGCGATCAGCTCGGCCAAGACGCTCTTCGAGACTGTGTACGCGACGGATCTGAACACATCACGCCTGGCGGTGGCTGAGAAGCACGGCGCGATTGCCCTGCCTGCCGAGGAGCTCAAGACGGCGGTGCTGGCAGCGACGGAGGGGCGGGGGGCGGACGCAGTCCTCGAGGTGGTGGGACACGGCTCTGCGTTGAATGCCGCGTTCGACTACGTGCGGCCTTACGGCGCCATCTCGTCTGTCGGCGTGCACAACCTCCCCTTTGAGATTGACGGGGACACACTGTACTCTAAGAATGTGCGGATGCAGTTCGGCCGCTGCTCGGTCCGCACGTTCTTCCCGCTCGCCCTGGAGGTGCTCAAGAACAACATTGACCTGTTCTCCAAGTTTGTCGAACACAAGGTCGGGATCGAAGAGGCAGAGAAGTATTACGACCTCTTCAACCAGGGCAAGATCAACAAGACTGCGTTTGTCATGTTCTAGCGTGTAGACTCGGATGTAATGGCTATAGACTAGCAATGCAGGTATTCTCCCAGCACCGGCACCAGTTATTCTCCCAGCACCAGCACACCCTCATGGCAATAATCCGTCGAGCCCCTGCTCCTAATGTACAATGTGGTCTCCCGTTCAGCCCGACGCAGCCACAGCGGCTGCTACCTCGTTGCCTCCGTCCGCATCCTCCAAGCGTTTTCGGAATGCCTCGATCTCCGCCTCGAACTTGGCTTCCAGCGCGGCGTTCTCTCCCTCAAGCGCGATCTGATGTCAGCTACTGGTCGATGAAAACCAGCTGCTCACAACTTTGGCCTCTAGCGTCTCGTTGTTTGGCCCGAAGCCAGCCCACCCATCCGCGTCCTTGGTAGGTATTTCCTCTGCCATCAGCTTCCTCCCAAGCGATCCGGCGCGATTGACTCACGGACACGCTCCGGACCAAAGATCTCGGCCATGACCTCGTTGCGCGCGCGGAAGCGGCTCATGGCGAGTTCGCGCGGGTCCAGCTCATCCAACGCGTCCGCCCACGGCTCGACCTGCTCCACCGTACCGGGCGCCGCGACCGCGTTCTTGACATAGTGGTCCGATCCGGGTGGTGCCATCTGGCGCGGCAGCGTCGGCGCTGATGGTCCTTTCTGATGTCAGCTACATTCGAAGCTAAGTAGCTAACCTTTCCCAGCTTCTTCTTCCCAGATTGAGCGCGCACGGGCGGCGTGGGTGCCGACGCGTTGCCCATAGCCGCCAGCTGCTGTTGTTGCGCAATGTACGACTGCTGCTGGAGCATCTGGAGGTGTGGGTCCGCAGTCTGGCCCATCATCGGGATACCTGGCATCGCGCCCATGCCTTGCGGGAGACCGGGGACGCCGGGAACACCGGGCATGCCGCCCGGAAGGCCTGGCACGCCGGGGACGCCTGGAAACGCGTTCATCTGGCCGGGATGGGGTGGGTACTGTGGAGGCATGGCGCCGGTCGGGTACGAGTTCATCCTATGCGGTGGAGGAGTGATTTTGTGAGTCGAGCCACGAGTGACAAGCCACGCGCGTGGGTGCTGCGTACAGGGAGGGCCTCGTGGATTGTGGGAGTGTCAAGGGTATAGTCGTGATGCCAAGGAGAGGCTGGAGAAAAAGGAGTAGGGTGCGATGGGTTGGATTGGTGGTTGGACAATGGGTAATGGGAGACAATGAACAACGAAACAATACCACGACGAGGTTTGGGTGGATGAAACCTCCAAAGGGGGGTAAGCGGACGTTTCCTAATACAATGACAAAATGCTAATGAAATAGTGATGCCACTTGGCTTTGAAGTCTAATTGCGGATTGTATTGATCATTTGTTTTGTTTGTGTAGTAGCCTTAGTCGGAGAGTGTCAGTGTTAGTGTGGTCCCGTCGACCAACCTGGATCCCTGCCCCCCTCCCAACCCCATGACGAGGGTTGCTGCTGGGGTGAGGAATCTTTAGACCGCGACTATCAGTAGGGAACCAACGACGACGACGAGACGACGAGACGACAACATCCAACATCCTCACACTCAATACTTCACCACCACCACCCTCATCATCATTGTCACCCACTCCAACCTCCTCCACTCTCCTTACTCTACACATGCACTAACCATTCACCCTCGTGCCAGACCTGCGCCATGGCTGAGCGCAACAATCCCGCTAGGGTCAGCACCCAACGTCGAAAGGTATGACACCACGCCAGCCAACCTCCGACCGAAGTGCAGGCGGCGACAGCCCGCCGCAGCACACAACATCCCAACATCCCCAACGATAGCTGACCCCCAGGTCACCAGCCAGCTCTCCGTGAACAGCATGAGCAGCCTGCAGTCGCAACCCTCGCCGGCGCCTGTTACCAACGCGCCGCGCTTGAAAGCACACATCAACCCGGCGAATATCGTAGGCGGCAGTGGCTCAGTGTCGCCCCTGCCGTCTCCCTCTGCATCAGCGTTTGGCACACCCGGAAGACCGGCCGTGGTGCGTGTCCCATCCGCGAGCACGCGCTCCGAGACACCAGTGCGCAGTACGCCGCGCTCCGAAGTGGGAGGACCGAGCGCGGCCCGCGCAAGCCCTGCCCTCGGGCAGCGGCCCTTGGTGGCAAGGGCCAATGTACGCGGAACCCCTACCCACCAGCGCTCCGGTTCGTCTCTCCCAACTTCTGCCGCTCCTTCTGGTTCGTCCACACCGACAACTGGCGTCCACGTCCGCCGCCCAGCATCCGTTGCTGGCAACAATGCACCATCGTTATCGCGCAGCCCCCAGCCCGACAGTGCATTTACCGGTACAGGGAGCAGGTTCCGAGCAGCACTGGCTGGTGCCGGAGCAAGCGACTCCGAGACACCGAACCGCCCGGCGCATGTGCGTACAGGCTCATTCCAACCTGGGCCCCGTTCCGATTCGAGCAACTCGCAACTCTCCAACTCGCCAAACAATCTGTCGCGGCAGGTCTCACGGCAGACCTCTGGACAGACTTCGCCGCCGCGCGTCATCACGCGTAAAGCCAGCTCGGGTAGCACCGGGATGCCGAGGAGACCATCCAATGAGTCCTCAACATCCGCGACACGACCTGTAGCGGGTACGGCGACCCCTCCGTCTGCATCCCACTCTCCATCGTCGTCTACGGACATCACTCGAATGGCTGCGCAGCAATCCACATTGCCGCGTCTGTCGGCACTCTCCGAAGTGACTGCGTCGTCCGAGAACCTAACCCAACATCTAGCGTCGTCATCCTCACCGGCCCAGATAAGCTCATCCCTGTTATCGCCCAGTACCCTCACCCCGAGCGCGTTACCAAAGCCTTCGACTCTCGAAAATGGCTCACCCGAGAACCACCACCCGGATGAACTTGACCCGTCGTCGAACCATTCGTCTCCCGTGCGGCGACCATCGATGCAACTCGGCTCCCCAGGTAACACCACACGGCCGCCTCTTCATCCCCAATTTGCACACCTTGGCCTTCAGTCATGCGCGACCGCGTCGGCTCCAACCTCGCCGCGAAGTGGTAGCGCGCTAGGCCTGGATGGTCCGGCGCGCAAACGGCACCCTCTACCATGGAACCCCAATACGGCGCAACCGCCATCATTTCCACAACCCCCCGAGAGCCCCGAGCTGCGTACTGTCGCTCTTCCGATCATGACGCCCGCGAGGACACCGGAAGGGTCTGAATACCTCCCACTGCGCCCCGCCAGCGGCGGATCGCGCCGGTTCTCCTCGTCCAGTGAGGGCGGCCCTGTCGAGCCGCTTCCCAGGACCTCGCATCCACGAAAGGCTCGCGTGTCCACCGACGCCCAGTTGCCCTGGGAGAACGGTGACGCGAAACGAAACGGCCAGCCCGCGGGCCAACTGGCGCGGTGGAGCGGTAGTGCTGTCGCCGACGACGACGATGGCATGGACGGCGACGCGAGCGACGCGAGCGACGTCGATCTCGACCTTGAGGCCGAGATCGACGGAAACAAGCTCGAGGCCGTGGTCTCGCCCGACATGGAGCTCGAGAGGGACAAGTGGGAGCGCAAGGTGAGCTGATAGGTTCCGAATTCACTGACGCCAGATCGCCGATCTGGAAATCTCCAACAACTCGTTGTTGAAGATCAACCGCATGCTCGAGACGACCAAGGTCAAGCAGCAGGGCGAGATTGTGCGCCTGCGCCGCGCATTGCGCGACGCGCGCTCGGGATCACTCGAGCGTCCGGCGCTCCCACAAGCCGCAGCCCCAACTGCGGACGAGCCCGACCCCGACTCGTCCGGCTCATGGGGCGACGACGAGATGGAGGACCCTGAGATCGAGCGCAGGTGGGACCGTTTGCGCGACCTCATCGGCCTGATGCGCAAGGCGGGGGCCGACGCGGTCGAGCGCGGCAGGCAAGAGGTCAAGCCGCACCAGCGGGTGCTGGGGTGGCTTGAGGTGGAGGCGATGGGGATCGGCGTGGCGGGGGCGGAGGGGAGTGTCGCGACGGCGGCGAGCGAGATGGACCCGGCCGAGACGGTGTCGGGAGCGACGGAGGGGACATTTACTACCGAGGACAATATGAGCGAGCGCAGCGAGACAGCGCCAACGGAGATTGGGATCGTCCCGAGGGTCAGGAGGTTCAACTAGGATAGACGAGCGTGAGGCGTTCGATAGACGTGTATTGTACAATCTGCATCGCATGGCACCGGCACATAGGATCATTAGCCGACGGAATGGAAAGGTCCGAAAGCGTTCGCTGAGAATGGCGCGAGAGCGTTCGCTGCTGCCGACGCGCTGACGCGATCGCTAGCGTGACTTGTCTGCTAGATGCATATGCTGCTCCACTTCTACTTCTACGTCTAAGCTCCGCAAGCCCCGGCTAGTTGCGCTAGAACCGCCGCAACCCCGCAACAGTGTTATACTCATTCCGACTCAACCGCCACGGAATACCAGAGTTGGAGTAGAACTCGTCCGGGTCTTCGTCCGCATCGAGGTTGAGCACAGTGGCAATCTGCTGCAGGCGCGTAAACTTGTCGCGGGCGCCGCCATACGAGGCCTGCGTGGAGAGGAAATTGAAGACAGAGCGCACGTCACGCTCGTACCGGATCGCGCCGAGCTCCGTGAACGCGATGCCCATGATCATCTTCTCCCACGGCCGCACGAGCGTCTCGACCGTCATAGTGTAGAAGATCTGGTAGTTGTGGTCGGTGAATGATGCCTGGGGTCAGTATGACGGCGGTCTGCGGCACCCACCCTGTACCCGTCCATGAGGTTCTCCCAGCCGCGGATGAAGCGGCGGCGGACGAGGTCCTGGTCCTCTGCGTCGGCGAACGCGTCCTCGTTCAGCGAATACGATACATCTTTGTAGCACTCGTCCAGGAGAGGACGGAGGCGGGGCCGCACGGCCTGGCCGAAAAACTGCTCCAACCCCGATCGGCAGGCCGCGCGGAAGTGTGCGGCGAGATCAGAGAGCACGTCGAGCTCGTCCAGGACGGCGGAACGGTCCCGCGACAACCACGCGGAGGGAAGGTTCTCGCGCGTCTCGGACAGGAGTCGTTCTGCGTAGTCGGCCGACACGTCCAGGTCGTTGAGGAAGATCTGCCGTCAGCTGGGTCTGTGCTTTAGGTGAGCTGGGTCCTGCAACTCACGATGTAAGACTCCTTCTGGTCCTTCTCGCGGCGCTCCTTCTCGGCACGGTCGTACGTCGTGGGCTGGGCGTACACCCTCTCCATCTTCTTGGACAGCACCGCCGCATAATCCTTCTCGAGGACGGTTGAGATCTTCTCGCGCATGGCACGCAGCGCGCTTAAGCTTCCAGATGCGAGGGCCCTGTTTAGGACCACCTTGATGAGGTAGAACGTGTCGTCGAGGATGGAGCTGAGGTGCGGCTTGGTGCTCACATCAGGCAGGTCGAGGCGATGGGCCTTCTCCACGCTCGAACGGAGGTACCAGAGCTCAAGGGGCTCGTAGTACGTGCGCAGCATGTTCTCAATGGCACGCTGCGACCCGCTCTTCTCGACAACATCGAGGTCGATCTCGCCTTCGTCCTCGTCATCTTCGAGCAGGCGGGAGTGGACAAAGCGGCGGAAGAGCGCCCACCGCCCACTCAGCGCTACTAGCTCGCCGAGCACACGATCGACATCGCGGGGGTCTGGACCAACCTCCTCCTCTGGGACTGGAGTTGGCGCTGGCCCCGTCGAGGTGGCAGTCTTGCGCGCACCCGGCGCATACGACTGCAGCGCCGATGCAACGTTGGAAGTGGTGTTGGCTAGCGACGAGAGGGAGATTTGTCCGCCGGCGGCTGCGGTCCCAGGCGCAGGCCCTAGTGAAGAGAAGAGCGGGGGCAAGGCAGCAGGATTGGATAGATAGAGGAAACGAGACTGCTTCGTGTCGCTGATGAGGCGACCGACGCGGCGCTCCTCCTCCCAACCCTCGACCAGGTTCCTCACAACACGGTCGCTCTCCCCGACGAGCCGGCCCACGACGGTCCGCATCCTCCCAGTACCGTAGTACTTGTCCACGACAGGTTGGTGCTGATCGATGATGTGAGCAATGGACTCGAGCAGCGACGTGAGCTGCGAGATGTAATACAATGGCGACGAGGCTGGTGTCAGTCAGGTGCACTATGTCGTGACTCACGTTTCCCGGCAGCAGAGGAGCGCTGCTTGACGAGCGACACAACGAAGTCGCCATACGCCTCTAAACCCTCGTCCTCGGCCCCAATCCCCGGCCAGAGACGGAAATACCTGCTGACCTCGTGCTCGTCCTTCCGAGCGGCAGCAGCGTCAAACTCGGTGCGGAACGTCCGGAGGAGCACACCGCGCAGCTCGTCAAGCTGCTGGGGCGGCGGCAGGGGGTTCTGCGGCGTAGGTACGACCGCCCCAGCAAACCCGCCCTGCGTCACGGGGTCCTGCACGCTCATTGCGCGCCGGCATGCGCGGGCAGCCGCTTCCCAGTCGTGCTTCTCGATCGCCGCTTCGAGCGTCTGGAGGCTGTTCTTGAGCTCGAGCACCTCAGTTACAACGTCCGCGGCTTCGCGGACTCGCCCAATTTCGTCATCCAGCTTGCGGACTTTGCCTCCTACCCGCTCGCTTGTCTCCCATACGCGGTTGACGCGCGCAACAAGCCCCTCCGCCGCATCAGGGTCACCGTCGTCCTGCTGCAGTCCTAGGCCTCGGGACGAAAACGTCGCGGAGGAGGTGATGCGCGGACTCGGGGAGTTACGGCGCGGCGTCCCGAACCGCGGAGAGGAGGCGGGCTGAGGTGATAGGGCGGATGTGCGGCCTTTCAGAGGTCGGGTTGGTGTGTTGTGCGAGTAGTGGGATGGATGGGAGTAGCCGTCCACCTCGGCTGAAAGGGCATCGACCTCGCCGGTCAGATCGCGGAGGTGCGCGAGTGCACCGTCGACCTGTGTCCGGTCCGCGATGAGCGCGTTGAGGGCGAGCGTGAGGTCGGCCTCGCGACGCGTCAAGAGCGCGAGCTGCGCTGTGATCTGCTCCGGCTCGGTGATGTCACGCGGATCGAGGGGTGTTGGGGATGGCGCCGCGGAAGTGAGCGGGGAGGGGGATAGGGATGCTGCTGTGGTCATCGCATGGGAATGGAAGGGATGTCGTCGATGTTGATCGTTGAATGTGGAATTGTGGAAGTTGCAAGTCAAGCAGTGGAGGTTGAGCTGGAACCTGAGCGCGTGATGCAATTCAGGCACGGTCGTCACTACCATGTGGCACAGTGGCACACTCAAGCGTTCAAGCACCCCGCTACCCAGCCCCTTCGTCAACTGAGCATGCTCAGCAATGCAACTGAATATGCTCTGCATGAGGCAGTCATCTACCATCTTAGTTGTCTTTACTGGTGGCCTCCACTGTGTGGCTTGGCAAGCCCACAAGGCTATCAGCGTTGAACTCCATCAGTGTTTATCAGCTCCCTTGAAGAGTTTCTCTTCGCCCTGTCGTCGCCTTGAAAGCACTGCTTTCACTGCACACCAGATCTCTGACAAAGTGGTGTGCTCTTTACAGGAATCCCTATTCTCTCCCACAGGGGCAGTAGGTTTCGTGTATCGGCTCTCAGGAATGCCTCAATTTCAAACTGTACAATGCTACACTTTATGCCCAACGTGGTTCTAGCACTCCTTGAAGCAGTAAGCACACCAGTTCACCCCCGCAATCTCATCCCAGTAGGGGACGCAGTTGTCTGAGTTCAGCTTAGCTCTTAAGCAGGACTCACCGCCGCGGTTCATCCCAAGGGCGTCGCCGTCGCAAGCCATGTTGTGCGGTAGTTGATTGTAGGTTTGGTGGCGTTAGGGTAGTATGTAGAGGACTTTAATAGCTGCTGGTCAGAGGCGAGGAGAAAGAGGAGTATCCAGGCTTTATATCTTTGAGTGGTCGTCGTTGAGGAGGCCGGGTGGGAAGTGTTTATGGCGTCAGCAGGTATTCGTGAGCAGATATCAGGTGAGCATGTGTGTTTATTGGAGCTAACTGGGCTGTTCTTTGGCGAACAAAACGTTGGGGTTGTGGTGTGTTTGTGGGAAGAAGAGTACACTCGCCAAAGGGTTGCGTAGAGTGCCTGCGCGTGCGGTGACGGGGAGCTGGGATAGTGTGCGCAGGGTCACGCATGTACAGATTGCCGACTTCCCCAAACATTATCGACTGTGCGTATTCTCTAGATCTGAGGCTACGGGAATTGAACAACGTCTACAAGTAATGTTTGTACTCAAAGTACGCAACCCTCCTGAGGGTACATATTAGTGAATACACTAAAGCTCATTGCCTTCGGCACAAGATGGCCACATTGTTCACTACACAACGCTCCTTAATTTAACTCCCAATACACACGGCGTCCTGCTCGCTCTCATCGGTGTATGTTTATCTAAGTAGCATGGTAGTGTCATCGGGGTCCACACGACATTACGAGGGGAGGAACTAGTGATTCCTCTTGGGAATCACATCAATCTCCAGACAATACAGCCCTCCATCAGCGCTGCATGGGGTTATGTGCAGCACGCTTGTTCAACATTAAACACAGCCCGAGCTCCCATGGGCCTCTGGGGTATAAATGCCTCTCATCGTAAATTTGTATCCCATCTCGACAACAATCTTCAACGCGCAACCTGGCCCTATATCACAAACCTTCACTGCTACTTTCGACCGCTCTCCTAGTGATTCAACAACAGCATGGAATTCGACTGGATGTGCGAGGGCGATGAGTATGGCTATAATGCCACTTGTGAGTTTCTGGTCTTGTCAACAGCAGGAGTTGACAATAGATCCTCATGTTTGGGAGTGGGACTCCTACTACCTCACGGAGGTCTGTGAATATTGTGGGATCCACCTCTACCATGATTCTGGCTAGCTTCTAGGCAGGGTGCTTTGTCAAGCCGCAAGTTTGTAGAAAGACTTCCCCATGAACGTCCTGTTATCTGCATGAGAAATTTTGAGTTGGGTCACGGGTCGAGATATGAAAGCGTAGAGCGAACCTCGTGGGAGCGGAGGTGATAATGGCTGTGGATAAAGGTGGCACGTGCGCAATAGGGCAGAGAGTGTCTTTGAGAATTGACATCGGTTAGGGGCTGTGAGGGAACATCGACTGCTGAAGGGTCAAGGCATATCATAAGACGACACCCACCGACAGCTATAAAATGAGATTGCCAGTTCTTACTTTGATTTATTGGCTAAGATGGTATGACCCGGGGAAGTCGGCGCAGGCTTACTGCACATCACTGGCGTTGCCTGCCGTCGGCTGGCAGTTTGCTCTGCACTCAAGTTACATACAAAGCCGACTGGATGCCAAACCCACCCATGTTTTTGGGGATGACTGTTATGAACCACAGAGACGGAATCAAGTAGAGCACGCGATGTTGAAAAATGGATTAAGGGAGAGTAAGCCAAGGTCGCGATCAGGTGAATAGCGATTTGGCCTGTTAACGATGAAATTGCTCTCTTCAGTCGCTCGTTGCAATTTCATCGGCTGGTTCAAAAGCTTATCGCCTCTTCCATAGATTGGTACGGCTTTCCCCGGGCCGAATCCCTTTCCCCAGCTCACACCTGCCCAGGCATTTATGACAGCCGCTCCGCCACCCAGTCCCAGCCTCCCGAAACTTCCTATCGACTCAGACATTCCTTCTAACGACTGAATGGCTGTGCACAACGGGACAAAGGTGGAGGGACAGTGAGGCAGAGATATAAAGGAAACAAAGCGATGAAGGGACAGGAACAAGCAACAGAGAATGAACTGAAGTAACACAATTGTTGACCCACAACCTGCAGAACGTTGTCCTGGCCTCATCCACCTGACCAGGCATTTTGAGCTCGCATAATCACAAAAACGTGCCTCTTTCTTTAGCTCACCATCAGCTCCTACGATCTCCCCAACGCTGGAATAATCAGAACAAAGACCTGAATTCTACCAAAATAAACACGGCTTGATAAAACAAGGACGAGGGGCAAGAGAAGGCGATGCAATAATGTCCTGCCAACATCAGACACCTCTGCTAATCGCTCGTACTCGGACCAGATCTGCCCCTTCCAACAGTTTATGCACTCGGAAAACAGGTGATGCAGACCTCTTGGAATTTACCAGATACGTACTTCTCTCTCAATTTCAACGTGAACGCACCTTTCCCACCTCATGGTCCGCTCATCCGCGGCAACGTTCTCAACCCTACTCGGACTCACAACCGCTGCAGATGTGTTACAGTGTCATTCACCGAAACAACGCGGGCGGGACTGAATGTTACGTATTCTGAAGGAAGCGGGCTGGCCACCGAAGCGCGATTGTGGAGTGCCAGAGGTCTTGGTGGATGTGGGTTAGACGCGGACTTGTGACTGTCATAATGGCTGTCATTGTGAGTGAGCTCCGATGAGGTCCTGAGGACTCCGGGTGTTCAGCCCACCGACAGAGTTGATAATAAAATTACAGTGCGAGAGCGAAATGCAAGGAGAACAAACCAGGAGGTAATGGCGTCCTTATGCCATGCGGCGCCCAACCACAATATCTGCAGGTTGCTCACTGACCAGTCTGCGGGTGGCGATCACTCCAACTCAAACGTCGTCAAGCAATTTTCGTCCCACCGCGACCACGATCAGCATGGTCCGCCTTGGTCCTTTGAACTAAGCGAGCTGAGGGCCCGGTTTAATTTGGTTCCCTATCGCGACGCTGTGCTGATCTTCAGCGGACAGCAAGTCGTTGACAAGGATTACTCCGCGCGAGCGGCACGTGCACGCTAGCAAGGTTCGAGGAACAGGGGTCGATCAAACAGGGCAAGAACGATGGAGGCAGTAACTGAAATGTCCGTGTTGATTCAGGGCCCTTTCCGTGCAGCAACGAGAGGCATGCTCGTTCCAAGTTAGAAGCATGGATGATGCATTTTCAAGGGGAAGCTACCTTCGCGGAGAATCCATTAGCGGAGAGGCGAGAAACGTTGCGGCCTCGTCTCGGACTTGTCGTCGGACATGCCGGCAATACAGTAGTAACCGATTCATTTTACGTGGCTTATGTTGCTTCTTTCCGCCCCAGTTCGGGGTGACAGCCTCGTCTTCTACCTACTGTCGGCGGTGGGGGGTTTGAATCCAGAGAACACCTTGAGCTGTTCCCTTGGAGCAGATACCCGGAGGTCAGCAGCAAAGGAACGGACAGAGTGCAGTGTGCATCGAATCGATTGATCCTCGCCTGAATGCTGGGGCCTTAGGCTTCCCCAAGCTCATACGGTACAGTACAGTAGCGAGCTCGCGCTCTCGCACGGATGTGCCTTAGCAAGCTCTACTCATTGCTTGTTGCTCAAGACCAAACTCAGGTCGCCTTGCCTGGATTCAACACCTAGCCACGCTTGACGAGGACCTGCCTCTCAAAGACTAGTTGTGGCCATGGGCCCAAAGGTCGGGCACCGTGACTACCGCCTGTGACAGTGACCGTGCCCAAGTGACAAGGGGAAGATCCATAGATCTGAGACACATGCTTGCACCTCACTGAGGCCTTTGTTCAGCGAATGGAATCGTTAACCCCGAACAAAGGTGGAGTGCAGGGGTTGGACAGAGCCGAAGATCTGTCCTCTGGGGGACCGTCTGTATAGTAGAGTCTCCATCTACATACCAACACTCAGCCGGTCGATCTCAAGATTACACAGCCAGGGCGCCCCTGGTGCGCCAAGAGTCTTTGGGGTTGTGAGGAGGCAAAGGCCGTTGTGTGGTATGCAGCCCTGAAGTAGATCATTGAAGACTGAGTGAGCTCCGCTGGCCTCGACTCCCTACTCTCCCTTGACGAGATCTGGTGGTTGTCCACTGGTGTGAAGAGAGCAAGACATTCAGCACGTCCTGGCGATTACCCAAAGCCACCAACGTCAGTTGCCGGTGGCAACGCCTCTCTCAATGTCTGTAACCTACAATGTTGCAGACAAAGATGAGAGGAGACCCATGACTGACACTCGTAGCCGAAAAATCCTCCGCCTCAATCATCTGAATATCACGCTCAACCAATTCCACCGACAACATTTCGAAATTTCTTACCGAACGCAACCTGGATCTCAGGCTGGGAGGGATAGAGAGCAGAGAAAGCCGCAGGCCATCAGCAAGAGCAGTTTCTTCGACAGCTCCTGGGGTTTAACCGTCCTTCTAAACTCACCGCAGGCGGTATGTGCAGAGGGAATAGCCAGTCGGCTGCAGAAGAGCGAGGCTCGCTCGAGCCAGGCGTCATGAATGGGACCTGACAGGAGACAGGGAGTGACTAGACAAGAGCGACTGTGGTAATTGAGTAACGCCACTGCCAGTTTCCTACGATACTTGTGCCATCTCGTTTCCCTCCATGTTCGAACTCATTTCTGGTAGGCAAATTGAGAAACCGAGCAACGTAGGCCAAGACATGGGACGAAGGGCGAGACAAGGCACCTGCGTAAAGGTCATCAGGTATTCAGGAGTTGGGTGGTATGAGGTAAGAAGGGATTCACCGGAATAGAACCACGCCCAGACAATGCACGCATTCCGTGCTGCAAAACGGGCTGATTATTGTGGATCACCTGGAGGCTTAATCAACCGCTCCACCTGGCTTAATCTGGCTTAATCTGGCGTCACCCACCCTGTCTGCATGGCCCTATGCTTGCATCCATGGACCCACAGGATCGGACCAACTTCACTATAGCTTTGCCCGATTGGTTAGCAAGGCTTGGCAAGGGCGATTTTCGGCCATGCCTCGCTTCAACACCGCGATCCAAGCCCCCGATGCCGCCCCCCCACTCCGCCCTCACCGTAGCGTAGCTTGTCGTGGACTTACATACTCCGCCTTATTTACGTGAGCCACGGCAGCCATGGAAGCCACAGCAGCCACAGCAGCCACAGCAGCCATAGTTCCCATGTCCCGGGGTCCCCAGAGCCATGCGTCTCTTCGCTTCGGCAACAGATCTGTAGCAGAGCCCGGTCCATCAAGATGGGTTGTCTATAAAGGGCGGCAGATGGCGTGCCCTCATACCCATCGCACGCCATCTGCCCTTCCCCGACAGCAGTAGTATCATGCGCTTCACAACTCTACTTGGCCTTAGTATTGGTAAGTTTACGGTCGTTTGTGCGTGTTCATTGCAGATTGTAGATTGTAGATTGTAGATCGTAGATCGCGCCAGTTAACAGTCTGTGCCTGTGCCTGTTCCTGAACATCAAACCACGACTCCCGCCGAACCCGTCATTCCCCCTCTTGCTTCGACTTCTGCTTCGACTTGCTCCACCTCTCCCACCCCTCCACTGCTCTATTGGCCATGGCCATCATGTCGAACTACCAACTAATCCTCAGGCCTCATCTCCTCCGGAGCTCTTGCTGCTCCGCGCCTCAACGGCCGCTCCGACTGGGACAATCATGGTTGCGCGCATTGGTGCTCAGCCAACTTCCCCAACGGCGGCAGCACCTGCACGAGCGAGGCCGCCAAGGGAAAAGGTGCCTGCTTCACGTGTGGCCCTGGAAATATTCTCCTAGGCTATGAGTTCTGCCAGTGCACCCCGGGCACCAGCACCAACTGTGGTGACTGCTTCAACCTGAACCAGGACAACAACCACTGTGGTGACTGCAACACTATTGTGAGTGCAAGACAAAGCGGTGGTACGCATACAGAGAGACGAGTTTCACACTGTCATGCATCTCACCGTCTACCTCAGGTTTCTCAATATTTCAATGGCTGACCACTAGTGCCCTACGGAAGACCCTGCGAAAACGACGTGTCTAAACGGTAACTGCATCTGCGACAACTCTGGGGAGCCTCGATGCAACGGTTACTGCCCCGATTACACCAGCGACAACAACAACTGCGGCAAGTGCAACGAGAAGTGCGATGGTACCCTTGGCCTGTCGTGCCAGAACCGTAACTGCGCCTGCACCGAGCCTGGGTTCGATTTATGCCCCGCGATTGGTTGCGTCGACCTCCAGTCCAACAACGACTACTGCGGCGATTGCAATAAGCATTGCGATGTACAGGGTGGCCAGTCGTGCCAGGGCGGTGACTGTGTCTGCACCACCCAGGGTTTCAGTTATTGCCCTGAGGACGTAGGCTGCGTCGACTTCCTGAACGACAACGACCACTGTGGCAACTGCACCAACAGCTGCCCCGATGGACAGTCGTGCAAGCAGGGTGTTTGCACCTGCGACGAACCATTCCCAAACAGCTGCAGCGGAATCTGCGTCAACATCTTGAACAGCTTCGAAAACTGCGGCGAATGCGGTGAACCGTGCGACCCTGGCCAGTCGTGCATCAACGGTAACTGCGTCTGCCCCGAATCGACGCCTAACCTCTGCGAGACAGGTTGCTTCGACTTCCAGAACGACAACGAGCACTGCGGTAACTGCACCAACATCTGCCCCACTGGAACATCGTGCACTGGCGGTGCTTGCACCTGCAACGACCCGGAGCTCGAATATTGCCCAAACGCAGGTTGCGTCAACCTCCAGAACGACAACAACAACTGCGGTGTTTGCGATAATAAGTGCCCGCTTGGCCAGTCGTGCATCAACCGTGTTTGCACCCCCACATGCGTTGCCCCTACCCCTAACCTCTGCGGCTCAACTTGCGTCGATTTGCAGAGCGACGAGCAACATTGCAAAGTTTGCAATAATGCGTGCGACGATAACGAGGAGTGCATTGGCGGTGTTTGCACTCCCAGCACTCCCATCTGTGTTGCCCCTACGCCTAACCTCTGCGACACAACTTGCGTCAACCTCCAGATCGACTCCGCGAACTGCGGCACGTGCGGCAAGAAGTGCGCTACTGGCGAGACCTGTGTCAACGGCCAGTGCCGTGCTTCCGAGACCTGTGGCGGCAAGGTCGTGAGTACACTATGAACAGAAACCATACCCTCCGCTTTGTCTTCCACTAACAACTACAGTGCCCCTCGGGTGTTTGCAAGAATAACCAGTGCTACTGCTGCCCCCAGAAGAACCTGTTGGGCTACTCCCCCACCAACGAAGTCTACCCGAACGGCAATGGCGCCATCACCTGCGTGTACTCTGAGAGCAGTAGCGCTGGCTGCTCTTATGACCGCGCCACCGGCGCGCTCAAGGGCAACGCTAAGAACCGCCAATGCCAGCCTAACCTTGCCCCGTGCTAATAAGAAGGGCGGAGGGTGGCGGGAACTGGAAACATACACGAGAGCAGTTATGAGCGCGATCCCTCGGTCCTTGAGCTTTTGAGGTCATCGGAGCAAACTCAAGTACATATATACAAAAATAATGGAACTCTCTTGATCGATCTCTCTGCCACCTACCCAACGACCGGGGCATGTTTGATTTCGCCACACAGCTGCAAACTATTTCTTGTCCTTAAACGAGAGAACGGAACCGTCTTGAGCACGGCTCGTGGTGTAGCTGACGCCGTGTGCCTTGAGCTCGTTTCCGTTGAGGAGGGTGATCGTGCCACCGCTGTAAGAGTGTGGAGCGTCGGGGACCTCGACCGTCTTGGACGCGCCAGGGGCGATGGTTCCGCTCAGTGGCTGCTCCTGGAGCTGACTATTGACAATTTTCCAACCGGCCAGAGAGACAGGCGAAGCAGAAACGTTGACAATTGTCACGGTCTCAGGATTCGTGTTGTTGTCGCGTCCGGCTGGGTTGATGACTGCCTGACTGATACGGACGGGTGAATCGGCCGCGATCTGGTTGTCACGGTCCGCCTGGGGCGTCTCGGGAAGCAGAAGGCTCCCGTAGGTGACATAACCAGTCTTTGGAATTGGGTTACCGGTGGTATTGTCAGTGTGCACGGCCTGGGACGCAAAGGCGATGAAGACGCCCTGCCAGCGGTCGGACAGTTGGATTAGCAGCCCGCCGTCCTGCCAGACACCGTTGTCTTTCAGCCAGGAGCCAGTGTTGCCCTGGTTCTGGTGGATGTTGTGGATCCCCTTGCCGTTCGAGTACTGGGAGCCGAAGAGGTAGATGGTTGCGTCCGCCCGGATAGCGTTGTCAAGAATGGGCTTGAGCTCGTCCAGGATGTCGTTGTTCTTGCCGGGTTCGTCATGTGGGAGGACCCGGCCGAGTGCGGGCTGGAATAGGTTGCCGCGGATGTAGTCGAGGGCGAGGCCGTCCGGTCCCTTTTCTGCTGCAGTGATCTCGTGGAATCCCAGAGCGAGGCGGGCGAGGCGGCTCGTGATGGGATGCTTGAACGGATCCACGAGCCAGTACGCGAGGCGTGAATCGGGCCCAGACGACTTGATGTTGATGGCAGACTTGCCGCTCGGGGACTGGCCGTCGTCGAAGACGAGCGTGAGGTGTGGGCTTTTGGGGTCCTGCTCCGCTGTCTCGTATGTGTAGCTCACGGGGCGAGCCTTCCATACTCCGTAATCACGGAGAGGCATGGTTGCGGTATGGATTGGCCGCTCTCTGGGTCAGTGATGGGATGAGGGCAAGAGCAAATTGGTGGGACGTCGGAGCGAGTCAGTGGGAGCGAGTTAGTGGGAGCTCGGTTGAGATGCGTGGATGCGGAACCAGCTAATGATGTGTTTACATGTATGCTGTAAACAGGCCATTCGTGTCAACGGGCTCAAACCTTATCTATCGTTGAGACGAACAGTCCCTTGCGAGCTTGCTGGCCTTAGACGTCTACAACGTGGGACATTATGCGAAGCGCGTCATCGCATGGCAAATACTCCGCGTTTTTGTTCAGTCACTTCTCGGAGCAGATGCGCCTGCAGAAGAACATTCCAAACCTTGGAGGGTTGCAAAGGGGGATGCAGAACATGAGATGACAACCGACGTGTCACTTCGGCGCGCTCGGCGCTTTATGTCTAACAACACATTTCCGTGCGCCATGCAATGTCCGTTTGCATCGGTCGTTCCGCACGTGCTCAGCGTCGGGTGCCTGCCCAGTGTTCGCTTCTCGTCTTCGGCTCCTCCTGCCCTCATACATTCCTCGATTTGCCCAACTTGGACGATTGCTTTTCCCTCAGTTCGATCTACGGCGTAGCTGCTAGTACCGGTTGCATGCCTCTGTTCTCCCCTCTCTCAACCTCAACCTCTGGGGCTCTGCACGAGTCCTACCATAAACTCCTGCGACAACAGTGGCGATTGCGCGTCACCGCTGCTGTCCGTTGGCGCGTTCAACGATGCCAGCTTCAGGTACCGTTCGCGCCCCCAAGAGTGACTGAGACGAGTCTTATCGACACCAGCGGAGCGCAAGTCGGCCACGCTCCTACATACGCGTCGCTGGTCCCTGCTGCGCCCCGTCACCATGTCAGAGATGTACATGAGCAACCTTAACGAGCAACCGTGACATACCGCTAAAGGAGCACCATCACACAGTCAAAAGCCCCTCTCGTGTGTTGCCTCATGCATGTATGCCAGATATCACCTCTGACGCACCAATGCCATCGACTCGCGCACACTCGCTTCTGCGACTCCCCGCCCAAAGCCACCCCTACAGTCCTGTGTGCTCAGTTCCGCTTGAGGGCGAGGACGATGACATTAGACCGAGGGAGAAAACCGGGAGCATGTGGTATCGTTGAATGGGGATCACCGGTCCAGCAGCGCCATGAAGCGAGAAGCCAATACATACAGCTTGGAGCAACAACAAGAGCAACAGGATCTCAGCGTTCACTTGCCCGGTGAGTTCATCGGCAAGCATTAGTTAAAACCATGGTTATCACGGGGTCCCGAAACTTGTCGGGGAAGCTGTGCCAACAATCCTGCCCGGCTCTGCGGTTGTGTACAATGGCCACAACTTGCTAAAGTAAGCGTCAGTCTGTCGTGTCAGTGTCTAAAGCAAAGGAGCGAGGAATGAGATGAGATGGATACGGAGGACGGAGAGGTGGGTTCGGAAAGACAAGAACACCACTCGCCGCCGCGGCTTGTTTGTGCTCGTCCTACAAACAATGATCTGTCCACTGTCTGCTGTACGGGGAATGCGACGATGTGAGGTTAATGGACGTGCGGCGAGAGTTACCCCGCCCGACTTGGCCCGCAGTCCCGCAGTACGCTCGAGCACTTATGCCAACTTTAGCGATGGTGAAGGCACGCACACGACGATGGCTCGTCGCTCAGGTGGAGCACCAAATCAGGGAGGGAATCGTGCTGCTGGTGCTCGAGCACCTCGCGTCAATTTTAAGGATGATGTCCAGTCTTTGGCAATGGTTGGCACCGGCCTGAGAGGCGAGAGGCGAGACGAAGAACGTTGCTCGCAACGTTTATGGGCACTCCTTCCCCACATTTGCCGTAGCAGAGATGGGGACTTTGCTGGGGGTGCCCAACATGCTCGACTTCGGCCGAGATCTTGCTAACAATGTGTGAGTTTCGGCCTTCTTATGAAGGTTGCCTTCGAGACCGCCACACTTGTGATCTTCTTTCTCCATCTCGCAAATTCCTGTCTCGTTCAACGATATTGTAGTATCCGCCAAATTTTGTATCCACAAGGTTTGCGTTGTCCCAACTAATCTTCTTAAAGACGCATAGTCTCTACTCAGCCTCCGCATTGCCCCGAACCCAGAGATGCTGTCCGATTAGCTTCTCCCCAACTGCGTGCACCTTATCAACAGCCCATGAGACAGGTTGTTCATAAAAGTAAAATACAGTCAATTGCGACGCTGCAGGTCCCCAAAAAACCAAAGACTGCCCGCACTGCCAGTAATTGCAATGAGTATACACGAGCTCACACCCAGAGAACTCATATTCGACTCGGTTGTTTCCTTGCGGGCGAGGACAGCGTCTGTGCCGCTACCACTTCCCACGTCTTCACGCCAGGGTTTCGCGCGCTGCTATGCTTTCAACATGCAACTCCCCTCCATAAGCATTTTCCACCGTGTCATCTTTATCTTCAGAGCCACCACAGCGATTAAACCAAGGTGAACCACCTCAGCAACGCGACATCAACAACAAGAGCTGCGACGGTGACTGGAACGGCTTCAACCGCGGATGTAAGCGGCCCTCCGCTGTCGAGCTGACGCAGACTACTGCGCCGCGTCGTGGGACTACGAAGAGGAGTGCTACCTCTGCTATTACTGCGGGCGCTGGATCGACTACTCCAGTCCAACCCAGTGAGGAAGGACGCCGGGAAATAGGCATAGATGATGCATGATGGTGGTGACGTCTATCCATGACGGTGATCATATTGGCTTGTGCATAGGAGATCTTGGAGGCCGTTTGCATTCCTCCGAGGTTTCGATTGCTCCGCGAACAATATGACTTAGCAGTTTCAGTCCAACCCGGTGACGGCAATGGGTGATTTGGTGGTTCAGCGATCCAGAGAGCCTTTTGTCCAACTTGTGGCCAGAGATGGTTTGCCGCAGCGAACTTCGCCCTTCCACTTGCTTCTCTCTCGCACACCGAACAATAGACCTAGCACGATAACTGCAGCCGGCGATTCTCACTATTAATGCATGTCTGTACAGGTGCTATGTATGAATCTTCTTGTGGCCACCATTGGATCTCTGGGTGTCGCCGAAAGTCCTTCAGACGCTCAAATGAGACGGCGCATCCACCGTCCGCAGTAACGACAGTAGTAGCACTTGTCCTCGTTGTCCCACTTGCGCACGCAGTCGTCTGCCGTCAGTGGGCCGACTATCAGCGGCTACTGCACACTCACTGCCCTTGTTACGGCCAGTCTCGGGGTACCCTTCGCACGCCATTTTCGCTAGTCTGGGTGGCTTTGGCTTCCGTGATTCTGCGATGACTAGGAGAGTGATAGCGGTTGCGGAGTGTAGTTCGGTGCGGAGATCGTTGCGGGAACACAAAGAGTCGGAGCCGAAACTGCGGGTTATATGCCCTGCATTGAATGGACTCATCGGTCGCCGCGGGTGCATGCGACCTCCGCACCCGTCGGGGCGTCGGGGTCGGTCGAGGGTGATGGCTGGCGCCGCGTTTGGGAGTGGGCCGATGATTCAGCACGGCATGCCACCTGGCCGCGGCCTATACTCCCCAAAACCCATGCATAGGATTCCACCTCGTGTCTAGGTCTCGTTTGTTGTGCAGCCTGCTCACCCCATTGCCGGAGCTGGGGGCGAACATGAGGATAGCGTGTGTCGAAGTCGAAGACAAAGGAGGCATGGAACGCGCTCATTTGGAAGCTGTACCCCTTCCCCAATTCCGCCCCGGCAGCAAAGCGCGGCACAGTACACGTGGTCCTTGGTAACGCGCCATGTATCTCGACCTTCTTCATTACAATTGTGGCAGAGCTTCTGCTTTACAATGCGCTTATCCCGAGTAACCTACGCTCCCTGGCGGGATGTGGGGCAATCGATAGCGGAACTGCTATGATGAGGTTCTTCCCGCTTCGCCTCCCGCACGGTCCGTTGGCCAACCCAATGGTCACCACCAATTCGGAGAACATGGCCAGATCTGTTCCTGCAATGTCTCGCATGCTCAAGGCTTCTGCCCGGCCATACCGATGTTTGCCATCCGTTTCCCAGATCCTGACCTCGGGCATACCAAGTCATGGCACCGGCCGTGGCGGGAACTGTTCGGCACTCCCCAGCGGTCCCTTGTCTCGTTATAGCGGGCACAAAGGATGTAGTTCGGATGAAGTGTCGGCGTCAAGAAGCGCCTGAACGACGGAGGCCTAGTCCGCCTAGATGCCGTTTGGGGCCAGTTGGTGCTCACGTGTCAAGCAAGAACCTCCAGAACCGAAGAACCCCGCTTGAGTCCTTTCTTGGGCTTCTATCGCTTCGCACCGTTTGCAGCTGAGGCGATTGCTCGTGCACGCAGCACTGCAACCGGGCTTGGTACTGAATTCAGATCTTGAACACCTTTCCTCGCTCTTGTCCGCACTATCTGCTCGATTGGCACCTGACGTTCGCCGGCAGAACTCTCGCATCTGCACCGCCACCCAAGCCACTCCCAACGCCACTACCCACGCCACTACCCACGCCACTACCGAATCCACATCATGCGCTTAAACCTTGATGCATCACAGACGAGGCCGCGCACCGCGTGACCATGCAATTACACAAATCTTAGATGTCTGGACACATACGAACGACAGATGGGGATCAAAGATGGAGTTTGGATACCGGAAAGGGAGACGGGGTATTGATATGTGCGTGCGTGCATAGCACGCGTCGTGCGTTGTGCTGCGCATCGGCGACCGCATCGGCGACGCGCAGGCGGACATCGTGGGGTTCGTTAAAGCAAATTGCCGAGGGCTTTTCATCCGTTAGTTGTAGTCGTCTTCCTCCTCCTCTTCTCCGACTGACGTTAGCTCATGCCTGGTGGACTCGCGAGAACTTACCAAAGTGGAGCGGCTCGCCGTGCTTGTAGCGGGCGGGGCTGGGCTCACGCCCGGGCGTGAGGTCAAAGATTGGAGGCGGGGGAAAGGTGTCGTCGACAGAGTAGGCCGAGTTGATGCGCTCAGAAGCGAAAGTGTCCTCTATGACCGAGTCGCGCTCGATACCGCCGTAAGCGCTGTTCACGCGCTCGGAGCCAACTGTCTGCTCAGTCACGCTGTCGCGGTTGATGCCGTCATATGCGTCGTTCGGATTGGAGTTGCTCGAGTCTGTCGTGTTAGATGCACGTCCCTCGCCGTAGTGGTCGACTATTGAGAAGATGGCATCACGGTCGCCGGCCATGCGGGGCTTGGGAGAAACAATTTCGTCGTATGCGAGATGCGCTGTGTTGCGGTTGGACTCCTCGGGAGTGACAGAGCGTACCTCTGGATTGGGGTTCTCGGGAGGAGGAGAGTCACGAGGACGGCGGCGCATCGAAATCGAGTCCGACGGCTGTACGGAATTGTCGTCGGTCAGCACAGACGACCTGTGCGAGGTGGTGTCGTAAATGGACGACTGGGAGTGGGTCTCACCGTTGGCGAAGCCGCTGGTAAAGGCAAAGTCGTGCGGGGACTGAAAGTCGTGCTCGACATTGATGTTGGAGCTGACGGACGAGTTGTTGCGATCAAGCTGCATGGGGGATCCTAGCGTTGGGTGGGCAGCAAGGTCGTCGGCAGGATGGCCTGCGGCAGCAACATCGAGCCCGCCAGGCGCGGTTGCCGTGGGTGTGATGTCGTTGACTGGCGTCCGCAGGCGGGTCCCTGTTGACCCACTGGATCCTCCACGTCCCAGCTCTGGTCGAGGCGGCGATGGCTGGAGGTGTGGGTCACGGTTCATGGGCTTGGCGCCATTGGCGATGAGAATGTCCATCCATTTCTCGTCCGATTCGCGGTGCAGCGAGTCTTGCGGAGAGTTGGCACCGCTCGAGACACCGCTGGCCGTTTGAATCTCAAAGTCCATGGACACCTCGCGCTGTTTCTTGGCCTTGTCGCGATGCTCTTGGCCACTCTTTACGCGTCTTATCGACTTCTTAAAGAGCTTCATGTTACCAGCTCTGGCCTCGTCCGCCTGTGGCGCCGGAACCGACTTGGGCGGTGACCGTTGGCTGTGGTTGGGCGCCGCTCGGGGCGTAGCTGGCGACTTGGGTCCACTTCCCCTGCGCTCCTTCTGTGACTTGGATGGCTTGATCGTCGACGTCGTTGACGGACTGGTGGTCAAGCTGCCTGCCTTGCTGGAACCGTCGTTGTTGAGCTGCTGCCATAAAGACGACGACACGGACTGGTCATTGCGGGAGAGCGTAAGCTTACGCTCGATGCCGCGATTGAGCATGCGGTCAAAGTCGTTGGGGGGCGAGAACGCAGTTGGAGACGCTGCCTTCTCCTTCTTGCGCTTGAAGATGGTGTGCAGAGACTTCTTGCGCTTGGGGTCCGCCACAGCCATCTGGTAGTCAAGCGGTACGCGCTCCTCAAACAAGATGTAGACATCGGTCGTGCGAGGGTCCATCGACGGGTGGGGAGCGTCCTCGTCTGAGCGCTCGGGCTTTGACTTGTACTCGATCTGGCAATGAGCGAACTGTGACACACACAAGCCCTTACCAAAGCCCAAGACGCCTCCTTGAAAGTCAGCTCTTCGCGGTCAGTCCACCCGCTGCCCATCATGAAATCGGCCCAGCAGTCGACAAATGCCTCTTCGACATAGATGCGGCCCTTGCTGTCGGAGCCTTCCAAGTTGGCAGCCCGGCCCACACGTGGGGTGGTGTCGTGGTTGAACGGGGTCGCCTCCTTCTGTGTCTTGTGCAGACGGCGGCGTAGCTCGTCGCGCTCCTTTGGCCACTCAGTTATGGAGCTCTGCACGGGGGCAGAAAAGGTAAGACTGGCGGTCAAGTAGTTCTCGGTTCGGGTGAATCCACCGGAGGCGAACTCGCTCCAGTCCATGGTTTGGCGGCGCTCGGCCACAGAGTGCTTGGCACTTTCGTTGAGGTCAAACTGGAGCCGCTGCTGGATGTCGCGGTCGTCCGGCTGCTTCTCCCAAGCTTTAGTTTGTTTAGGCATATCGAAGCCCATGTCCTCGAATGCACTCCACTCCTGGCCGGCAAGCGACGAATACTTGCCGACGTCGCCCTCATCCTTCTCAGGTATCTTGGGCTGGTTAGACCTGAGTGGTGCACCGTAGGTCAATGGTTTGCTGGAGTTGTAAGACGCCGGTAGAGGAAGGGTTTCCTTGACCATCATCTTACGACGCCATGGAGTAGAGAACTTGGGACGGCTGGCTTCACCGCGACGAGTCTTTAAACGGATGAGGTCCCAAGTCTCCCAGCCGGTGGGGATGTCCATGGCCCACGTCTCGGCCGAAACGATCAGGTCACGCGAATAGGCGCGTACACTGCGGGTAGCGACGTGACAACGAACAGCGCGCGATCCCCGGCGCGGCTGTCCTCTGGCCAAGTCCGCATCGGACGCGACCATGGAGGGGTAACCCTTGACCCACTCGCGAAGTCGAGAGGGGAGGTCGCTGAGACCGAGGTCGTCGCGCTTGCCTGTCGACCGGATGTACGACAGAAGCAAGTGCTCGGTGGCGTATGCCGCACGGACGAACGCGGCGTGGGCAGCGAGACATGCCGCGTTCGACGGCACATCAAAGAGGAGAGCGGCGAAGACAGACGCCAGAGCGTGAGGGGTAAGACCGGAGTTGTGCGAGTGCGCAGCAAACCGGGAGAGAAGGGCGAAGAGGGGCTGTACAACAAAGGAGAAGACGTCAGGGGGGAGGATGGTTTGAAGCTGGTTGAACGCGTCGATTGGATATTTCGCGGCCCTCTCGCGCCCTCGCCAGTCCTCGTACATGTCCCACTCAAAGCATCCGTGGCACAGCTCGAGGTTGTTCTCCCGGACACGCGTCATACGCGACAGAGCCCAGCGGAGAAGCCATGCAAGCTCATGGTCGGACGCGAAGCGGATGTCCTGCTCATACGTCTGGACAGACGTCTTGGTAGGGACACGACTGCTCGTCCTGCGTGTCAGGTGGATTCCCAAGGTGGGGATGGTAGCTCACCTAATGGTCGACAGGAAAGACTGGATAAGCATCTTCATGCGCGTTTGAGAGAGCTCGAGACTCTGATTGGAGAAGAGCATTGGCGTGTCCAATGCTGGATCGATCAGCAAGCTTCGCCATACGAGACATACCTCGGCGACCCAGCTCAGAGCCAACTTCTCGGATAATACGCGCAACCTCGTCCAAGCCCAGGACAACAGTGCGCCCGATCCCTGCTAAGAATCCATACTGCCTGACAGTGTCCTCCCCGTACGACGAGGAGCTGTCGGACATGAGCTGCTGTGTTGCGCCAGGAGGGATCTGGGTCGTAAGGAACGAGTACTGCATTGGCAGTAGCGACGGCGTCGAGTCAGAGTGGCTCACAGCGCCTGGAGATCGTGCGCTTGTTCCATAGTGGGGTGTTTGACTTGGCTGTCAGTCTCCATGCTTCCAAGGTCACGCGCATGCTGGTGCTGATGCTGGCGAGCATTGCACGGGTCACGTACTGTTGTGGGACAGTGCCAAACTCCCCAACGCTCGAGCTATTCGGGACGGCGCTCGAGCCGTTCCAGGTTTTGGCAAGGCCGAGGACTCTGCGGTCTTGTCCGGCGTTGGTGACGAGGATGGCGGGGTTACGGTCCTTCTTCGGCGTCGGGTGGGAGCGGCTGAAGAGCGACGGCATTGTGATAGAATGACGGACGCGGCCGACACGTCCCTCCGTCGTTCAAAGGTTGAGACTACTGCTCGGGGGGAGTTTGGAGGAGGGAGGGTGGCCAAGCGCGCCAAGCCGTGAGCGTTATGGGGAAGGAGGTCGCGCGGCAGGACGAGGGTTTCGAGAGTGTGTCTGAGGCGGCGTAACCTGGTTGGTACTAGAGGGAGATGAACAAGTGGTTTGGTGAATAGATGTTCAAGACGAAAGTCGTGATAAGATGAAAGCGAGTGTGGGGAGTTCTGGAGGTCGCGAGGGGGTGTGAGGGGGTTGGAGAGGGTTCTCGGTGAGAAAGGAAGGTGGGGTGGTGGTGAGGGGTTGCTGCGGAGAACAGGAGAGTTGAGGAGGGCTGAAGGGGTTGGCCGCTTGTGCTGTGGTGTGCTCGTGCGGGAATGAATCGATGGTAGGGAGAAGGGGAGAGAGAAAAGAGAGAGCGAGAGAGAGCGTCGGGCGAGGGGCGTGAGGCGGTGTGGTATATTGTTGGACGGCCGTAACGTTCGGGGTGTCACGGTTGTGGGTCGTATGTTGTTTCTGCGAAATGGCAATGGGATCTAGAAAATCGGAAGGTGAGAGAGAGAGAGAGAGAGAGAGAGAGAGAGCGAGAGTAGAGATGTAGAGAGAATGAAATGAATGAATGAGTGAGTGAATGATTGACGGTGACAACGAAGAGGAGGACGACGGCGAGGAGGAGGAGGAGGAGGAGGAGGAGATGGGGGATGGGGGATGGAGCGTGTTGCGCGACGATGGATGGATGGATGGATGGGTGGGATGGAGGATGGATGGGTCACACCAAGAGAGACACACGGGGGTGGTGATGGGTGGTGGGGGTGGGCGCCTGGGTGGTGCAGTTGGGGGATGATGGCCTGGGTGGGAAGTGCCAATGGATGAGACTCGAGGGTAGGGCAACAGGGTTGATAAAGGGAGGGAGGGGAGAGAAGGGAGAGAGACCGAAGGGTAGGGGACAGAAGGGTCCAACGTTTTGTTGTGACAGGACGAGGAGGAGTGATCCCACAGAACCCAGTACTCTCTCTGTACTCTCTGTACTCTCTGCAAGGGATCGTGCTGACAGAACGTCGGAAGAGCGTGGATAATAGTAGTCAATAGCTAATGAGGAACAGTAGATGGATGAGAGGATGGGTCAACTACTCTACTCTACTGACAGATGAATGGATGAATGGAAAAGAAGATATGACGACCATTCAAGTGCTAGATCCTAGAAGATGACTACTACTGCTTGCCATCTCTCTCTTTGCTATTGCCGTCCTCGTCGTTGCTGTTGAGAGTGCTTAGAGTGTACGCTACCAGCTACCAGGTGGAGTAATACGCAGACGGCTGGACGTGCTGGTTCCATTTCCCGTCTGGGTGGGTAGACTTGGTAGATGGTTGACTGGACTTTGCATGGCTGGCCAAGCTGGCTGGCAAGTCTGGGCCCCCGGTCGAAATGGTCGAAACGGTCGAAACGGTAAGTGGTCGACGCGATCCATGTTGAAATCCCTGGCCCTTGTCCCTGGATTAAGGGGGAGTGCAAGGCGGGGGTTTGGAGGCACGAGACCTTTTCAACTTGCCCGTCTCTCATTCTCTTAACCTTCCTTGACGCCTACTTCTAGCTCTAAATATCTAAACGACCCTGAGTACCTCTTGGTTGCCCCTGACATTTTGACTAAACAGCACACTTCCTGTGACCCCCATAAAGCCTATAAAGCGCGATGGCAAAGGAAAAATTACTTCCGTTCTCAACTTGAAACGAAATCCCGTACTGAAACTGGACTCTTTACCCCTGGCACCTTGGTCCTGGACACCACCCAACCACTGACCCTGTCGCTTTTACCTCTCTTTTGGCTACACAACTCGTTGCATCAGTACGACTTGCCTGCTTCAGCTTTGCTTTCCACGACTTCTCCTCGTCGTCCTTGAGCTTCGGTTGCTCATGTAAACAAAAAGAATACAGTACACGTCGAAAGGTAGACTTGGATCGGAATGCCATGAATAGGCAAGACCGTTTCTCAACGACTAATGTCCGTTGTTGGGCACTCTTGTCCCCGAAGCCTGGCACGGACGGGTCGCGGGAACACAAGGTGCGGTTGAGGTGAATGTGAAGGTCTGAGAACCCGCACTGCTTTCCCACTCAACAGCTTAATCCTGATTCACCTTGCGCAAATTCAATACTGTACAATGCAGATAAGGCATGGCAGCAACAGAAATCCTGAGCTCGGGCCCTCCAGCGCGTCAACGCGCGTTTAGCCTCCTGAACTCATGGACCCGCGCGTCGTAGATCTAAAATTCGAACTTCTCCGGTTCTTTGTAGCGCGCGTTCGAGATTCGGCGTGGCTGCGCCTGGTAACGGGGAAGGGATGTGGTTGTGAGACGGATTGTGGTCAAGGCAATGTCGGCACACAGCCGAAGAGGCGAGATAACGCAATGTCGCCTTGCTTGCTTGCGGTTTCTTGTGCATACAGTGCTGTACAGTGCAACAGAACCAGGCATGGAAACATAATGTCCTGAGCGCAATCTTCCCTGCACCTCACATCCCTGTCTGAGACCATACCACGGTCTCGTTGACTTTCCTGTCCTCGGGTTGTCTTCTCCAATCTGTGTCTCGACAACGAGCCGAACGTTCCCTTGCATACTTCGAATACAGTAAGGTAGTCCTGGATGCTCACTGCTCGACGTGTCTCGGACCATGACGGCAGAGCGCGCCGGTCCGAAACGTGCTAACCTTGAATGCTCCGTCCTGTCCTTTGTTTGTGAGGACGCGAGGTGCCGGCATGGCCGGAGGCTCCTGTTCACTCCGTGGTGGTGGTGGTTCCTAAGACGCGCAACAGCGGAACGGGGACCGTGCAGAAATGGTGGCGCCGCGGATAGCGTTTGGAGTGCTCTTCACCCTTTGTCGGAAAACCCAGGCGAATGGGCCTCCACCAACGCGACATTTCAGACAGACATGCCATGTGGGGGGGGGCTTGGGGAGACAGCGCTAATAAAGGTGGGTTGTGGATCGCGGCGGAGTTGGCGGGGTGGCTCGGAACAGCTGATGCGGAAAGAGGGTGGGCAGAATAAGTTTACCGGACAGCTACAGTGGCGAATTCTCCACCAGTGGCATGTACGCCAGGTGTCATCGATGCGCTTTGGTCGCCGACGGTCTCTCAACTTGCCGATGCTGACGCAATGTGCTGCGGACATGTGAGGCTCTTTCAAGGGTTGTGACAATGACACGGCGCCGAGCCGCACCGGACGGACAGCGTCGACATGTCCGGATTTGGAATGTGTTCGTGGGCATGAAGCGTTGGTACGTTGGTTAGTACGGGCTGGCAATTGTGTCTCCCATTCCAGAAGGCCAGAAGGCCCACGCTGGCGTCCCACATGTCTTCTGGTCTATCTGGCTTGGAATGCGGACTTGCGTACCGATGTCTGGTGTTAGCTACGTAGTACAAGTGTTGTCTGTCAGGCAGCTGCACACTGGCTTGCGCAGCAGGTCACGTATACTGGTTTAACCCCACGCTATGTGCGAACGGATGCGCGGAGATGAGCGCACCGAAGTGGTGGCCGTGATGCAGTGATGGCAGTGAGATATCAGGTGCGGAGTAGGTGCGGAAGACTACGCGGCGGCCGGCGCGCCTTTGCCCAAAACGAACAAGACAATCACCAATCCTCACGCCTTACTCAGCTTCGTCCGCGTTACAGCGTTACGTAAATTTTGTCCACTTCGGCCTTCGGCGCTGCCCGAGGGCTTGTAGGCCTGCGCAACCGTTGGTCACAGACACCGAGGATGGATTGTTACTCATCCACCCTCCTGCTTCCCTCGCTCCAGCGGCACCCCGTGGCGCGCCCGCCGGCCTTTACCATTGCTTTGGGGTGGGCAAAGCAGCTGACAAGAAGCCGAGAAAATGATCTCTCGGCAGAGTGGGGGGCTTTTCTGGAATGATTATGTCTACGGGACGTCGACTGCATCAATGCCTGTCCGACGTTTAGCCGGGCGCCGATAGGTTTTTTTCGTCGCCTGCATAGCTGCATAGCTACTTGTAGAGCGGAGAAGAGAGGCGAAAAGCTCGAAAAGCAGTTGCAGGTCATAACCGAAGGTCCGCAGCACGAGATCGACACGACATCGTCAAGTGGCAAAAACCCAAAAGCGCAGCATCGACTAATCAAGCAAGCTTGAGTGAGCAGTGAGTACCATGCATTGCGATGCATCGTGTGAGCTGTCAAATTGGTGGAGGGAGGAACGAAAGCCGGCGGCCCACATAACTGTCTATTGTTTGCTGACAACCCCAGTTTCAACCCCTCGACCACCTCCCCCCACCCAACCGGAACTGCTGCCACTCCTGTCTGCGTCATTTGTGTTATCATCTTGCACTCATCCAAGCACCTCGACATCACCATCTTCTGTTCAACCTCGACTCCACACTCCACCACACTCAGTAACGTATAGCCAATTCATCCAACACTCCCACTTTCGCCCTCCAACTGCACCATTCTCACTTCAATACCGAGGCGCGGCCCTCCATAGACAACCCCTTTCTCAACGCCCCATCATGACAGCTACAAGGACACTCAAAGTCGACGTGACCGTACGTACCCCACGTCGGAATGGCATTTGGCCAACTGGGCGCTAACACCAGTCCGACTACCTCTGCCCCTTCTGCCTCCTTGGTATGCGACAACTCGAGCTTGGTAGGTTTTCTCCATTCCCAGCCCTTGAAGCACGGATCCGGCAGCGGAGCACCTGAATTGTTACTTTCCGATGCGGGGTACTCGGCTCCGAGGTGGAGGAGTTATGGCGCCATGTGAGCCGTGCGATGTCGAGCACGGCGCTCATGATGGCGCCGAGTGCTTTGCATATGGGACACTGAGAGGCAGTGGCAGAAGGCTGGTGAAACGCCCTGCTTCGGTGTTTGCACTGCACAGCATATCCCACACCGTCGCCACTGCCTCGGGCCTCGGCCATCAGCGCACTCGTGCGCCAAGACTATCAGAATGGGTTTAGGGGAGGTTGGAACCAGATTGTATGGCACCGTTGGGACGAGCTGTGTGACATTGTGAAAGGATGGTGAGAGCGGTCTGGCAGACGTCGCCCGCCTTCACACGCTCTCCCAAGTCCACACGCGCGCATTTCAGACCTCACCTGGGTGATCAAGATCTCCCTGGATGTTGGATACTGTGCATAAGGACAAGCGAAGTACCAAGCAGCAGGCTGGGCTCCAATTCGGCTACACGGCGCCCGTGGGCTACCTGATGACAACCCCAGGGTGGGCGTGTGAGAACGAGCGAGGGCAAGCAGGCGACATGCTTAATCTGGCTAGCTGGCTGCTCCTATACACCAGACGTCACATCATGTCCACCCCCCGCATTCCACCCAACGCCGTCACCGCTAACACTAGCCATCGAAAAATACCGCCAGAGGGATCCTGAGCCGTTCAACGTCGAGATTTGCATGCGGCCGTTCCAGCTTAATGGCCTCATCTCCGAGACGCCGATGACACGGTCCGAGTACGGCGAAAAGAAGTTTGGCGCAGACCGCTGGCACTGTGTATGCGACTCCCTCGCTCAAAAGTTCAAGAGCGTCGGCATCGAGTAGTGAGTCCCGATTCCGGCGAGCGCGCGCGAGAGCTCGCGCGCTGTTCTCTTGGCGACTTAGCCAACGACGTCCTGGCTTTCGGCGTCTTGGCAGTCGCAGTCGCCGGTGCCAAGACCGGTGTCGACGGCCACGGCCTGTTGCGGCCGTCATCTATTTGCATCTCCCCGCATCCATTCCGCACACAACGCGCTGACCAAAAGCAAAACGGATGGCGCCATGTCGCAGAGCCATCTCGCCCACCGCTTGACCGAGTACGCGAGCCAGGTGAACCCGTCAGTCCAGCTGCCACTCGCCATGGACATTTTCAACCTGTACCATGTGAAGGGCGTGCACCTGTCTGAGCGTTCTGCGCTCGCAGATATCGGTGTCAAGCATGGCTTGTTTGCGTCTCGGGAGGCTGGGCTTGCTTGGCTAGCAGGCGGGGCCTGCGATCTCGATGTCAAGAAGGCATACCTCACTGCGCAGCGCATGGGCATTACCGGCGTCCCATTCTTCGTGTTCCAGGACAAGTATGCTGCGTCGGGTGCCATGGGCGTCGACGAGTTTGTTGATGTGAGTGAATCCGCTCGTTTCCGATTTGCTGTGGAGAGGCGAGGAGGAGCCTGAGGTAGGAAAGCGCCGACGCGCCGATGGGTGTGCAACTCGCAAAGCGGCTACCACAGCGCCGATTGGGCCGGAAGTACCGGCCCAAAGCGTCTAGACTCGTTTCGGGGCCGAAAGAGCCACGTCCGAGTGTGCATACCTCACGATGACGTTGGAACGCGTCCAGGTGACGTTTCGCACACCAGAACGGTGGACACCTTTCGTCAGCAGGAGTTTTGAGCGCATTCCAGCCAGCTGTGCCAGCCCATGCCAGCTGTGCGGCCGTGTGCGGATCATCCCGGTATCCACTCCCCCTCGGCCGCGACGTGCGTAACACTGGAACTCGGCCAGCGTTCGGCCATTAATCGACCTCGCCTTGGACTACCCATTCCCCAGGAGCCCAGGAGACGGCATCATCTTGTCTACCTGTCGTGTGGCTGATCTAGTCCGGACCCCGTTCAGCCGCGTCTAGTGCCCCTCTTGGGCACCTCGCGCCCGGCTCGCCCCGACTCTGTTGCTTTCGGTTGCGCTCGCTTCTCCACATGTCCCCACCTCAGCCGTCCTCTATTTCCCGACCCTGTTCCTGCTGACCTGCATCTTCCCTCGAATCTCGCTGACACCAGATCCTGGCCGATATCAACAAGCGCGAGACCAACGCCGACGCGCCCTCGCCTGTCTTCCAGACCGGCGAACAGTGCCCAATCCAGACAGGCGGCGGACACGCTGCTCCGACCCCGCAGACGCAGGGCCCGACTTGCGCTCCGACCACAACTGCGACGGTGACTGCTCAGGCTGCGCGTTGATCACATCAGCGAGCCCCTGCACGTGTAGATCAAGAGATTGTACCCATCCCCCTAAACCCTCTTTGGCTCGAGGTCATCGAATCCCATATCTCCCATTCATGCCCTTTGGGGCAACGGACGGTTCGTGTCCGCGGTTGTAGGATTGTATGCTGTGGCTGTGGCGGCTGTTATACATGAGCGTCCATGATGTAGGTATTGCTAGCGTGGGGTAGAAGGGAACAGCAGCCAGGACGACAGGGCCTGTGACGAGGAGTCGCTACCGCCAACCTAGACTAATTGATGCCAACGACGAACTCGTGCACATGACTCCATCGCACACAGCTCGCGCAGTTTGGTTTACTCAGCAAGTCAGCTGCGTCGCTCTGCCCATGCGCCTCCTCGCACCGCGTATTTCTTTCCAGGAGGACGCAACGCCGCCGGGGTTTCCGTCCCTAACTGCCTTTGCGGAAGTTGTCCGCACGCGCGGTTGCCTAACGGTGGGCCAGAATGCTGAGATGCTGATAGTGTAAGATGATACCATACCTCGGCACCCCAGGCCACAAATAGCTCATCGGCGGTAGGATTGCAGGTTTACAGGCGGCATACCGTCCGGCAATCCTTGCCATAACCGCGGCTTGTCGTCGTCCTCCTCGTTCGTCATCCTCGTTTCCGCAGGTTATTCCGCACTGGAAACTTAACTAGCTTCGTCTTGGCTCTGATAACCCTTGGTACCCTATTCGGATCGGATGAGATGTGGAGCACCAACAATTCCTTGAGGCTGTGTGACGCCTCCGCTTCTGCAGTGCAACAGCTCCTCCCTAAGACTCGAAGAGAGCGGGGAGATGCATATGCCCGTCCTCTTCGAGATCGGATCTGTCCTCCTTAACCCGCGCTCAAGCTGTGCCCTCCTTGACCTAGCATTTAAGCTTTGATCGCTCATGGAGCGAGAAACCGGCGTTCTCAAAGTCTTGGCAGGATCACAACTACTGATGGGTGCAGAGGAACGAGTGCGTCTACCAGTGCCAGCTACCATTTAACAGCATCGCCGCCGTATTCCTTGGTCCTCCTGATGAGCTAACAATCTTGCACCATGCTTCTCTGGACTCTCCTTACCGCCGTCACCGCCGTCTCCGCCACTCAAGTTCACCCCGGCCGCAACAACCGCGGCCTCTGCCTGGACGTTGTAGGCGCCAACGGCAACCCCAGCGACGTATACATCTCAATGGGAGTCACTTTGTGCGTTGCCCCTGCTTCCGGCTAATCTCAGTAACCCATGCTCGGGGTCTGGTACGCAGAACTGGGACGTACGCCGCGGTACGACGTTCATCCAGCTCAGCGGGACCGACTGGTGTGTGGACGTCGGAACGCGTAAGTCTCCGGCGTAGCGGGACTGACTGCAGACCGCCGTCCGCCTTACGGCTGGCACCCGGCCAATGGGGAGCGCGCAAAGCTGTACCCGTGTGGCGTGCTGGGGCAGGAGGGCGGGCAGACCTTCGAGTTCCGGAAGAACAAGTTCAGCGTGCAGCAGAAGGCGCTTGGCGACTTCTGCCTCGACGTCGTTGACGGTAACCTCGCCCCTGAGAACGAGTTGCAGATGTGGCAGTGCTACAAGAACAACCCGAACCAGTTCTTCTCGATCTCCTAAGCCGTCTTTGCTGGCCGAGGCTCCCTGGTCTCAAAGGACAATTGCAACGTCTCTATGGACATTAGGCCTGATTCATAACAAGTATAGCACGAAGTAGGACAATGCATTCGTTGACGGGTGAGGTGGACCTCAACAAGCAAAGCGCATGCAGAGAAACAACACTTGCTCACGCTCGTTGCCAGAGCTCTCCCGCTCACGATTCAACTAGACGCGTCGAACGTGCTCGGGAGGATCGGTCGCAGCCGGAATCACGCTGGTTGCAATTGCCTTCCTCCGCAGCCAGTGTATTCCTTCATGCACGGAAGGTCAACAGACAGCTGCCATGAGGTTGGAGAGCCTGCATAAGTGCTCAGACTATTCAGAAACATTCGAAGAAGAACAACGTGAAAGTTTTTAATTGCATTATATACGGTTGCTCTTCTACCCATCATAAGCAAACCATCGGCATTGTGGCGGAGTGGTTAACGCGGTTGACTAGAACCGAGATCGTTCTAAAATCAACTTCCTTCGGGAGCGCATGTTCGAATCATGTCAATGTCGTATTCTTTTGCAATCTGCTGGCCTCGGCCAGTCCGCCCACCAGTTTGCAACCGAGGGAGGGGGGTTGTCCCTGGAGTAAATCGTCCACGGACACCAAGCTTTCTTTTGGGCCTTCCGAGGCCCAACACCTGCCATGCTTAGCATCTTGGTTAGCCCTGGCCTCAGGCTATTTGTAGCTATGCTCAGGCGACCGCAAAGTGGTCTTGAGCGTGGTTGTTGAAGTTTGTAGTTGCAGTGGCGGAAGCCGAATTCGGCATCCAGATCGGCCCGATCGAGGAACAACCTGGAGATTGCTCCATTGCTCCGTCGTTTGTGGAGCGGAGCGCCGACGAATCGCGGACATGGACTTGGCGACGTGGGCAGCGATGGTGCGATCCGACATCGGGCGGATGACTACCTTGGCCTCGTTCTCCGCTAGATGTCGCTTTTGATGGCAACAACCACTTTCCCATGCCCGATAACGCAGGTAGTACGCGGCGACGGCGCGATGACGATGACGGAAACGACGGGCCTTCCAAGCGGAAACGGTTGAGCTGTGCCGGTGAGTGCGCCGCGCGAACGATTCCGCTTCGGACATCGCTGCGATGGCCTGAGCCTGGCCGCTGACGCCAGAATGCCGTCGTCTCAAGCTCAAGTGTGATCGGCAAGGTGAGCAATCTATGTGCGTAGCTCACACCAGTGCCATGTTCGAACTGCGTCAGAAGGAGGAGAGTTGAGCTGTGTCCCGACGGCCCTGGGAGCGGAAGTACTGGACTGTGAGGACGCCTCAAGGGCATACTGACAGGAGATCGGCCTACAACTCTATTCTCGAGGCCAAGGTCGCGGCACTCGAGGATGTGCTCAAGGAGAAGGGAATTAACCCTCCTCGTATCAACGGGCCGGCGAGGAGCAGCATGCAGCCCTCCACGCCGCTGCGGCCAGTCCAGGAAAGGCATCCGCGTCCCCCGCGAGGCGGATCGAGCCCGAGTGTCCCTCCGGACGCACCTAACCATGACGGCGACGACGTTGCGGTTGATGTTGACGCCATACCGTTACCTCCGCGCACGCCGGAGGTCTCAGAGCCTCGAGAGCATGTTCTATCGTTCGCGGATGTTACGTCTTCTGTTCCCGAGCCGGTCCACATCGCCAGCGGACCTAGCGTCGGTGGCGCGAGCATGGCCCCACCAACCGATCCCGCTGAGCAGAGCTTCGGCACACTGGTGATCACCGAGTCCGGGCGGTCGAAATGGCTGGGCCCGACGGCCGCAAGCGACTGGCTCAAGGACGTGAGTTCCGTTGAGTACTGCAGAGCCGAGATCCGTTCGGTTGACAGCAGCAAGAGATGGAGGACAACGACACGCCGCCACGGTCACGGGCCCAGTCGCCGGTACAGGCCACTACGTTCCCGTTCTCAATTCCCTCCACCATCACGACAGAGTACCTCGTCTCGAAGCTTCCGCCGGTCGAGGAGGCGCGCCAGTATATCGACAGCTACTACAAATACTTTGGCTGGCAGTGAGTTTGGTACCTGGTCAAGCCTGACAGCAGCTACGACGTGTGCCCACGGTACGTTTTTGACCCGATCTTCGAAAAGGCGTACACCGAGATGCAGCCGACACGGGGCTCGGCGCGGTCCGTCTCGGCGCAAGAGCTGGCGATCGTGTTTATCACAATGGCCTTTGGGGCGCTGCATGACCTCGAGCTCCCGCCCAACGATCCCGTGTCAGAGGAATTCTACGCTGTGGCAAGACTGTGTCTTGTCAAGGGCAAGTTCCTCGTTCACAACACTCTTGCAGGTGTACGAGCGTTGGTGGGTTAGCTGCCGGAGGGCTTCGCTAACGGCAGTTGATTATGGGACATTACTGCTTGTCCGTTTCTGCCGGGGTGAGGAGCTGATAACAGGCAATCAGAGGAGGGACGGAACGGCGACACGGCATGGCCGATCTGGGGGCTTGCAATGCGCACAATCCAGGCAGTGAGTCGTAACGTGATCTAGCTGAACGCAGATGGGTTTGCATCGCGACGGCACGCGGTGGAATCTGCCCCCAGAAGTAGTGGAGGAGCGACGGCGCGTGTTCTGGGAGTGCCAGACCGCAGATGTGCTCCAGGCCAACTGCTTTTCCCGATCGTGCGTCGGTCCTTCTGTGCTAGCTGACTGGCAGGAGCACGATCGTCTCGCACCACATTGACTGCGCGTTTCCGTCAGACCCAGGCCCCGATAAGAGCTTCTCCACTCTCAAGTTTGAGCTGTCCCTGCTCGCGCAGCAGGTGCTGGACTTCGCCATGGACGTGCGGCCAAAGTCGTACTCGTCCGTACTGGCACTGCACGAGCGCCTGTGAGGGACAACGTGGGGCTGTATCTGATGACAGGGCCGAATTCGAGAACTCTGTGCCGTACGCCATGCGTTTCCGCGCGGCTCTGCTCGCGCGGCCGAGCCGATACTCTGACCCTGCGGAGGCCATGCGCGACAGCCCGGAAGAGAGCAGGCGGAACATCCAGCGAACCATGCAGGTGGGTATCTTGTGGTGCGTGGCGCTGATGCCCAGCAATACACACTTGCGCTCAATATATGCGAGGTCATGATGACGCTGCATAGGCAGTACTACGTCCATGCTCTGCATGAGCCTGTTGCCGACCCGACACTGAGTGTTTATGGCCAGTCGTATCTCACCATCGTGGAGCGGTGCAACGTGAGCTTTGGCCTAACTGCAGCTGACTCCAGATGATCGTCCTCATGACGGCCAAGGTGCACGCGCTGCACCCAAACGTGTCCGCGCGGCACTGGTATATCTGGGTATGTGGCCTCTGCATCGGCCTTCTTTCCCAGCTCACAGCAGTACCACCTGTTCACAGCTGCGGTGTGTGCGGCCACGCTCGTCATCGAGAATCCGCGGAACCCCCTAGCGCCGCTAAGTCTCGCACTCTTCGACAACGCCATCACGCTGTACTCGTCCGTAGTACAGGGGAACAAGTCGACGCGCATCGTGCAGAACCTCAAGTGGCTCCAGCGCCTGCGCAACAGGGCGGGGGAGCGTATGCGCCAAGCGGCAGGCGCGGAGGGGCCAGAACTGTTGTCGGACGAGGAGGGCGTCAACGACGTTGAGCTGCTGGGATGGCGGACGCGGCTGGTCAAGCGGGCCGTACAGGGGCGCACGGCTACTACAGTGGGGACCAGCCCCGCCACGACTGTGTCGCCAGACGTGCCGGTCCTGCCAGCGGTCAGCAAGGATAACACCCAGAGTGCTGAGGACCTGGTGAGTTCCCGGTCGTTCCAGCTGACAATCAGTTGCAAGAGTTTTGGGAGCCGCTGCTCTTACCCAACGTGTCGAGCATGGACAACGGGGCTGCAAGCATGTTTAGCTGGGACCTTGAGGAACCTCTCAGGTCGCAATGAGACGAAGACGATGCGGCATAGTTCAGGTTGATTAGGTTGCATTGTGGCAGCTTGGAGTGCGGCGTCGAGGACGCCTCTGATGTCACCGTAGCACAACAAATATGAAGGGCGCTGGGAGTAACCGGAAGGGAGTAATGTACATCCATAATCGCAAGCAGAAGGTCCATCATCGCCTTGACATAGTGCGGCTAGTTAGATCGTCGGTGCGGGAAGCGGGAATGCCTGCCTTCGAGGACTGATGGCGCTGGCTGAACTACGCGATAACTGCCGGTTAGTCTGGCCAACCGAGTGGAGGACGGGCAGACTTACCCGACGCAGGAATGCCAAGGGTTCGACATTATTTGGAGGGGGAGAGCGGTTGGAAGTGGTACGGGAGAGGGAGAACGACGAGCGGTTGACAGGGCTGCGCCCATCGCCGCTGGTCGAGCGTTCGCTATTCCGCTCTGCCTCCTCCAGCTCACGCACCATGGCCGCCTCCTGCGCCCGGAGCGCGATGGCCGCAGTCTCTACCTCGAAGAACGTGCGCACCATTGTGATCACGAGCTCGACGCTGCGGCAGCGCGCAAAGGCCTCGGCGTACGGCGCAGAATCGTAGGTTGTCGGAAAGAGGCCGCCGAGGATCTCGTTGGCAATGTCGATTGCGCGGGAGATGTGCGCGATGGTCGTCGAGTTTGGGGGAATCCCCTCGATGTGGAGTCGGAGTTTGGTGCCCGACTGGACCTCCAGTGGGTGGAGCTTGGGCATGGGCGCAGCCATGGCGGCGACAAGATAGCGTGGTGGTACTCGCGAGGGCTGCTTGGAGCGCGATGAAGACGGACCGAGAAGTGGTGGGCAATTGGATAGTCGTGAGGAGGCCGCGATTGGATAGTCGTGAGGAAACCGGGGTTGAACGCGACCGCCTGGCTTCTCGTCATGATGGTGGCCAACACCGTCATGTGGGCAGTGGCGCCTGCCTGATCCGATACCCATTTCGGAAATGACTGGCAGCCACGTTCGTACGCGTTCTTCGAATTGTCATCAGTAAGGGTCAGACGCCACGAACGCCACAGTCATGAACTTCCTATGAGACATTCCTAGTCGATACAACACATCTATGTTTTCACTTTGCGCGGAACTCGTCAGGCGTGTCCGGCTGGTGTTTCCAGTCGGCTGCGATAAACTCGGGCAGCGACGACACGTGCTTGAAGATGGCGTTGCACGTCGGGTAGTCGTCGAGGTTGGCACCGAAGCTGCGCGTTAGCTGGCAGTGATGGACGGGGCTTACCGCAGGCAGGTGTACATCTGCGGCGCGAGGGCAACGTCCGCGAGCGTTAGGCTGTCGCCGTACGCGTACTTGCCGCCAGAGTACTTCTTGAGGATGGCCTCGAGGGCTTCTGTCAGCGTGGTCTCGCGTATGGCCATGGGACGCTCGCAAGCAGCTCGACTGCCAACTCACCCTTCAATCCCTGCTCATTGACGTCCTTGGCCCACGCCTCCATGTCCCCACCCATCCCCTTGACCTTCTGCAGCGTCTTGAGGTTTGCCAGCGGCTGCATGTCGCAGACGAGAACATCGATAATGCTCCTCACCAGGGCCTTGCCCCGCTCATCGGCCGGCATAAGAGGACCGCACTTGGACCCCTTGCCAAACACGGCATCGAGGTACTCCATGATGGCCGCCGACTGGGTAAGATACCACTCCTCGCCGTCCGAGGGCGACACTTTGAGGGTGGGGACCGCGCAGGAGGGGTTGAGGGCGGCGTAGTCGGGTGCCTTCTGCTCGCCCTTGAGGAGGTGGACGAAGACGGTCTCGTACGGGGTGCCCTGGAGCGAGAGGAGAGTGCGGACCCGCGTCGCGGCCGACGAGCGGAAGTACGTGTAAAGGGTGAGCTTCACCTTGATCAGCGGAGTTGAAGACGGCGTAGTAGATATCCCAAGCCTGGTCCAGATCCTTGGTCTCCCCATGGCATCTGTACCTCTGGCACAAGTCGCGCGCCTTGCGGAGCTCATCTCCAAAGCTCTGCTCCAAATTTCTGCACGAATGATGCTTCGCGCAGCGTCTCGGGACTCTTCTCGACCAAGTCGTGCAGAGGCTCCAGCTCTTAGAACATCGCCGCCTCATTGCGGTCGGCAAAGAAGTGCTTGGTGGCCTCATCTAGGCCTTCGTACCACTGCTCGTGTCATACCTTTGGCTGGGACTGGGACATTTTCAAGTGAGTGAATGGGTGGGTGATGTGGGCAGACGCGCGTGGCAGTTGTTCAAGTAGCTCAATAGGTAGGCATCGTGAATATCCGGCTCAGCCTTTCGAGTTCAATCAGTCGCCATTCTCGATAGTAAGATCGGCTCTCGCCCCGTGCTCGGTGAATCCAAGATATCAGTTGGGTGGAGGCCGCTTTGAGGTTTAACCGAATGCTGAGTTGCCGGTTGGGTGAGCTGTTTTTACCCGAAACCCGATGATCGCCACAGCCCCGCATTTTGGATCCTTCGGCAGTCCCGCCTGGCTAATATACCGCAGAGTTGCAGAGTTGCCTCGGTTGCGTTCGTTGCTCACCGAGTGCACACCGAGGTCGTTGGAATGCGGGCCACTCAGAAATGGCGTATTGCATGTGAGCAAGGTACCTAGAGCGCTGGAGCATATTCAACCATTAACACATTCAACCATTATGTTTCGACACTTGTCTCTGACATTGAACTGGGTCGCGGCACATCCACCGAGTCATCTGATCAATGGGTCGCACGGTTCGCGGAATGTACAGAATGCCAAGCATGGGCCCAGAAGACTCTTCTACTCCCGCGTCACCCCTCTCAGCACTTAGCGTCGATTCAGCAACCGAGGCATCATGCCCAATAATATCCGTGCAATGCTACTTTCATTCCCTCGGTACAAACTACGTGCTACTCCTACTAAACCTAACTGGCAATGGATGATGTGATGTGGAGATGTGGTGATTGGGATTCCGAACCGCGGTACAAGGGACTATGCCCCAAGGCACCAAGTCGGGAACTTAGTGGGCCTTGTTGGTGATGGAAGCGGCCAGCTTGAGCTCGGCACGGTTCTTCTCCTCGGCGATCCAGTCCTCGATGGTGTCGGCGTCGCGGGGGACGAAGCGGATCTTGAAGGGGTGGGGCTGGTGCGAGAGACCACGAGGGTTGGAGCAGGCAGTAGCGGGGTTGATGTCGTAGTCCTCGGAGCCAACCTCCATCTTGAAGAAGTAGATGAGCTTGCAGAAGGCGACGTAGAGCTCGCGGTTGGCAAGGTGGACACCGGCGCACATGCGGCGGCCAGCGCCGAACGAGTAGTGGGCCTGCTGGTTGATCTCGGACTTGTCGAGGAAGCGCTCCGGGCGGAAAACGTCATAGTCGCCGTAGCGCTCGGCGTCGTGGTGGATGGCCCAGGCGTTGAGGAAGACAGTGGTGCCGTCGGGGATGTGGACACCGCGCCACTCCGAGTCGCCGATGGTAGCACGGGGAAGAGCGAGCTTGAGGACAGAGAAGTAGCGCGAGCACTCCTGGTGGAGGGCGGTGATGTAGCGGACAGTCTCCTCGGACGAGTCGGGGATGGCGCCGCCGTAGACCTCGTAGATGGCGTTGTAGGCCTTCTCCTGGATCTCGGGGTGCTTGGCAAGGTAGCCGACGGACCAGATGAAGGTGTTGGCGAGGGTGTCGAGACCGGCAGAGACCATGGAGAGACAGATGGACGAGAGCTCGAGGTCGGTGAGCTTGGCCTCGGGGTCCTTGAGAATGTTGCCCATGATGCAGGGGATGTCGGTGCCGTTCTTGACGCGGGTCTTGAGGTCGTCGAGCAGGGACTTCATGTACTTGTCACGGCGCTTGCGGGCGTCCTCAGCCTCGTCAACGGTGCCCTTGTTGGTGGGGAGCCAGCGGAGAAGCGGAACGTAGTCGGCCCATGAGTTGGAGAGCGAGCGGAAGTTGGCAACAACGGTCTCGACCTCGATGATCTCACGGAAGAGGGCGTCGTCAATGTCGTCGAGACGGGAGCCGTAGTTGACAACAAGCGAGGCGTTGAGGGCAAGGCGCTGGAGGTACGAGTACGGGTTGAGCTCCTTGGTGCCCTTGCCGCCGTCGCGGTAGATGTCCTCGACGAGGGCGAGGGTCTCACGGTCGATGATGGGAACGTAGGTCTGGACGGCGGTCTTGTTCAGGGCAGTGGCGGCAGCACGGCGCTTGCGCTTGCACGAGTCGTCCCAGGGCGACGAGCCGATGGTGAAGCCAGCCGAGGACGAGACGACATTGTGGAAGTTGTGGAACAGGGGACGCGAAATGTAGATGTTACCGAGGTCACCGAAGAGGTACTTGGCGGCCTCGGCAGTGTTGACAATGACGATCTCACGCTCGCCAAGAGTGACCTTGTAGACGGCACCGTACTTCTTCGACCACTTGTAGTAGGTCTGCGCGGCGTCCTCGTCAAGCGACAGGAGGTTACCAAGGATGGGGAGGGGAGTGGGACCGGGGAGGTGGATCTGGCCACGAGCGTAGCGCAGGTACTGGACCACCGAGATGGCGAAGAGAGCCACGCCGACGACGGCGAGGGTCTGGGAGTTGAACCCGAGCTGGAAGTTGTTCAGGTCGAACAGGCTGTGCTTTGCGGTCGCCATTTTGAGATGTAGCGAAGGACTTGAGGATGGGGACTATGGCTCTCACGACGTTGTGTCTTATAAGTGGCCTGTGACTGGTGTGCTCGGGTATACCACTGGGCCATGCATGTCCAAATGACACTCACCGGTAGTGAACAAGCCAGTCGGCTCAAGCACAGTAGTCAGTAGCGGATGTAGCTAAGTGAGGGGCACGTGAGCTCGTCGAATCTCATCAGCCTCACCCCCGGGTTCCCTTACTTCTCGGCTCGCAACTAACTGTTCTGGCTTTTTTGGAGGTAGGTGGGGTTTAAGACGAGCCCGCTTCTGAAACAGCATGTGAGTGGTCAACGGGATGTGGGCTTGCCATGCAATTAGGGGATTAGGAACTCCAAATCACCACTGTACCGCAGACCGGGTATACCCTCCACCCTCGGTTCGGGTAAAACGCCACTTGGTATTGTGAGGTCTCCATTGCGAAGTCAACTTCCATAAACGGCCGCGGGGCTGTAATTTGTCTACCTAAGGTATTGGTATAAGGAAGCATGAAGATAGCCACTAATCACTGACAGTGAACGAGAAGCCGATCTAGGTCCGAGTTCATACCAGGGTTGGCCTCGCGTAGACCAACCCACCACGCGTCGAGCCGCGAACTCGGGAATAGTATGCCCCGCAGCTGTTGCATTTGCAAGTTCCTCGTCTCCACTCAGAACTACCAGACAGCCTTGGAGCATCCATAAGCCTGCCCGTAGCTGGTTCACGAGAGTGGTAAGGCGAACTCCAAGCTTCAGCAACCACGTGGAGCGGAGAGTCACCAGAGACCGCGACGAAGTGGTCATAATGCCGCTACAAGCGTGATACCACATGTTTTTATGCCATGCAGCCTCCAGCACACTCTCTTTCGTGTGCATAACGTATGGGGAGCCTCTCGGTACTACGTCCCTTATACCTGCCATTGATGCATCTGTAAAACTGGTTGCTAGTAACCTCATTGAAAGTTCTGGGTTCGTTCTGTTACACAGGTGGCTGTTTGACCTTGCAGCTCGGTGCTCCTGGCAAATCGATGATTGATTTGAATATCCGAACTTTGATAGAATGATCGTGAAAGCATACCCCGTCAGCAGCACAAAGATCACAGAACTACTGCCTTCTACGGCCACCTCTCTCTCACACAGCCTGCAGCAACACTCTTCGCCCAACAAATGAAAGGGACGTTCTATGTGCTTTGTAGAACTGCGATCAAAAAGGGCGGGATTGTGAGCCGGAAACTTCGAGAACGTCCTTGTCGTGCAAACTATGCGCTTGGACAAGATAACGAAGCGAAGCCTCCCGGTTCACTGGCCTCCGCCAGTTTTATGATGCATTTGTGAGCCAGTCGCAGAGCCTTGGCGGCTCTGATGTAGTGGTGTGTAAGCAGCAACGTGATGAAGGAGCTTCCACAGCACAGGTGGACACACGGGATTCTGAGCTGCCACCCACGATACTGTTATGGTTGGTCACCGCCGGGGAGCGGCCTCTCACGGAGATAACGGATCGCCACATCTCCACTGCACGTATCTTGCACCGTGCTAGCCGTGCTTAAACTCGCCATTGTCCACGTGGGTGGCATGCAGAGCTCAACTGTCCAGCGGTCACTCCCCTCCTGCCCGAAGCCCCGGGGGGGGGGGGGTGGGGGGGGGGGTTAGTCGACAGTGACACGGATCAACGGCAGGCCGAAAGTCCAACGACGTCCAGCGGTGTCTGGATGAGCGGTGACTACCTTGGGTGGAAGCCGCGGTAAAACCATGACATGACAACCGGATCAATATCGGCCGCGCTTCACCAGCTTGCTTTACCCGCTTGCCCACTGCTGATCTATCTTCAACGTGTGCTCGTCACTGGCTGGGCAGGGGCTTCTAGAGCGGTCTGGCTAAAAGCAAGTCTCGGTGTACTTCTCTTCGTCTCTCCCCACTACCAAGTTCAAAATTCAAGATGGCCGGAAAGAGCTTCATCCAGTACGCTGCCGACTGCCCGTTCCCGATCGAGAACTGCCCCTACGGCGTGTTCTCGACTGCGGCCAATGACAAGCCCCGCCCCGGTGTTGCTATTGGCGACAAGATCCTCGACCTTGAGGCGCTGAGCAAGACCAAGCACTGGGAGAAGTCGCCTCTGCCTGCTGAGGTTGTGCAGAAGGTGAGTCGCGATGAGCGGAGTTGCCTGCGAAGGGAGCGGCGGTGTACGAGCTGTCAATGGAAATGACTTGGGCATGGGGACAGTGAACACAACTATCAGCGGTGTCGTGACCGACGAGAACTCACTGCGTGGCTCGGATAGTGCAGTAACCCTGCCTGCTCGCTATTCGATGTGGACACGGCGATGTGCGTTGCCCCGGTCGCACGCTGTGCAGCAGTCCCCGACCGCTGGCTCGGACCGTGCCAAGGCCGCTCCAGCCGGCAGCCGCGGTTCCCGTAACACAAGCTGGCAAGATTCCAACTGGACCACCGCTAACCACAGGGTACCCTCGACCCCCTTGTTGCGCGTGAGCCCGAGGACTGGTCGGCGTTCCGCAAGTATGTGCAGGAGATCCTCGGTGCGAACTCGCCCCTGGCCTCGGAGGCTGGCTCCAAGCTCTTCGCTGAGCAGAAGGGCGCGACGATGCACCTCCCAATCACCATTGGCGACTACACCGACTTCTATGCGTCCTACGAGCACGCCTTCAACTGTGGTGTTCTTTTCCGTGACCCCAAGAACGCTATCCAGCCCAACTGGAAGCACCTTCCTGTCGGTTACCATGGTCGCGCATCGTCGGTCGTCATCTCGGGCACGCCCTTCCACCGCCCCGTTGGCCAGATTCTCGACAAGCCGGGAGACAAGCAGCCGATCTTTTCCCCGTGCCGCAAGCTCGACTACGAGCTTGAGATGGGCGTCATTTACGGTGGCAAGGAGACCAAGCTTGGCCAGCGTCTCTCGCCGGACGAGTGCCGCAAGAGGACGTTCGGCCTTGTCATCCTTAACGACTGGTCTGCGCGTGACATCCAGGCGTGGGAGTATGTCCCTCTTGGTGAGTGGCGGCTACGATCAGTCACTGCACGTCGCTAACCCCAGGCCCCTTCCTGTCCAAGAACTTCTGCACCTCGATCTCGCCGTGGGTGGTCTCGCCCGAGGCCCTTACTCCCTTCAAGACCAAGCAGTACGACCACGAGTTCGAGCTCCTTCCCTACCTCCAGGACAAGGACGGCTACAACTACGACATTCCCCTCAAGGTCGAGATCAAGGCTGAGGACATGGACGACTACGAGCAGGTGTCGCTCTCCAACACCCAGCACCTGTACTACACCTTTGCGCAGATGTGGGCCCACCACTCATGCACTGGGTGCCGCCTGCGCCCTTCCGACATGCTCGGCTCTGGCACCATCTCCGCACCGCGCCGTGACGGCCTCGGCTCGCTCCTTGAGAAGTCAAACGGCGGCAAGGACCCTTACAAGCTCGGCAAGCGCGACGACATGACTTTCCTCCGTGACGGTGACACTGTCAAGATGTCCGCTGTTGTGGAGGGCGACGGCTACTGCATCGGCTTTGGCTCGGTCGAGGGCAAGGTCCTCCCCGCTTTGGAGCAGTAGGGTAATTATGGCGATCTGGTAGAGGTCGAGAGTTGTGTATTTGGACACCAGCCCACGTATTGTAGGAGAGCCACCGCGCCGTCGGCTATTGCACATGAACATCTTAGATCAGCCGTCATGGTGCATGCGAGGAGGGGTTGCGTTCTACAGAATTCTTTAGTGGTGAACTTCACGACAAATAATCTCTAGCGGTGATCTTACACGACGGATCATTTCGGTGATCTGCTTCGCCGATCTCGGGCTTGGCCAGTTAAGCTTACCTCCCCCGCCTCATCTTGCCTTGCGCTTTACGAGTGCCAGGAGGGATGTTGTACGATGTATTCACCCACCCAACTCGCCCACCTGGTGGCCAGTCGCTCCTTTGTCCGTTCCCAGCCGCGCCTGCCGTCTTGAAGGAGGATTGCGTACTTGCCCCAATCAGTGGATGTCACCAGTGACACCAGCTCGGGTAAAGCATGGACAAGAAGCAAGAGGCGAGGTTGATGATGAAATCCGCATCCGTGAGTGGATGATTACACGTGGTACGAGGTACGCTGATGGCGCATCGAGGCGGATAACGGCACCGGCAAGCTGTTCCGGGGCGGTTTTGGCTCTTGCAGCGTTTGGGCTGATGTGAGGCTGTGAGGCTTCGTACGCACTGTCGCTCGCAAGCACAGTCACTCCTGTCGCTCGCTCCTGCTCAGGGCGGCTGTTGGCAGCACCTTGCTTTCGATCATCCACTCGCGCCTCGACAAGACGTACCGACTACCGACCATGCCCATCTCTGACTAATTCTCTGACACCTCTTTCAACAGTTTGGTCCACTCTTTCTTGTCCCACCTCACTCTTGCAGCCCGGCATACACATCCCCACATCGCCCCACTTCACCCCACTTCGAGCCCCGGCCCCCGCTTTCTCCGCATTTGTCCCCGTCCAGCTTCTTCTCATTACCCATACCACCACGCCAATTGCTTGACCACTTGGATGCTTACAGCTGAGAGCCGCTCGACCGCCCCGATCGCGCCTCGGCCCACCAACGCACACCGCAAGATGCCGCCGGCCGTCCACGAGCGCATCCGCACCCTGCGCGCGTGTACTGCCTGCTCGGCACGTAAGGTCAAGTGCGACGGGCTGGACGAGTGCGCCGCGTGCAAAAAGCACGGAGTGCAGTGCATCTATGTCAACTCGGGCAAGAAGCGCGGACCCCCAAAGGGCGCACCTGCTCGCGGCGGGCCAAAGCGTCGTGCGGTCGTCGACGAATCCAACGGCAGCCCCAACAGGGCCGTCAACGGCACGTCGAATCACGACAGCAAGCCGCAAGCACCGCCAAAAGTAGGCAGCGGGGAGATGCGCCCACCACTCACGGCGCCAATGGACGGAAGGCGACTCGCGCCTATGGTTCGGATCGTCACTCCGCCGCATTTGGACCCCGGGAGCTCGTCGCCGAGCTTCGAGTCCATGTTGGGTCTTGACATGGAACGGGATCTCGTTGGCGGCACCGCTGGTGAGATGCTCAACGACCTCAACTTCAGCCCGTGGTCGCCCACCGCGACGGGGTCTACCAGTTCTGTGCCCCTCCCTACATCGACATCACACATGCCTTCCGCCCCATCAGCGCCAGCTCCTGGCTCTGCGCCAACAACACATCACCGAAGCTCCATCTCAATGTCCTCGATGACTTCCGGACCAGCGGCACAATCACCCACCGCATCGGCCTCAGCCGCATCATTCTCGCCGAGCGTCGGTGCAAATGCCGGTTTGACCGAGGACGCAATGGACGAGCTACTGCTGCTGTACGAGACCTTCATCCACCAGCACTGGCCGATCATCTATCTTCCCGCCTTGCGAAGTTTACGCCAGCTAGAAACGCAATCGCCTCTCGTGTTTGATGCCATCCTCGCTCTCTCTGCATGCAGTCACGACCAGGGGAACAACATTACGGCGGACGACCTGCAGTCATACAGCCAGCCGCGGTACGTTCGTGGGCCGTTTGCCGCGCTCTCCGAGACGCTTGTCGAAAGCGTGCGTCAGCGTATCTTGAGCTCGCTTGGCGCATGCGATCTCCCAACGATCCAGGCAGCCATCCTTATCACTCTCGTCGATATCGGCTACGGCCGTACGCAGTTCGCGTACCACATGGGCGGAATTGCGTGTCGTATGGCCATCGATCTCGGGCTGCATACCATGCGACAACCGGCCAACGCCGGCCATGGCAAAGCTGGCGGGCGCCTCCAGCATGAGCAGTACCGGACACTCTGGGCATGCTATATCCTCGACAAGATTCTTGCAGCGCTCCTCCAGCGCCCGCCGATGATGCGTTCGGTTGTGATCGACACGCCGCGCCCCTCGACAATGGAACGGGACGAGCTCGACCTCTGGCTCTCAGGCCGCGCGAGCCGATATCTCAACCCTTCGGTTGTTCCTGTCATGGAGTGCTCCAAGTCGCACGCACTGTCGAGCTTCAACGCGTGGGTCGACGTCATGACGATCCTGGAGGACATCCTCGACCACGTCTATCGCCCCTCCGAGTGCCGTGCGCGCATCGAACACCCCGACACTGCTGGCCAGCACTACGACGATCTTGTCGTCGGCATCGACGCTGCGCTGAGGCAGTGGCGCGTGACTCTTCCAGCCCACTTGCAATGGGACGACCATGACGAGCGGGCACACATCTGCGTTGGGCCTCACGTTCTCACAGTCCGTGGGTGGTTTTACACATGCATGGTCCTCGTCCATCGCCCGCGCGTGCCATTTCTCGATGCTGCGGCGTCACCACACTCCGATGCGGCCGAGGCGCTCTCCCGCATGTCGACGTCACACTCGCAGAACACGCCGCGGCCGACACACAAAAGACTGCCCAAGGGTATCGACGCGAGTCGGGATGCAGCGTCCAACATATGCCAGGTCCTCGAGGGGTACAAGCATACCTTCCGCGTGCGCAAGTTCCCCAGTGTGTGGGTATACATGATTTTCCAGGCGGGTACAGTCCACGGTGGTCTGGCAGCGAGGCCAAGCCCAGCACCGTTCGTGCACGACACCTCGATCGAGCGGCACGATGTGTCACCCCTGCGTGGGGAGAGCTTCCAGCGTCTTGAGCAGTGTATCGGCTGGCTCGACCAGATCGGGATTACCTGGGCGAGTGCATCGCACCACTCGGAGATTCTGCGCCGCATCTCAGCTGTAGGGGCTAGGACGCGCCCCCCATCGCCGAGGTTCGACGAGTTCATGACCGATCCCTCGGCAACGTCCACAACAACAGCGACGCAAACGCCCCAGAACCCCTTCGACCTCTCTGTGGTTGGTGGATCTGGAGCCGCGCACCTCGCGTCGGACAATGTCGACCCCCACGCGCAGCAGAGCGAGGAGCTTCTCAATGCGTGGATCCTCTTCTGGGCTGGCATGCCGACAGCCTCAGACGACGTGTCGTTGTGGCAAGGGTTCGAGAGCATGTTCACCGATAATCCACAGCTCTCCAATACGCACCACCCGCCACTACATTAGCCAATTGCCAAGCCCCCCTCTTTCCGCTCAGCCACGTGCTTTCTTTATCTCTTGCCTGGTTGGTTGTATGCCTAGTGTATGAAGTAGTTGGTCTATTTGCGTCACTGTCTCGGGAGCATGGATATTTCGGCAATGTCTGCCAGTCGATGCGTTCGCAGCGATTTGGGCCAGTAGCACTCAAAACCTGCATGCTCGTTTGCTGTCGTGATTGTGTCTTGCTGTATAAAGTACAAATGCGAGAACTCATGCTACAATCGTCTCTCATTATTCTCTCTGGGGGTGTGCAACCTCACCTATTTCTTCTTACTGTTCCTCACGCTGCGAACTCATTTACTTCGTACGCGCTCAGGTACGGTTCGTCATTCCACAGAACAGTGACGACCTGGCCCCACGAGGGTGCACTGTGCCCTGCAGCTTGAGCCATTCGACACTCCGTCTCCCACAGGGTCTTGAGGAGTTTCTGCCATTGGGCATCGAGCGGTGTGCACGTTCCCGTCTCGCGCAACTCCGCGCGCATTTTGCGTTCATACACATCGAACTCGCTGGCACGGTAGCACTCGAAGAGCATCAGCAGCCGCTTTTGATTCCACGAGGCTTCGGTGGGGTTTGTGAGCTCCATCGTGTTATGCGCACGGTCACGGAGGCGCTTGAGGCGACGAAGGACCGCCCAGGCGAAGAGGTGTTGCGGTACATTTGGGTCTTCGGTGACGTAGGGCAGAGGTGCTGGAACCGAGGTTGGCGACGGAGACGACCTCTCAGATTCATCGATTGTCGACATAGACACGATGCGCGGGAACGACCCAGCCTTGGGGGTGGCCATCGGGGAGACCGTAGGGGACGTGGACGGTGGTGAATTGGCGAGGGACGAGGGTGGCGATGTCTCCACCTCAGATGAAAGCGGCGTGTGCGACAGCTCAGGTGTGCCAGCAGAGGCTGAGGATGTCACAGACGAGGAAGAGATCATCGTCATAGTTGGTGACCGGGTATCTGGATAACGGGAGCTTCCGTCGTTGGCACTGTCAAGCCTTCGGAAAACGAGAGATGCGGCGTGAGCCTTGGCGTTTAATGGGGGCAGTACGACAGCAATAGCTGGATCTTCAAACACTTCAGGCATGGGCCAGTAGGGGGGCGAGTCGTCAGGCTCGTTGTTGACCATGGAAGAAGCGTCGAGCTCAAGAATGTCGCGAGGTTTCTTCTGCTTTCGCTTTGGTTTTGCCTTCTTCTTCTTTGATGGGGCAGCGGTAGAGTCTACAGCCCCATCCTCCGTAAGATCCGTAGCTGTCTGTGAATGGGGTGGATTGTCGACAGTCACAGTGTTGTCAGCTTTGGAGAGGACGTCAGACGACGGGGCGACAACTTGAGTGGGGACGACGTTGACCTTCTCTGATTCCCCAGACATCACTTTGACCACGGCAGAAGATGGTTTGACAACGTACTTCCGAGCCATTACGGGACGACCCTCCCATTTACCCATAGCACGCGAGAGAAGGTTGTCAACGTCGGTCTCAGCCAACCACGGGGCCGGGTTCCGGGTCTCAAACCCGTGAGCCATAGGCGTGTTGGGAGGCGCTGAGGGCATGTCGGGAGTCTCGTCAACCTCTTTGCTGGTGTTGTTAATTGGAACAGAAGGCTGGAGGTGTGCAGGAATTGGGATACCGGGTGGGAAAGACGGAGCTTGAGGCGTTTCACTCTCCTTGCTCTGCGGCGGCTCGTTCCCCTTGTTCGTCACCTCCACAAGGGCAACAAGACTGCCGTCAAGACTATGGGCAGAGGAACATAAGTCTCCCGGGGCAGCGTCCGTGGCAGGCGTGGCGGAAAGGAGCTTCTCGGCTGCCTTGCGCTCGCGTTTGGCTTTCTTCTCGCGGCGACGCGCCGTCTTACGCTCATGGAGGTCTTGCACCGCCTGGCGCCGGTCCACGCCGCGCTCTCGATCCCGCTGGCGACGGCCCTTACGTTCGGTCTTCTTGGAAGTAGCCGCAGGTGGAACCGAGTGGCACGAATGTGTGTCGTCGGTGGCAGGAGGAGCGGAGGCTGTTGAGATTATCGGCGATGGTTTGAGGGAAGGTGCCTCCTCGGGGACCGCGTTGCTGACAAGGATCTGGTTATCAACAGGAGCAGACGACCCAGACGTCTCGTCGAGCTCGGGGAAGGGCGTGCTTGGTACCTTGGAGTAATCGTAGTCGGTTATTATCCAAGGATTACCCCAGTCCCAGCCAACAGGCACGAGGTCTGGAGGGGCTGACTTGGCTCCGCTCCGATCTAGTGGAGCCCACTCCTCAACAGGAAGACCGTAGGTCGATGTTGTTCGAGTCAAGCGGGGAGGGGGCGAGGAAGGGGGGGAAGGTGCTGTGCCGGCTAGAGAAGACGAAGGCCAGGTGGAAGAGGAATTGCGAGGCAGTGCTGTGGGCGGCTGATGTGGGCACGGTTCCAGGACGCATGGCAGCGATTGATCAAGAGGGCGAAGCCCCTCCGGCGATGGTTGGCGACAGGCGCTCTGGAGGTCATCATTGTCCTCGCTGATATTGATTGGGAACGAGATTGAGCGGGAACGCCGGCGCTCCTGCTTCGAGGTTAGTCAACGCCTGACGGAGTGGAGGTAAGGATGACTCACCGCTCGTTTGAAAATGTCCGTGTTGCGATGGAGTGTGTCGAAGTAGCCCGTTGACCAGGGATTCAGAACAGCCGACCCACTAAACCTTCGAGGGCGGACCATGGCAGGATAGGGGAAGCGTGTTTGATCAGTTGAAGGAGGTACAGAGCTATATAGAGGGCGGACGACAGACGTTTTAAGAGTGAGAGAGTGAAAGTGAAGGAGAGCGTTCGTTTGTTGTTGTAGCTTTCAGCTGAGTGGGGCCAACCACTGGATCTTTTGACTGCTGTTGTTAATGCTATGACTGCAGAGAGTTACCTGAAACGACATACACGGCGTTTGGGTGATATCCTTTGGAACGCGAGAAGTCTGGTTTTTGTCCCCAGGGGGGATGTGATGAACACTTGAGATGGAGCGGGTGACAAACGGAAAGCGTGGAGAGACGGTGGCGTGTGGAGGAAGCAGGAGAGAAGCAAGGTGGTCCAAGCGAGTGTTGTTGATTTGACGTTGAGTGAGTGAGTGAGTAAGGAGGAGAGAGAGGGAGAGAGACAGAGAAAGAGACGATGGAGGCGTTGTGTTAATGCTTGGAGGGAGGGGTGAGTTGAGTTAAGAATATAGAAGGAGAGAGAGGGAGAGAGAGACGAGGGAGGAAAGTAGTAGTATAAGAGAAGAGTGAAGTGATGAGTGATGAGAATGTTGCAATGCAGTGGAAGGTTGAGTGTTGTGGAAGACGATGAGGAAATGCCTAATGGTGTCCTGTACTTGAATAGAACATGAATATTGTGTCTGGGATGGAATGAGCGACCAGGCGGCCAGGCGTCCAGGCGTCCAGGCGTCCAGGCGGCCAGGCGTCCAGGCGGGGGCACGGCTAGGCGGAGCGGAGCGGGGCTGGGGCGGGGTACAAAGGCGAGCTGGCGGCCTGGCCGAAGCTTCATGGCTCATGGCTCATGGCTCATGGCTCATGGCTCATGGCGCACCAAGGATCTGTGCGCATGTGCTCGACTCGGCGAGACTTGTGTGTATCATCTTCTCCTGATCGCTCCTGATATCCTGATCTCTGGCCCTCAAAGCCTCAAGTCCTCGTGTCCTCCAGTCCTCCAGTCCTCCTGCAATGCATCACTCCAACATTTCCAACAAGGAGTTGGCTGCGACGTAGCAAGGACCAAAGGAAAGGAGCGAGAGGCCAGAAAGGCCCCCCAAAGATACCATATAAACACTGTTCACCTTGGCTCGACATGAGAGTGAGTGAGAGCAGGGTTGGGCATGGAAAGCGTGCGTGCTGGAATGAGGAATGAGGAATGGAGCGACGAGCATCGAGGCAATTGTAAATGACAATCTAATCAGGGTCAAATGAGCTTTACCCGGTGGCAATAACAAAATCCAAAACGCGCGCCGCCGGAACTGCGGTACAGCGCGGCAAGAGGCCCCTGCGTTTGTTATGTCCAAGCGGCGTAGCTGGCGGAGATGAGCAGAGCACGAGCCGCGCCGCCTTGAACTTTCAACAACATTCTCCATTCAGTCACTTTCAGCATGCATCCTCTACACAGTGAGCACTGTTCACCACCGTCATCATGTACACAAGTACTGCGACCAGCGGTGATGACTGACCTAATGAGAGCATGGGAGTGGAGAACTAGTGCTCGCCGTAACAAGGAGTATGATAAGCACAATGCAGCGATTAGCACAACGTGAGGTGGAACGAGCGTGACTGTTAGTTTCATTGGGATATGACCGTGGTGCGGTGGTGCGGTGGTGGTACAATAAACACACAACAACAAGAACCACCCCATGCAACCCATACTCTCCCACATCCTTTAAACGCTCCTCATCTCTCATCTCTCATTCTCTTTCTTCCTCATTCACCACTCACCACTTCCCACCTTTCTCAACACCTCCTCTTGCTTTCACCAGTCCATTTACTCGCTGAGCTCATCGCTTTAGCCCTCTTGAACAAGCCTATTCATATCCCAAACAACAACAGCGAGTTCTTGACCCCGCAATACTTGCCACCCCTTCCACTGACATACAGATGTCTCGCTCAGGTAAGAGTAAGCGCAAGTCCACCCCGCCGGGTCTACAGCTCCGCCGCTCTCGCCGACTCTCGGGCACGCCGCTGTCTCCCTCTCATTCTCCACCAGCCTCTTCTGCTTATCCCTCATCTCCTTCGTCGAGCCGCGCCACTCCTCCTTCCGAGTTGATGCTGCCCACGTCCACGGTGGGACCTTCCCTCACCTTGACTACACCTACTCCCGTTCGCCCCACTGCCTCTCGCAAGCGCTACATTTCTCCCATCCCCAAGTTCCTTCCCTGGACGACTCGTAGCTCCTCACCCGCCACTGAAGAGTCTATTTCCCAGCACAAGGTCACCCCTGACTTTGAACGGGGTCTCCCCTGCCCCACTGACCTCGATGGCTCTAGCGAGGCATGGAACGACCCCAAGCTTGACGAGCTCCGCGGTATGAACAGCGAGATCGACAGCCTTTCCAACCCGTGCTCTGCGGACCGTCTCCACGACCACCTTGGCTCAATGAGCGACTGTGGCGAGGACGATGACGAAATCAACATTAATGCACCCCAGTCCGACAAGGATGGCGGCTACCTGGCCAGTCAGAACAACATGAACGACATTGGCGAAGGAGATGCCCAGGTCGATTACAAGGTCACTTTCGAGACCAAGTCAAAGGAGGAAGTTGGCGTAGACTCGGTTAACCACGCACCTTCAGTCCACGCTCAGGTTGACTCAACCACCTTCCCCGCTACCCCTTCCAAGTCTTCACCCTTGTCGCCCGCCGACCGTCTTCCCCAGTCTCCAACTACACCCACCCAAGCTCTCATGGCTTCGGCGCTTCCCACTCCCGACTCCACGCCGGCCAGCACGCCCAAGGTTCTGAGAGGCAGTCCTTCACCCAACAAGAAGGCCGGGACGACTACATTTAAGGCCAAGCCCGTCGGGATCCTCAAGGTTAAGCGGCGGGCTCGCATTCTCTCGCGTGTCTTGCATGTGGCCAAAGCTGCGGTTCCGGCGGCGCTCATTCTTGGGTCTGCCTGGTACCTTGGTCACTCAGGCTACATGGGCCGCGCTACCCGCCTGCTTCGTGAATGCGGCGAGTCATCCGACACCGCGTACGTTGCCCATTTTGCCCTCGACTCCTGCCACCTTGTCCCGGCCTTCCCACTCTGTCCTCTTAACGCCTCATTCGCCGTCGACGCTTTCACCTGGCCACTGGCCCCTCAATAAGACAGTTCCGCTTTTACGACCCTGATGACTCGTTCATGTCCCTCCCTCCACCATATCATGCCAATCAAAACACACCCTTGTTTGTAGAACTCGCCTCTGTGCTTGTACTTTCGTCCTTCTCACTTGGTTTTCCTCTCCCCATAACACAAGCTTGCAACCCTTATGGCAGCCAACATTTTGTATTCTGGCAACACAGCGCCGCCATCTGCATTCGTACCCTTTCGCGAACTTGTCGGCTTCAGCCCGAATAGGCCCCGCCGCTTTTACAGTCCTGCTTCCTCTACCACTCCTTCAACCATCTCTCGGTTCCGCCTAGTCCGTGCCATTATGCCAGTTAATACCCCTCGCAGCTGGTATATGGTGGCCTCGGTGACGTCGTACTCCACAAGAGCAATGCGGGAAAGGGCAGCGGCCTGGGCCCGGCTTTCCACCAGCCCACGTTGCAGGGAGGCGCATCGGCGCCGGGCTAGCGCCCTGCTCCTGGCTTGGGTGACTCGTGGGTCAGGATCTACGGCGGGCTGATGGTGATTGTCAGCACTTCGAGGCTGATTATTGTCAGTCGGAGATGATTGCCGGCCGTTTGCTCGGGAGGGGGGCGCAGACGAGATGTTCCCGTGTTCTTCGTCCTCCACTTTGACTTGGGGACACTCGATTCCCTCCCGTCTAGTGTCAACATTTCTCCGAGCTGCATCCTGTTCGCATACCTAGCACGACGCTTCTTGGGTGAGGGACCTGGAGTTGGTAACACTGGAGAAGGGGACGGCGACCGCTCGGCGCGCCGCTTGCCCTTTACCTGAGCGAGTGATATGACTCTGCCCACCGCAAGGGTGAGCTCGTCATCACTATCCTGTGTATCGTGCGGCTGAGGCATGTCGTATCTTTGGAGGTCCTAGTACTGACACTCGCCGTCTTAAAGTATGTATGGCATGTGGATTCTAGTCAGTGACGCTCGCTGTCGAAGCGTGATTCCTTCCACGCGCTAGTGTGCAAACCATCCAATGGGATATATCGAACGATATTGCACATCTGCGTCTTCCTGTTCCGCACAGCTCTTCCTAGCTCCTTGCGATGGACGGCAGAAAGTTATGCTGAGGTGACTGGATGCCGAAGACAAATTGTGTCAACGTGAAATGAAATAGCCGAGTGAGCAATCTCGCGATGTGATGGCGATGTGATACTCAATGACCCGGGTCCATCTGCTGAGCCAATGCAGATTGTCAAGAGCCTGACAGCCGCCGCCGAACGGTGGGTTCTCGGGAGGACAGCGAGCTAAAGTTGTGCCTGTGCGGAAAGCGACTGGGAGTGGATTTGGAAATGATTTTTGGTTGCCGAGATAAGACGGTGGCGTCTGGGCCAGCTTGTCGCCGGGCTGGACGCTTCGCAGCGAGAAGACGGTGACTCCGAGCTGGGCTGAAGGCAAGCATAGTGAGCTCGCCTACTGAGGTTTTACGGCGTCGGGCAACCTTTGGGCTCGACGCAACATCTGGGGAACGCGCAGGGGCAAGGTGCCCAGTGAGTTTTCACGCGGATCTCGGAAGTCTGAGCGATCCATTCTCCCATCCGCTTGATCTGTCATGTCTCACTATCGATATCGATAACGTTGTCATGAACAATGACACCTCCACTCCAGTCTCCCGGGCAACCTTTCCTTTGCACTCTCTGTCGGTTCTGTCCATCACTACTGTGACTTCGCCCTTTTGCCGTCTCTCGTGATCGATCCCGGCGAAACCCCCCCTGCGGTCCAAGCTCCGCATCGGCGGAATCTAAAACGAGGTTCCACCTGGCACATCCGCACTGTCCGCTCCACTTCGCCCCACAACCACCGTCACGCCGTATCTCCATCGTGTCGCCATCCCAATAGGCACCTGCGACCTCGAGGCACCTGGATGTCCGAAGCGTGGCCACGACAAGAAAAGAAGTATGCATGGACTGGGGTTCGAACCCAGGAAAGCTTGCGCTACCGGATCTCAATACGTACTTAAGCCCGACCCCTTTGACCACTCGGGAACCCATGCAGCAGAGCTGTCCCAAAGCGCTGTCACTTCCTCGTATGCAATATGCGTAGACTGCTCCAATGTTGACTACTGATCGCCAGGATTTGACCGCCAGATATTGGAATGAATGCTTGGGTACTTGCATTCATTTGGGGCATGCATGTCGAGCATATCCCATCCGTTGCGGTCGGCCTGTCAAGCCGACATGGCGAGGCGGCGAGAAGCATGCACTTGTTGCGAGAACCTGATTACTTGAGAGTTTTGCAGCCGACAAGCTTGACAAGAAGCCCATCTGTTTTCGCCTCTCTCCAAGTTGAAACGGGTTCATGACATGCCAGGCCGCCCAAGCCACCTCCGTGGGGGAGGCTGCAGGGAGCGCCGCAGGGCCACGCTTGGGCCGCCGCCGTCGGCCATACGCAAAACAGGTGACAAGAGTTTGCACCCTCACCCACACGTTTTGTCGGAGTAGCAGACTTCTCGCCCCTCCACAATGCCCATTGTCTCCGTTCTGCTCAACCGACCAGCCCAGTATCACAAAGTGCCATCACTCGCAGCGGCCGCGTGCACAAAGAGCGGCAGCTCGCGATGTTCGCCGTTCTCCCCCCATTCTCCATCCTCTCGAGTGCTTTGGCGCCTACCAATGGACTTGTCCCCATGACGCTCAGTCGACAGACCGTCCATCCTGCCCCGGGCACAGTGAGTACAGCGACACATTACTAGCTGGAGTTCATTGCCCATGGGTTCTCCAGGCTTGAGTTCCATGCTGATGGCAAGGTCAACAGCGGAGGGAACAACAAAGGGCGCCCGGTGTTGACGCTGGAGAGAGGCACGACCCCGTGCCCATCGGTCAGAGGTGGTCCACTGTCTCCGTTGTTGCCGTCCGCTGCCCAGCCTAAGCGGGCTCAACCTCCACCCAGGTTCCGCTTCCCTCAAGCACCGGCGGGCGACTCTCCGCACGCACCTACGCTCACCCCCGTCCATAACCATGACTCGCTCTCCTTGCAGCCAGACTGGCCGTCACCGGACTCTGAGGGCTTCCAGCCTCCCCCTCTTCCTACGGCGCGGGGGCATCGTTGGCTCTTCGCGCCTCCGAAAGTGATACAGAAGGTTGGCCAGCGCGGTCCCCGTCGCAAGGTATCCTTCTCTGAAGCCGAGCCGACGTCCCAGACGCTGCGCGCATCGTTCGACATGTTGTTCCCTCCGCCTCCAAGAGAAGGGAAAAGCTTCAGGACGGAGGATCTCCAGATGGTGCTGGTGCGGCATTATCTCGGTTCCATGGTTGAGGTGGTCTTTGAGAGCGAGGAGTCGCAGTTCTCGTATGGCGATGGGGAGCGCGAGGCGGACGCCGTCAACGGTAATGTTGAGGAGATGGGAAAGCCGACGCGCAACCGGACCGCATATTACCGACGGCGGAGGCAAAGCAGTCGGGCGGGTTCCGTCGATCAAGGCGATCAGCGGGTTGGAAGAGGCGAAGGGCGTCAGAGTCGGGCTCGGAACAAGAGCAACAGCAGAACCCGTCGCCGTCTTGCATCGGCTTTGGGCGACAACAGCGGACGCAACGAACCCACCGGAACTGACCGCCAGGCGCAAGCTCGCCCCCGCCCAGCTGCACTCAACCTCGCTACCACACTGCTCGTGGACAACATAGCTCCCCTGATCCAGACCGCTCCTTTGCTGGGCGGCCCTATGCTAGCACTCATGGCGCAGCCCTTCCTCCCCATGAGCCCGAATACGCCGTTCAGACAGTTCATCCCAAACCAACAGAGCGGTCATGCTCCACCCCATGGTTACGTGCCCCGCCAGCCCTTTCACCCATCGAGCGCGTTCGAGCCGACTTTCCCGCGTCACCTTGACCCACGCATACCTCGGCAACCGGATTTTGTGGCCCCTCAGATGCTCGACCACATACCAAATGTGAGACACGTCCGCCCCGACTTCCATCCTTCCAATCTTCGCTTCCAAGATCCAAACCTCGCCCAGCGCCATCTGTGAATAGGAACTTCGACACGGGCCTAATATGTGAATACGAACCACAGGCTCGACTCGGACGCGCTCCCACCGAAAACTACAACAGACGTACCCTTCGATCATGAAAATTGCTGAGCCTCCTTCTGCTTGACTGCCGATATTCTCAAGTCATTCCCCCGCGCGACGTCTTCCCGCGCACTGTTTATGTTGTATCATCTGTGCATGCACCTGTCTCGTTGTGTTCCGATGTCTCAACTCCATTCTCTCGCGGCGGTCGACCCAGCTACATCTTCGACGGCGTTTGCATGCTCTTCTCGGCCGCGTCCATCTTCGCGAGGCCGCGCGACCAGGCCGGCCGAGCACGCATCCCATCAAGCCACTTCTTGGTCGCCTCGCCGATCCTGAAGTCGCCCGCGCGAAGTCCGTACGCGAGCACATTGAGGGGGTACGACATCATGAACTGCTGTCAGCCCACCCCCCGCGAACCACTCACATCGCCCTCTCCGATCTTGTCATTGCCGGAGAACAACTTGTTCTTAGCCAAGAACTCTTCCACAACATCCAGCTGAGTCTGTACATTCGGGGTCACCCAGTTATCGTTGAAGAGCTTGTGAAGTGCGTGGGCTCCCTTCGCGGCGGCAGGGTCGAGGCGTTTTTCCATCGCCGCGTCCATCATCGAGAGCACCCGTGAGGGCTGGAGGTGCAGCATCATTGTGCCCTCAGAGAAGAGGGACCAGAAGTAGCTGTCATTAGAAGGTGTCGTCTCGATGCCCGGACGGGGGTTGGCGCCGAGGAGATCGTGGATGATGGACCCGGTCTCGGTGGCAATGCGGCCATCGATCTCGATGACGGGGGACTGTAGTCAGCCATCTTAGTTCAAGGAAGATATAACTAGGTATCGACAGTACCTCAGAGGGCGCAACTTGTTCTACCCACCTTGCCTAGCTTAGACACATCCTTCAGACTCTGGGGAATACCGCCCTTGCCGCGTGCATGGCACTGGACGTTGTATTCAAGACCGAGTTCCTGGGGTCAGCGTTCCTAGATAAACAGCACTTACTTCAAGGACGAAGAAGAGCCGGTCTGCACGGGTTCCTGGCAGCGCGAGGAAGTGGACAGTGATGCGGGGTGCCATGGTATGTTGACGAGATGAAGAGGGTGGTTGCAAACCGTCGTTGTGACGTTTCAGGTGGGTCGATCAGCGGTCTTCGGCATCTGTGGTCAGATTTAACCGGTGGAGCCCCAACCTCTGTTTACCGAGTCAATGAGGTCGTTGCATGAGTCAACAATATTACTCTTGGGGTCAACAATCTCCTGCACACCTTGGGGGCGGCGGGGGAATACAACTCTGCATGCGCCACATGCTTGGTCATCACGGAAACAATTCGGTTGCATGCATCGAGGGATAGTCCGACTAGTATCTAACTCGTCGTCGCGGACGACCTTTTGGGAATGTACAGTACACTGCGTCCATCTCGCCGAGCCATACCGGCAATGCTCGGCGGTCTTCATTGCAGATCCGCATGGAGGAGGGCGGGCTCTCTGCGTTTAGCCCGGAGTCATTTGCGATATGCCGATCGCCCTCCGCTGGCACAGCCTTGACGAGCTTGTCGCCTCTAAGGCGTCGCCGTGGTGTTCGATACCTTGTCGGAGCGGAACAAGTACAAGCACAAGCACAGAATGCCGCCTTGATGAGAGGTCTGCAGGGTTTGTTGTTTGCCCAGTTATGCTGCCGTGAGCGGCCGTGAGCGAAGGACGTGGCATTGCTTACGTTTGAGAGTGGGCACAACACCAGAAGTCTCACCTGGAAATGGGTTTGTGCCTCTTCATTGGTTCAACACCAGGTTCCATTCCGACCGCAAACAGCGGCTGCACCGCCTGTACAGAGGTGATCGATGGACGCAATGGAACGGGTGAAGCCAAGTGGAAGAAATGTGACAAAAGATGAGACAGGGTGGGTGTGCCTGGGCCGCCGTGGCAGTGCCTTTGTCACGTCGAAGTCGACGCGTTCTCCCGCTTCCAGGAAACGAAGCAATCGAGGGTGCTGCCTTTACTAATGCACAGGCGCGGTAGTTATCAACCCGCTTGGCGTCCTGCCTGGTATTCTAGACAGCTGTGGGCCTTTTCGCCATGGAGGACTTGCCTGTGTTCGTGCTTTATCCCTACCGAATCCCAAAACGCAGCACGTGGAACCGGTTATCTGCAAACCACACAGCGACTCTCTCACACCAAAGGCTTGCCCTCATTCTAAATCCATCCGGATCTGGGTAGTCTATTTACAATTACAGTACTCATGCTTAACACGCTCAAGCGACTTCATTGAGACGGTCCAGGATCATGTCACCGGCAGACCCGACGTTGCGGTAGTAGTTGACTGGCATAAAGTCGATGTAAAGCTTGCCCTCGTCAAATGTGGATTGACCGTACGGTGAATGCTTGAGGTCGTCCACGGCGCGCCACACGATCTCCTTTTTATCCACGACGTCGGCGAACGCCTCCTGCGTGATGTCGTCCTCCCCGATCTTTCGGTACTTGAGGCCGGACAGCAGGCCATCAAAGTACGCGAGGGCTACTCTACCAATAACCGATTCCCAGTCCGACCTGAGGTCCACTCCCGCCTTTTGGGCCGCCTTCATGGTCGCAAAGACGGCCTCGAAATTGGGGTTGAGGGTAATGTCTGGAACGCCACAGGCCTTTGCGACGTTGGCACGCATCGCCTCAGCCTTGGGGTTGTACTGCTTGGAAATGCTCAAAGAGGCCGCGGGCGACAGCACCGCGGCATTACTGCCCGCCGCCTCGGATAGGGCCTTAACTAGAACGTCCTTCTGCAGGGCGTCAGTGGTGTTGGTCCACACTTTGTCGGGATGGAAAAGAATGACGAGCGCGCCGTTTTGGACTGCGGGCCCACAGTACGAGAACTTGGATTCGCAATCGACGTCCAGCGACAAAGTGTGCTTGGACGCAGTGTTATTGAGTTCGTTCTTGCCGTCGTCGCCAAACTCGGAGACCCAGTTCTTCAAATTCCAAACGGCATCCTCAATGTAACTGGAGAGTCAGTAATTGGACTCTGGGGAGTAACCGGTGCCATTATCGCACGTACCCGTTAATAACGTCTCCCACACGTCCCTCGTAGTTCCCGCCCGTAAGGAAAGGCGTGATGTTCTTTGGCTCAATGTCGATGGTCCAAGGGACCCCCAAGATTTGAGTGATCTCCTTCTCCTGCTCCACTTTCTTGGCTTCCCATTCCCGGACTGACGTTAGCTGAATCAAGAAGGGAGCCACCCAGCGGCATCTTAAGCCTGCTCCTAACACTTACCCGACTTCCTGTCAATAAGAGAGAGCTTGGCTGCAGGTGGAAGGGGGCGAGTGGCGGTCATGTTGAGAACGAGAGGCTAGAGGGGAGTCAAGCGGATGGTTACTCAACGAGATAGAACGAGATAGAGAGTCGACATTGAAAGCGAGGAGGGAGCTAGCTCCCCTTTATATGCATCTTCGTGGGGAACCGAGTTTATTGTGCCATACGTGGTTCAGCGGGTGATACTTTCGGTCCCTGTAGGGCCCACCCGAGGGTGTAGCGGGCCATACACCACCCCACCCAGGGTATAGGACAACATACTCTCTGCCTTCTGCCCATCTTCTTGGCAATTGAGACGTCTCCACGTCTCCACGTCCCCACGTCCCCACGTCCCCACGTTCTTCATGTACGCGGTGGTCAGTGCTTCGGGATATCGGGAGCATGAGGCCAGTGCGCAGCCGGCTGTCCAAGGACTCGCATTGACCAGTCTCGTACCCCAGCCCATTGCGACTATATAGTTGCTTTAGTTCCACATAAACGTCCTTCGGGCATTGTGTTCAACTAACTGGCGCGAATCAAGAACTGTACCCCGCAGAAAGCATGCAAAAGCTGTAAGTAGACGGCCCCATCACCTTGCTGAACAGAGACCACTCAAGGTTCGCCTGGCCGTCCGCGACCAATGGAACAGCATTATCGAACGCGATGCGGCTCGCGTCAGGGAGGTTATCGGCGTCCAGCCAAATATCGAGCCGGAGTGGAACGTGCTCTATGCCGCCCTTGGAGGCGTGTTTAACGACGACGCCCTGTTTGTCGAACAGACTGCTGAGATTGTCGCTGCTTGGCTCGATGCTCTGTGCTCAGTGTGTTCTCTCGAGGACTATGGGGACAAACTCGTCGACAGGATGGATGGCTCACCGCTGCAGTTGATCTTAGACGTGAGTTAACGATGAGAAGCGGTGTCAGGCCACGCCGCGTCGATTAGTTGTGCTGATAACAGGTCTCTCCAACGGACCGACCAGTGCTGGAGTGGAGCAAGCAACGGAAGTGCTTCGCACTGTCTTTACCACGCGCGGTGTGCCAGAGAGGCATTAGCCAGAAGTCGTTCTTTGAAGAGCGCATTAAGCAGTGCTTGGAAGACGATCCGCCCGCTCCAGTTCCCCCTGTGGATGATCCCCCTTCCATCGCACCGAAGCGTGCGAAGGATGAGGAGGATGACTGGGAGGACCTGCGTGGAGCCCAGTTTGCGAGCAAAGCGAAGAACAGCGAGGCTATAGCCACCGCCTCCGCTACTGATACGACGAACAAACCGCAAAACTTCCCGACTGTAGGATCGCTGCCTCGCCCGGACGACCTCGTGAAACGCCCTCCTTACCATCTCCTCATGCGCGCGTCAATGAACACCATCTCGATCGAGTGCTCCCATTCGCCGACACTGCAGCTGCTGCACGACTATCTGAAGCAGTGGTGCCGCGCGAACCACAATCGCACAGACAAGGTGAGTTGGTCGAATATCCTTCGCGACTGCTGGCTTCGAGAAGCCCGAGAGCATGCAAGCTGCCGAGGAAGTGTCGGAGAACTTCGAACTGACCGAAGCCCCCGCTCGTGGACATCGATCTCTACCAATCACCTTTTGCTCTCGGGCAGACGTACGACCGCTTAGTGCTGGAGGGCGGCAAGCAGTTCAGAGATGTAGTGCCAACAGCCACCATTGTTCTTAACATTATCGAAGGCGTGCTGGGCTACGACAGGGTTGAGAGCACCGCATCCTCCTGGGCCTACTGTCGCAAGGAACGGTTTCGTATGTAGTACGTAAATGAAGTCAATTTGTCCCGCTTTCCACGGCCTGATAGTTCCCGGGTCGGTGCAGTGAATCCACAACTGCACTGCATGTTCTACAAACTTTACCTTCAGGTCTGGACTCGAGAGAGCAGTTGCTGGCAGAGGGGATGCAGTGTCTCCGTACGCGTCGCTGTCAAGCCAATATAAGGAGGTATTCGGCAGGGAGCTGCTCAACAACACTCACTCAACGCTCATCACAACTCATTTCTGCTCCCAGCATATCCCCACCGTACTCCAGCGATATGTCCCACCAGCCCATGTCCGAGAAGGCTCCTCAGTACGGTGAGTGTTCCACTACGCCCAATGACTAGCCTCTGACTTCAGACTCCACTGCTAGGTGGCAACCGTCAGACAGGCCTGTCGACAACGACAAGATGGGCCACCGTGCCGTACCCGGCCAGCTCGACCAGCAGGCACACAACGGCTCGGGCTACGGCTACGGTCACCAGCAGCCCATGTCAATGCAGAACCACCAGGACCAGTACGGCCCAGATGGTGCCCAGCGTGCCGTCTATGTCCAGCAAGGACCTACCGAGATCTGCCCAGCGACCGGTGGCGCGCATGACGTGAAGACGCGTCTGGGACCCCTTGGCATCATTACCGGTATTGTTTGCTGCCCAGTTGGCTGTATTGCGTGAGTAACAGTGTCAAGTGTGAGAAGGGTCAAAGCTGACATCAGCCTGTTCTTCGACCAGAGGAAGACGTGCAAGAAGTGCGGCCAGATGCTCCAAGACTCGTGGGGTAGTTTGTAAGGTGCCCGCTTTCTCCAGGATACCCAAAGATACCCAGGATACCCATTCACGTCAACCAATAGAGGGACAATAGAGGTACAGACATGTATCCGGTTAGTTTTATGCAAGCGCAACTGATTCTAATACTTACGACCGCGAAACTGTTTGTGGCCTGGACACACTCACTCGCAGCTGGTGGCCACTCACATCTGTCGGCACCGACACAGGCGACATACCGTACACCCAGTGGCTCTCGTCACAGTTGCAGATGGTGGGAAAGTCGAGGTGGACGGGAGCCAACTTAAGTTCTGGTTGCAAGTTGGGTGCGTAATGAACCCCAGCAGCATGACTCGCTGAAAATCGGAATCTCCAGTGAGGTGATTTGACGAGCCGTGCCTTGATCCATGATCGTCAAAGGCGGTGCTCGGATACCACTTCTCTCGCGTTCGACTACTACCGAGAACATCATCTTGGTACTTTCGGCGTTCGCTAACATGATTTCGCTTTGCGCTGGGCAGGATATAAGATGCACTGCCTGGAGCTGCTGGTTAGCAAACAGACAACTGAGCGGCGACTCCTGCCTAGCCATTCTCATCGCCACCTCAGACAAGTCCTCTGTCCCTAACCATGCCTGCAGTTTATAGGTATGAGGAGCGCGAATATGGTGAGTGCCAGGTATCACGCATCACCGACAAACCTCCAACTGACCTCAGAAACGGTTCCCTCAGGCTCGGGGTGGCAACCATCGGATAAGCCAGCCGATAGAGCAAAGATGGGCTATCAAGCCCTTCCCGGCCAGTTCGACGAGCCTCCGCCAGGATATCCAGGATACGCGCCCCAGAAGCCCATGTCGACTCGAGGGGATGGATACTCTTCAGGCAGCTCGCCAAGCGTGGTCTACGTGCAGCAGGAGGGTTGGGACGGGTATACGAGTCCACAGTACTGCCCTGTGACAGGCGGAGCACACGTCGTGAAGTCGATGCCTGGCCCCATCGGCCTTATGACAGCCATCATCTTTTGCCCAATCGGGTGCATAGCGTGAGCTGGTTAGGAGTCGGGACGTCGCTAACATTAGATTATTCTTTGACCAGAAGAAGACTTGCCGCAAATGCGGGTACTTGATTCAAGACTCCTGGGGTTCATGTTGAGCCCCGCGAAGTGTTTGCCCCGCGTTGTGGTCGAACTCGGACGTGATACACGGGACAGTCCGCAGTTGTACGGCCACTTATTCGGTCGTGACTTGTAGATTACCAGACATGAACAAAGTCACGCTCAAAACCGTCTAGCAAAGGGACTGCGCGATATTATGCGGCGCCACAATAGTGGTAGTCTGTGCTTCAGGAAAGGGGTTGGAGGAGGATGATCTTGTTCCCAAGTCGCCATGACCGACTTGCGCCCGTCCCCGGGTGGGCCTTAATTCTGTAGATCCCGATACTCGGAGCGCCAGGTGCGCACTCCTTCTTTGTGGGAAGTACGAGGATTGCCAGAGTCGGACCAAGGCGGGAGTGGGCGCAGGGGTTCACATGGGGCGTCGCTGCTAAGAGCATCACGCTTCGCCGTGTTCGCCGTGGTAGTTCCAGTCCAGTTGACACCCCTAACGACATGGAAAGAGAGCTCGGAGGTACAGAGCGGAGCACGTCTTAAACACAGGGTCGTGCAATCATTCGGCGTATTCGGCGGTGTAATGGAGAGGACTCTGTATCGTGCATATCGTGTCGAGTCAAACTGCCGTCCGCACGTGGACCGTCGGTCATATCCGGTATCTGTGGCGAAGATCGCGTCCATCCATCAGCGCGCGGTCCCCTTCCATTGTCACCTCAACGCCCCTTCGTTGCTTCTCTCGCATCTCCAACAGCTTCGATCTTGCTCTCTCCCTCGCTCTCGTACACAGCTTCGGTACCTTGGTTGAAGGCGACAAGGCTTCTCACAACGTCGCATCTTATCCTTTAAGGACAGAACCAAGATGGGTTCCGCAGCTTCCAAACCATCTACTTCTCCTACCATGACCTACAGAACTTCTACCGACCTCGATGAAAAGCAGGCTTACCTTGACGCGCAGAAGAACGATGCCAAGGCCGCTCTCCATCAGCACGAGGCTATGACGGAGAGCATCGACCCCGATGCCGTCGCTGCGTGGGACAAGGAGCTGGAGAACGTGAGTCGAAGCGGTGCTCGCTTGAAACGCAGTTTTGCCACCCGATAAGGCAGTCTGACACCCAGGATCCCACCTTTAACTTGGCCCGTCTCGTCCTCACGTCGAGTGACCCCATTGTGTCGCTCAAGAGCCGGGCTGCCCAGATCGCGGACGAGAAGATCTTCAATGTCGACCTCAAGGGTGTCAACGGCAAGGGAGACTACCCCGGCCCCGTGACCAACCAGGCATCCTCGGGCCGCTGCTGGCTGTTCGCGACGAGTGGGTTGGTCAACCCGCTATAGGTTCTGATGGATAGCCAACGTTCTTCGCTTCAATGTCAACGAGCAATGCAACATCGGGGCTTTCCAGCTTTCCCAGAGCTACCTCTTCTTCCACGACAAGATGGAGAAGGCGAACTATTACCTCGAGTAAGTGCTTGGTCGTCATCCCTCACTTCTCCCGTTCCAGGAGATCGCAATGTCACGACCGAGGGCGTTGTTTTGATGTATTGCAATCATTCCGGTGCCTAGCTTCCGCAAACTAGAGGGAGAAGGTAACTGGTGCATGCCGCTGACTCATAGGAATATGATCGAGTTGGTCGACGAGCCCATTGATGGCCGTCTGGTGTCATTCCTCAACAGCGACCCAGTCGGCGATGGTGGACAGTGGGACATGGCCTACAACCTCGTCGAGAAGTACGGCGTTGTTCCCCAGGCGAAGTACCCTGACGCGTTCTCTGCATCCTCTTCCTCCCGCATGGGGTGGCTCGTCACCGCCAAGTTGCGAGAGTACGCCTTCGAGATTCGTGCGGCTGCTCGTCCCAAGGATGGTGCGGCCCCTGCCTCCATTGAGACACTCCGCAAGATGAAGGCAAAGTACATGCGCGAGATTTACCGCACTCTCTGCACCACGCTCGGTACGCCACCCCGTGCGGACGAGAAGTTCACGTGGGAGTACTACGACAACGACAAGAAGTACAATTCCTGGACGGGTACACCCAAGGAGTTCTACGCCAAGTTCTGCATTCGCAAGAATATGGACCCCAAGGACTCGTTCTCACTCATCAATGACCCGCGCAATCCGTACGAGAAGCACTACACCGTCAAGCGACTCGGTAACGTTCTCGAGGCGGGGCGGGTCAAGTACGTTAACGCGCCCATCGAGGTTCTGGAGAATGCCGTCATTGCTGGTATCAAGGCCAACACGCCGTTGTTCTACGGATGTGACGTTGGCAAGTTCTCGGAGCGCGGTAAAGGCATCATGGACACGGCCATCTACGACATTCCCCTCGCCTACGGATTCGAGTATGGCATGAACAAAGCCCAGCGCCTTATCTCCGGTGAGAGTGCGGCTACCCACGCGATGGTCATCACTGCGGTCCATGTCGGCCCTGATAGCCGTCCCGTGCGTTACAAGGTTGAGAACTCGTGGTCAGAGAGCTCGGGCGAGAAGGGCTGGTGGATGATGTCTGCGGACTGGTTCCGCCAGTATGTGTATCAGGTCGTTGTCCCGCGTTCTATCGTCGACAAGAAGTGGGTTGCGGTGCTTGACCAGGAGCCCGTCGAGTTCGAGCCTTGGGACCCGATGGGCGCACTTGCTTGAACTGAGGCTCTTGATATTTAAGGAGCGTGCAAGGACTTACGGATCATAAGACAAGTAGAGTGCATACAGAATACATAAACAAGACTGTGATGAAGCGTTGTAACGTCCTCCCTTTGTACCCTCCAATTTGTGATGCTCGCGTCTGTTGTCAGACTGAAAGGTCACGCTGGAACTCGGGCACCGTAAACCTCTCGAACACCGACTCCGGCTAACTTACAGCCGGTACTGCTTTGGGCTTTCGAACCTCATTAACCGAGCCAACTTTGGTTTCTGCTTTGCCCCATCACCACTTTCAACTACCTCCAACGTTATCTCAATCCCGAGCACAGAATTATGCCTGGCGAGATGATTCCTTTCGATGGCGAGCACGCCGAGGCTGCTTTGCGCTTTTTGCACCGCTCTGGCTTCGCTCCCGAGCTTAATCACGCCCTTAAACCTGAGATGATGGAACCTCTCCCTCCACTCAACAAAAAGGGAGGACGCAGTGTCGCGGTAGAGGGATGGAAGACAGTGTACTCCTTGGTTGTCACTGAGGGTCAGTACGCGAGAGTTTCGATCGGGTTGTTGACGAACAGAGATGTGCAACCCCCTAGGCAACTTACACGGTGGCGCTACAGCGACGCTTATGGACACGGTTACGTCTGCATCCCTCGCCCTGCTGTCTACTGAATCGTTTTGGGGCATTCCTATGCTCTCAGGCGTTACCATCGCCCTTGACATGCAGTACTACAACGCCTGCCCTGCGTGCGTCTTCCTGGTCTTGTGTGTCTAACCGCAGTGGTACCAAAGCGAAGCTCACCGTCATTATTGAGCATGTTGGAGGATCGCTAGCTAACCTTCGTGGAGAGGTAAGTGCTTGAAATGTCAAGAGGCAAGATCTTCATGTGTGGAGCGCCCGCATGCTGAATAGGATTTCCCGCCTCCCACCTAAGTGGTTCACAACGGTGTAGACTCTGTTGCTGACTTCAGCTCACGGACTGGGAGACAGGTAAGCGCTTCGCGTCGGGAGCGCACGTCAAGACGTGGCGTGACTTGCGCTCCAAGCTGTAGCTTGGACAGTGAGAGTGTAGTGGATGTGGCCATCTTGTCTAGAGAAATAGACACCGACGCCTTGGGTGGTAGAGCAGGGCAACCAGTCCATATGGATACAGTTTCTACGGTTACAGAGCGGTCTTCATGTGAGTGATTTTGTGGTTCTATGGTTCCTCCCTATATGCCGTCTACCAGTTTCTACGACACTATGAGCGCAGTACATGGTTGCACAGGCGGCACGACTGTCGGCGGCTAAACGGCACCCTAGTATTAACGGTGGCCTCGGCGATTCGGACAACCCACATAAGGAGACCAAAAGGCACCAGTGCAAACGTCACGTCGGCCAACAGTAAGGCCATCTCCTCCTGCCTGGAGCGCAGTTCGTGATCGCCACCAGAAACTCGGCAGAGCGTATCCGTCGGCGGCACAGATAGTGATGTTTCTCTCCGCGGCCTCGAACTATCAGTCCCGACAGCCAAAGATGTAGCGGGTAGGGCATGAGCGTGGTTTTGGAGTCTGCTGGACTGAACCGACGCCGAGGCATTTGTGTTCGACGGAGTAGGCGACTGCGAGCGCGATAGCAGAGGCTGTTGCTCCTCACCGTTGCGCAAGAAGGGGCCAAAGGAGACAACTGATGACGTTGAGGTGCCGTGCGAGGCCAGCAATGAGTTGTCCTCTACTCCAGTTAGGGTTCGGTAACGGACTGCTGAAGCAACAGTTGCACTCACCTGAAGCCTTCCTGCTAATAACCGCTGGCGCTGAGTTGGCCCTTGACAAACACGGAGAACTTGGCTGCGAAGAGACATTCGGAGCGGTGATTGTTGGGCTTTCGGCGGCTTCGGACGGAGTGTGTGTTTGGGCTTCCGAGCTGACCTGCTGTTCTTCGTATTTACTGAAGCTCCCCGCCATGGTAAAAGCTGCTATTGTATGCATGCAGGCATAGCTTCGAGGGCGCGACAGAATGAGCTCAATATATACCGCCTGACCTGCTGAGAACGTTGGTTGCTGGGGATGCTAGAAGCAATGGTGCGTAGCTCTACACAGCTACTCGTCACCATTGTTTTGTTGTTGCCATCTCGACCTGAGGTACATGTGCTCCCAGCATTGCTTCATAATTAGGAAGTGGTTTTCCGTAGCACGTAGCCACGGCTGTGAAACATGACTTCCCCATTGCAAGCGCGGTGGTCGGCTCGGCTCCATGACCTGGATAAACGCGTATCCGGCGAGACGCTGGAATGAGTGGGGCCCATCACACGGTACAGCTTCAAGATTACATACGTTGCAACTCACGTCGGTGAAGAAGAAATACGGCCCCGACCTCGCTTTCTGAGTGCGGCTGCGTGGTACCGACATTGAATGTGGACAGCTCCGCGCAGTCCTGGGTCTAGCCGTGGAATGAGCCAAGACAACGCCAGCACCGCCTGGTCGGCGACGGACCCTGCGGCGGATCCGTCGGGCATAAAGTCACTCCAGCTTGAATGAATCCTTGAATCACACGGAACCTATGCATATGTGCAAAGAAACCTGCCGAAGTTAGCGTCAGCAGGGTCGCGGCACGCTTGGCACCACAATCCAGTTACCCACAATCCACTTACTCCCTCCCTGTCAAGTTATGTGACCCCCACTGAGCCATTTGCGACACACGATGGCAATCACGATCCAGAAAGTGAACGATGCTGTGCCAGAATGGAGGGCCTGGACTTAAGCCTCTGCTTAGGTATTAAACCGAAGGGCGTTCTCCCAACATGTAGAGAGCCACCACAGCGTTCGGCTATTGCATAGTTACATTGTTTAGAGTAGCCTAACTTTGGAAAAGGCGTATCAATAGTTAATAGCATTGCTCTGACTAGTCTTCAGCGGGCTACTTAGATGTGTCATCTTATCCGACCTCCATCGGTCACGCTAATGGCCCCTGCCAACAACCTGCAAGGTGCCGTTGCTTTCAGGATGTCGGCTATGTGCTCAAGGTTGAGCTTAACAACCACCCCAGGCTTCCTTGAGAACGTAGTTGCACTTGCGGCACTGGCGCTTGCGGTCGAAGGGGAGTCTGCGTTTAGCTCCATGACTTATGTCTCGGCTTACGTGAGGAGGCCTAACGGGAAGACGATGATGCACAAAATGATTGAAAAGGCTCCCTGCCGGCCGCGGCTGATATGACCGCCTCCTGTGGCAGGGCAAAAGGTGTCAGTCGCCTGGTACACGTACACCACGCCCGGCATCTTGGGAAGTGAATGATTGGGGCCAGGCGTGCCGCATGTGGCTCCATTCGGAGCCATGACTACGGGAGCATGGGCATGTTGGCACGTTATGCTCCCTTCAGCGGGCGAGGGCCACATGGCGACGCCGCGGTCGATAGGAATTGACTGGTGGGCTGCCGTCAGTAAAAGTCAAGGGGAAGGGTAGTTAATACAAAGGCGACTCCCCAACTTTGTGGAGGAGACTAGGGCTTAACTTACTGTAATGAGGAGGTGGCGAGAATGGAGAGTTATTGGAGACTGCTTCAGTCTCCAGGAGGGAAGTCTTGAGGTCCTGAGGGTAGGTCATAGTTTGTTGAGCAGAGTTTCGCAAGAGCTTAGGGTGAGTGGTGGACTGGACCGGGTGCTAACAGACCACTCCTTTTATCTTTCACGTCCACATTATCGTTAAGGCAAAGCAGTGCTGTGGTGTTTTAGTTTTCGCTGTTCGGACTGTCGAACTCCATTTGGACACCGTGATTCATCACATCAGGAAGCAGCGTTGGTGAGATCTCCGTGGGAACGTTAGTTGTGAGAACATGAACTTTGCTGAAGATCGAGGGGTGGTCACCTGCCTCATCACGCACTGCCTCTCACCGGAGCCGGGCTCTCCCCACTTCATCCGCGCTACAACGGAGACTGTCTTTCTTTAAATGCAGACGCACACGATCGACGTTTGGATCTGGCGCCGTTATTTGTGAGAATATGAACGTTGTTGAAGATCGAAGAGGAGGTCACATGCCTCATCACGCACCGCCCGCCTCTCACCGGAGCCGGGTTCTCCCACTGCATCCGCGCTCCAACGGACACTGTATTATTGGTGTCGACTGTTGTTGGCCGTCGTCATTGTCATCCGTCTCCTGTGGTAGTCGCGCTAGCTGCGTGGCCTTCGTTGTATCGTCATCCGAGCTGTGCTTGGTTTCCCGATTCACTTCTGATCGGCCGCCGCCCAACACTCTCCGATGTCGGGAAACCTGGATTCAAAACGAGATTCAATCTCTCTCGCCCCCTCCACATTCAAAGCTTCCAAGCTTTCATGGGCCACGACGACAGCGATGAAGTCCATTACGCATGGAATGGACAATAATCAGCCCCTCAACTGGCCCCCGCTTTCGAAATCAAGATCCCCGTACGTCGATGCATACCGTCATGAAATCTACTAGGCAAGCGCTGCAAGAAGCCGCCCATGCCCAAGGGCACACGCCTCAGCGTAAACTGCTGAAACGTCCTCAGCCTCGCGCTCCATGCTCTGCGCCTCAAACACCTCATACATGATGGGACCTGACGTCAATCTTGAAGCTCTCGTTCTTGGAGGTTCGGAAGGCCTTACCTTTAAAGCCAATGTCCAGCAACACCTGTAACTGCTCCTTCACCCTCGCTCCGCCCATGTCCGCTTGGGTCTTGACGGCGCGCCCAGCATCACGCCCGACCAGGGGAATAGGGCGTCCACAAACCGCCCAGACAAACCCGTCGCCGCGCGGATGGCCTTTTGCACCGTGCCAGCTATCAAAAGCAGAGCCGGAGTGAAGCGGCACAGCGGGGGCCAAGACGTCTGACAGCTCAACGTAGGCAATCTTCTCGCCAGGAACTTTGCGTAGCCGATCGAGCATTAAACTGAACTCGGCATCGGTCCATCCCTCACCCGTCTTAGGATCCCATCCGTATCGTGGTGCAAGAGGAGGGTGTGCCGTGTCATAGCATAGCCCGAGATTGGGGTGATCCTGCTGTCAGCGTGCCGATCCGCATTTTCGCCCAACTCTCTCATCGAATCCTTCACTTACAGCCATCTGGACCAACTTCCAGCAATGCTCCCACTCATTCACGCGCTTACTGAAGCACCACACCTCATATGCAATCTTTACCTGGTGCCGTGCTCCAAGCTCAGCCAACCAGCGAAGGTCCGCGGCCGTTTTTTCATCCGAAGCATCCGCCTCAGCGTAGTCGTTGCTGCCAACCTGGGCATTAGCTCCGTCTGCTCAGGTCGCTGGCTAAGCCTGACACGGCATGAACTTACCTGGAGGAGCTGAACACCCAGCTTCTCACACAACGGGAGCCATCTCTCCGCTTTAGCTCGCACCCAATCGGCGCGCTTTCCCTCCTTCCACCCATCAAACTGGTTGAGCGGCTGCAGGCCGAGGACTTTCAAGCCGAAGCTGTCGGCGAGGGCGACAAGCTTGGGGGCTTCAGCATACAGTGCGTTCCAAAGCTCTGTGTCTGTAGGGTCGGGTTCGCCGGCCTCCGGGGCGAACGCCTCGGGCGCGGTTGATGCTGGGCTGGATAGGAATTAACGACTGCTAGAACTCGAGACACGTACAGGTCGGGATGGCGCCGGCGCACCCAGGCGACATAGTCACCGAAGCCGATCTCAGTATACTTCCACCCGTTGGCCTGCAAAGCGGTAAACTTGCGCTCGAGTGTGTGGGCAGGGCACATGCCGAGGGACGCAGTGGCCACACCAACGGGGTAGACGGCAGGATCAAGAATTGGCAAAGGCACAACCATGGCAAGTGTCGGTGTCCAGAGAAGCAGCACACAATAACGAGTGGTTACAGGCAGTCGTCGCACCTTATGTATCCCCTGGATATCCACCATCACGCTCTGTGCAAAGGGCCTTCAATGGGGACTCCATGGGTCCATTGCTTCACGGACGTGTGGTAATGTGGTTCGAAGAATCCCGAGATATCGCGGGTCCGATATTGACCGAACTCCGACATCACGGACACAGACATGTGCTGACATCGCACCTGCAACGCCTCTGCCGCTCGTCCAAAGATCCGAGCCTGCATTCAAGCAAATAGTCGAGGTGATAGGGCTCTCTTGGCTGTGTGATCAGGCTTGCTCAACTCAACGACAGGCGCCGGTTTGTATAATACATCAACACTCACGTGGCATGTTTTTTACCGACAGCGACGGTGACCTGAGGCTTGCAACCCAAAACTAGATGAGATGTGGGGGCTTTGTAGAATTGCCCGAGGACTTCCCTACTTCACACCATTTCGTAGTATTTATTCTACCTCATCACTCCCCGATTTTCTCTCGTCACTCGTGTGACGACCCTGGTCGTCAACAACCAAGCGAAGTTGGGCACAACGTAAGTTGTAATCATCTCATCTCGTCCGGATAATCATCTCCTCTCTTCCGGGTAGTAGTATCATCTGATCCACCCATAACCACAAGCACACTTTCCCTGCCATCCAAGGCACCGGATTCAGCCTTGTTTCCCAGGCTCGTATCGGACAGAAGGGGGTCCAGACTCCAGCCCGAGAGGACCTTCCCGACCATCTATCCCTGTGCCTGTGTTGACCGAAGTCCTTACCGAAGAAGTTCTTGCGCTCAACAGTCTGTGTAAACTGCTCCGTGCATAGAAAGATAGACACACAGAGGCAGTGTGGAGTGTGGTTGAGGTTGGAGTTTCTACTGAGCCAAGTGAGGACCAAGGACAGGAAAGTAAGAGGTGAAATCGTTACTAAGCGAGCTTGATGAGGCGCAAGCCGTCAGGTGCCGTAGAGTATGCATCGGCATCCGATGTCAGCGCGGGTGGAGCATCAGTCAGGGTTGTTGCCCAGTGCCAAGCGGAATCCGCAGGCGCTATTTAGCTCGATTACAATTAGAGACCAACACAAGACATCGCATTGCTGACCGCTACTTATCCGTTCACGAACGTCTTGCTGCAGTTCCATCTTAGCATTGGGACATCATTCTGGCTATAGCTGGCTACCATGTCCGCGTCACCAGGAGCTGCAAGAGAGGCGATGTTCACCGGCAGATCGGAAGAGCCCAAACACGAACCATCAACCTCGAGCTTGCAATCCAGCCGGTCACCCCCTGCGCCAACGAAGCGAAGCCCCCTTTTGTCCTTTCTCCCACCATGGCTCACTGCTGCCCTCAAGAACAAGCGAACGTGGAAGAACTGGGCTCGATCCATGGTCGCAACCTTTGTCGCGGCGCTCATGATGGTTATTCCATCTGGTACGTGCACCCAAGAGCAGCAACTAATCCCTCTACAGCGGCCGCCAAGATGGGAACACAGAGCTTCTATGCCCTCCTTTCCAGCATGATGCTGCCCCCGATGTTACCTGCATCCATTCTTTTCTTTGCCCTAATGACGATGGGTTTCGGCATGATTCTGGGATGGGCATGGGGATGCGCTTCGGTTGCGGCGGGGCTAAGTGCCCGTAGCCAGTCCCTTCTGCAATCGCAGATGCAAAACGTAATGGACCAGGCCCAGTGAGTGGCGCTGCGAAGAGGGGTTGGTTCAAAGTCGCCGAGCAGTGGTTGGCGCTAGAGGTTTCGCTGATTCCAGAGCCGCGGGCATCGACCCGCAAGCTGCACTGCAAGCTGCTCCCTTCAAGGGTGCATTTCTTGACCCACGAAGCTCCGCTGTACATGGCGTCTTTATCGTCATCGGAGCGTATTTCCTCGGCTTGATGCGTGCGACTAAGCCGAAGCTCATGCTTCTGTCCATCCAAGCAACCATCATTTTGGATAGTGAGTCACCAGAAACGGGGTCCAACTGACGTTAGTGCTGTGCTCCTTCGGTCCTCTGTTCCCGAATACAGTGCCGTACATGATGCCGACGAGTCTGCTCATTCCGGCCTTCACTTATATAGGCATCGCCCTTGCCTGTGCCGTCTTAATCTTCCCCCAGACATTAAACCACCAAACCGTCGACATGCTCGTGAACGGCTGCCTTCGACCCATCCTTGCTCAGCTGAGGCTTCAAAACGAGGTTCTTGACGGCAACCCCTCACGGACTGAGGAGTGGCATGCCATGGCTGAGAAATCAAAGGCGGACGCTAGGCAGTACATGGCGGCGTATTCAGGCGTGGAAGGCCAGGCCAAGATGCTTCAGCTTGAGGTATCGAGAGGCCGTATTTCGGCAGGGCAGCTTGAAGAGCTCATCAACAAAACCCGGGTAGTGGCAGCTGGCGCACTGGGTCTCGGAACCGTTGTTGAGATGGTCGATGAGCGCGATCGTGCCGTGAGGGAGCATCTCGAGAGTCCTCTTCCTCACCTGTCCGACCAGAGTAAAGTTGTTTACGACAACCTCGTTTCGTCCGAGAAGGAGAACTCCGGCCATGCCTTCGAGGAACTCCTACCGGAAATTAAGACAATCACGGCTGAATTGCGTTCATCTGCGGAAGTGGCGCTCCAGGGAGGGATCGACTACTTGACCATGATCAACGGCACGCGCTGGAAGAAGTCACCCAAGAACTTTCCAGGTGTTGAAGTTCGCCAGGCAAACATTCAGCGCCTCCGTGCGGCCTTAGCGGAGTTTAAACAGTCCGGTCACGTTCGAGCCTTGTCCAGCTTCAAAGACCAGTTTGACGCTCAGTCTGGACAGCTACTTGAGTGGCAAGGCAGTCCCTACGACTACACTCGGCGGGGTTTGTTTCGCACTTTCCAGTTCACAGCCACCCTTACTGCCTTCGCTATTTACCTCGTTGACTGGCTTGAGCTTCTTGAGGTCATTGAGATTTCCAATCCCAAGAACAAGTTCCAGTTCCCCGGCAAGTTTGTTCACGGAATTGTAGAGACCGTCAATGACCCGACTACTGACAATATCACTACCAACCTGAGTGTGAACGGGGATCTCGCCGACCGCTACTCTAACGACCACGACGATGAGTCGACTCTTCACAGCGGCCGTCGAGATAACACCACTCATGACAAAGGAGCCGACCTAAAATCCAAGTTTGGACCCAGGGATCCCGACGCTGGACCACCTCGCAACAGCTTCCAAAAGTTCGGCCGTGTTCTCGCAAAGATCGGCCGAGGAATGATGAGCGACTCTGGCATATTTGCCCTCAAGTACGCTCTGGTGACCCTGATGCTTTGGATTCCTCAGGTCCATCCCTCCTCAGCCGAGTTTTTCTATGTGCAGCGTGGTATGTGGGCCATGGTAATGGCCCAAACCGGCCTCGGTGTATATACAGGCGAGCAACTCTACAACTTCGTCACCCGTATGACTGGCACGGTCGTTGGTGCCGCTGTCGGTATGGCTATCTGGTATGCCGGGGCGCAGAAGACGGCCGGCGGACCGTATGGGGTGACAGCAGCAATTGTGAGTGCTGTCTTACGCGCATGTGAGCTCACCATAGATGGTGGGGATCGCGCCTTTCCTTTTCATCCAGGTTGCTATCCCCATGCAGAAGCTGGCGGCATATATTTTGACAACTATCACCATCATCTTTGTGGTGGGCTACTCGTGGGTAGATAATCACGTTCCACAAAACGGGCTCGGCACTGGTTTGGGTTACACGCTAGCTGGTAAGCGTGCCCTCCTCTGCATTGTCGGCTTTGTGGCAGCCTTTATCATGATCCTCATCCCTCGACCGGTCTCAGCCAAAAAGGTCGTGAGGCAAGGTTTCGCTAAGAACATCGCCGAACTGGGGCGACTCTACGCTCTGGAGTTGACCGGTCTGGAGGAGGGCCGCACAGACGACCCAGCCAACATCGATAGAGAGGAACGCCGTACCAGGCATCGAGGTCACTTTCTGCGCATATTCGGTCGTACGCAGGCGCTTCATCAACGTATAAATTTTGCATCGTACGAGCCCGCCCTCCGCGGTCCTTGGCCCAGAGACAAGTACGAGAAGCTTTTACGAATCCAAGAGTCAATGCTGCGATCATCGGCCCTCCTCACTGCCGTGTATGTGCAGCTGGAGCCCCAGTGGTGTGAGCGGATCACAAACGACTCGGAACTCTTGCACCCGGCCTTCATCGCCGACTGCTTCTCGCTCTTTACCCTCTTACGCCATTCCCTACGGCAAGGCACCGCACTCCCTCCAGTCATTCCCATTTTTGAGCGCTTGGCATTCCACCGTGACTCTAGGGAGGTCCGCAGCCGGACCGCGAACGCCCTCGAAGGCCAGCGCTCGGTTTCTCATGGGAACGGCCTGCTGCCTAGCGAGCGAGAAGCTTTGTTTTCAGTAAAAGACCAGCTCACCTGGGAGACTGCCCACGTAAGTACAGCAGCGGCAGACACTTGAGTTTCACGTTCACTGCGTGGTCAGGCTAACTATTCAGGACCAGCAGTTCCCGCTCTACGCCACAGCCCTGATAGCGCTATCACACTTTGTGGGCGGTCTCAATTCCTTACATGGGGCCGTGCTCAGCCTTGTCGGCGAGCACAATGTTGTAGGGTTTGACCTAGCGCAGGAGCGATGGGCAGCAGCGGAGAAGGTTTGAGACGCACGTTATCACTTGGAATTTAGCTTCACTGCGCAGGGGGCAGATTCTCGCTCGCAGCGTTGGTCTGACCTCCTCACGGAAGGTTTCCGTCTCGGGGTTCGACCTCCCTAGCAACATCTTGGTCTGTCTCGTCCATAGCTCTCATAAAGACTGCTTGCGACGGCAACGATATCAGTTGCAACAAAAGAAGGCGTTGGTATGGGAACACCTTGCAACATATCCAGATCGCTCTTCGCAGCTCCCGTACCCGCAGCTTCTGTGCTCAGAACCCAACTTGCATCACCTTTGTATACTGCTGACGACTACACGTTCCTCCCATGACCCGAAACAATCGCAGCGGCCTCTGTCCTGGGCATGACACTTGTTAATTGCACATAAGGCCGCCGTCGGCCTGCCAGGTCGTACCGTTGACGTACGAAGCCTTCTCCGAAAGCATAAAGGTGATCACGTCAGCCATCTCCTCGGGAAGCCCGGGGCGGGCGGCAGGGCAGCGCTGGGGCGATGTTCCGTACTCGACCATCTGCCGGGCGGCCTCGCTTTGAGTCATCTGCAGGTCAGCTTCGGTTCACCAGAGGACAAGTTCATCAGTCATTGCGGGGCAACTGAGTTAAACAGCGGTTGCAGTTGCCCCTCCCACTCCCGACTGAACTCACGGCGGTGTCAATCCATCCAGGAGCGATGGCGTTGACACGAATGTTCATGCCAGTGTAGTCGACCGCGGCCACCTTGGTCATACCGATAACGGCGTGCTTGGAGGTAGTGTACGCAGCACCTGTGGGAATGGCCTTGTATCCCGCAATCGAAGCAACGTTCACAATGGCACCGCGCTGCCCGCGGGGTCCACTACCAAGGTCAGCCTTTACTATCCATGAATTGCACCAACGGGTTGAGCTGCTCCTGCTTGGCCATCTGCGATAGCTGGGCACGAAGAGAGAGGAAGATGCCGCGCTCATTGATGCCGATAACACGGTCGTACTGGTGTTAGCTAAACTTCAGTTTGCCAGATGAAGGCGCAAGGCACCAGGTTGAACGACGACGTCGGACAAACTTTGTCAAGCTCTCAGAGGATAAACCTCCCCACCTCAAACCGTACTCACGTCCTCAATCGTAGTCTCGCCGAGTTTGGCGCCCGCTGAACCAACGCCGGCGGAGTTGAGGCAGTAGTCCACGCGACCAAACTTGTCGACAGCTGTCTGCACCATGCCGTCGACCTGCTTGGGGTCGCTAACGTCGACGACGCACACCTCGATCTGGGCATCGGGATATGACTGGTGCAGCTCGGCGCGTGACTTTTGCAGAGCACTCTCCTGAACATCGGCGATGACGAGCTTGCGCACACCCTCCTTAAGAAGCGCCTTGACGGTCGCCGCGCCAATCTAATGGGCATCAGCTGCAATCAAATGGATATCCGATACGCACACCAGAAGCACCACCGGTGATGAGAGCAACGCCGTTCATGATGCGAGACATAGAAGTCGAGCTGGAGTTTAGTAGTGTTGAGGAGGTGAAATGTGTGAGAAAACTGTGCGGGAATGAGCGTGGTTGCTGGCGGTGGCTTTACCGTTATTCACAACTAACGGTTATAAACAACTGGGTTGTGTTCTGGCCGATCCGGGGCCGATACGGGGCCCGGCATGACATTCCATGCGGGGCGGTCACTTGAGGTACTGCCAGATCGGCCCTCGCCGCGCCTGGCGCCTGTCTCTTCTACGCATTTCAATTACAGTTTGTTCGGCTATGGCCTCCAGGAGCGGGGACGGTTACAGACCGCCTGCGAGCCATGGCTGATAACTGTCGGTGACGATGTGGCAATCAGGTTACTTGGCACGGCGGTGGCGGTTGCAAAGCAATCCGGTTGCAATCTCGAGCGCGCCAAAGAAGCGCCCTCATCGGCTATCTCCGCAGTCTCCCGGGCCACGTGCCTTCAGCATTGCAAGGGTACACGGCATGCTATCTCGCCGAGCTCGCTGAGGGCCTGAGTGGCCGCGTGCATACGATACCCGAAATATGCCCACGCTGACCATTGCCCGTCCCCGTGTCGTGAGTGGTGTCGTGAGCGGTGCCCAACATCTGAGACAAGGTCTTGGGACGGCACGACGGTGGCGCTGTCAATCCAGTGTTCTCATCACTGTTAGCTGCACGCCCACTAACGTCAATGCACCGTTCGTTGATGCCCCTCGGATTTCTCTAATCTCAAGTGCGGAATGAAAAGAAAATGACGCCAAGATCGGATGACGCCAGGATCTGATGAGGATGCTATTGTCTGGTATATAGTCCAGGCTATGACTCACGCCTCCAATTCCGTGGCACCCCCTCGTCGACATTAGATTGAGCAAGTTGTAGTGGATGTGACGGTGGCACTTTCAATTCCAACACTTGTGCAATGGCATTTTTCAGCAGCATTGTTGGAGCACCCGCTCCATCCGGAAGTGCAAGGCACGATTTTCTCAACGTGTCCTCACATTATGCGTATTAGAACGGACAACGAACCACACAGAGCAAAGCCGTTTCGTAGGACAAGTTGCCCGGGGAAACCGGGCTGTGGATTGTTACTCCGATGTCGGCTTTGAATGGCTGTGGACTAAGGTGATCTGCATGTGATGTCCACCACCTACCACCTTGGGGTGTGGGAAGAGGCTCATCCGACACTACCTACTAATCTGATCCGACAATGCACGGACATCAAGACTTTGGGCCTACATGAGGGGTTGAAAGCTCTAAGAGACAGCCAACAGGTTGTACCTGGAGCTCGGACGTTCGGTCGCCGGATCGGTGCCATCACCAAGTGGGCATGTTCGCTATTGTCGGTGCACCGCTCACACCGCAAGCGCTGGGAGGAATCTAAAGTAGAATGAGGCCGAGCAGCGTGAGTGGCGGGATCAATCTGTACCCACTACATTCTGTTCGCTTGCTTCACGAATGCCAAGACGTCAGACTCCGGAGCCTGCTCCGGTGAATCGCGGACTGTTTCCACGGCCTCAATGGGTCAGCTCCGCATCGGAACGCCGAAAGCTTTCTATCGTTGCGATCGCCCTTTCAATATCCCGACACGATATGGCTACTCAAGAGGATTAAAAGGGCGGGGACGAGGGCTCCGAGGGACCCCACACACTCTGTTTATCACAACATGACCGTCCCTCAGCTTTCCAAGGACAGCGACAAGCCTGTAGTCGAGTACATCGAGCGTGCCGACGAGAAGTCTGTCCCTCAGCCTGGCTTCATTGTTGTAGGTCTTTCTTGCCTGACCACTTAGTTTGAAAGGGATGGCAGGTGCTTACCCTAAAGGACGAGCGCCTGGTACGCGCCGAGAACGAGGATAAGATCACCCCTTACTTTCTCTTCCTCATTTCGATCGCCGCCATCGCAGGCTTCCTGTTCGGCTATGACACCGGTATTGTCGGCGCCGCACTGCCTATGGTTGGCACAGACCTTGGACACGAGCTGTCGCACTCTGAATCAGAGATTATCGTGTCGGGTACTACTATCGGTGCGATCGTTGGCTCGCTGGCCCTCGGCTCCCTTGCCGACCGCCTTGGGCGGAAGTGGGCCATGGCAATTGCGGACTTCTTGTAAGTCTGTTAAAGATTTTAGCTCCTGCTCCGTCTACTGCAGCTGACTAGACTAGCTTTACTGCCGGTGCAATCATTATTGCTGCTTCTTACAGCGTTCCTCAGATGATTGTTGGCCGCATCGTACTGGGTGTGGGAGTCGGTGGCGCATCGGTGATTGGCCCTCTCTACATTGCGGAACTGGCTCCAACTGCCGTTCGTGGGCGCTGCATTGGCACCAATGCCTTCTTCATTCCATTTGGCCAGGTAATCGCAGCTGCCCTTGGTGCGGGATTCCAAGCTGGAGTCGACCCCAAAATCGGCTGGCGCGTCCTGTGTGAGTCTTGGTTGAGCTGACCACTGCCAACTAAGGTAACAAGCTAATACCACAGTCGGACTTGGTGTTGTGCCCTCAGTGGTTCAGCTTTGTCTTATGCACTGGCTCCCAGAGTCGCCCCGCGTCCTCGTCCTCCGCGGTCAGACTGATGCGGCCCGCGCTACACTCCGCACAATCTACCGCGACGCCAGTGACGAGATCATTGAGCTGAAGCTGCGTATTGTGCAGGACTATGTTGAGGCCACTACATCGCTTCAACGCAACCTCACCTTTGTGCAGCGTGCGAAAAAGTACTGGACCTACAAGCCGTACCGCCGTGCGATTATCTCCGTGTCCGGTGTTCAGGCATTTGGTCAGCTTACGGGGTTCAACACTCTCCTGTACTACTCTGTATGTCTCGCACTCCGAAACGGTTGAACGGAAAACTGACAGCGTAGAGCACCATATTCGGTCTGCTTGGTATCAAAAATAGCGCTGCTGGCGGGCTGATCCCCTCCTGCCTCAACTGTCTATTCTGCGTGAGTTCATGATGTCCCTCGGTTGAGGTTGGAGCTGACAGTTCCACAGTTCATCGGCATGTCAATGGTTGATCGTGTTGGCCGTCGCCGCCTGATGCTCATCTTCGTGCCCGGCATGATGGTCGCTCTGGTGTGGGCAATCATCTCCTTCAACTGTAAGTTGGAAGGACGCGTCCACGAGATTCGCCTAGACATGCTAACATCACAACAGTCCTCACCAAGCCTACGGGCGGTGTCTTGGACGCGAACTACGACTACGACATGAAGCTGGTCGGGTCCGTCCTGGGTTCGGTTATTTGCTTTGTTATACCCTTCGGTCTAACATACTCCCACATTGTCTGGTACCAGTCCGAATACCTTGCCCTGGAGATCCGTGCGGCCGGCAGCGCAATTTCCACAACCGCTTGCTGGGTCGCCAATCTGATTATTTCAGTCGCCTACCTCACGCAACTCAACAGTCTCGGCGCGCCTGGCACGTATGGGCTCTACCTCGGTTTCGTCACAATGGGCTACATCTTCGTGGTGTTCTGCTACCCTGAGAGCAAGGGTCTCAGTCTCGAGGAGATCCAGCACGTCTTCTCGGATGGATTTGGCATCAAGAAGGCGCACGAGATGCTTCACCAGAAGCAAGAGATCTCACAGAGGATTCGCAGGGAGAGCCATAGCCAGGCATGAGCTGGCCAACGGCAACCCGCTGGGGAGGGCAGCGTGAGAAGCAAGAAGGGTCCATGGCGGCCCGGGGTTGTAGCACTTGAGTCAATGAAATGTTCTTTATTACACAATGTGCCTCCACTTGTCCTACGACCGCCTGGCTTAGAGAAGCAATCCTGGGGGACACGGCTGATTGAGGTTCAAAACAACGGCCTTGGGAACTATCAAAGTATGCAGCCTTCATGATAGCCTTAAATTCCCCGTAGGCAAAGTTCGCCAAGCGCCTGGCTTGCATATTATACTGGCGCTCTGTATGTGTCCCTGCCATGCTTTCAGCTGTCTGCATACCGGTCTACTTCCCATCTCCTGCGTAGTAGAACTCATTCCATCTGTCATCAAATGGTGCCTGCTTGTCGGCGAACCGCACATCAGTCGCGAACCGGATCTGGTCATTGGGATCCTCGTTATTCGCGCTGCAGTGAATCATGCACGAATGGTGGAAGACGACGTCGCCCGCATGGTAATCGCCGATCATCCAACGGCGATTGGTAGCCACCGCAAACGCGTGGCAGTCCTTTGTGAGGCCTCCGCCGTGAAGCATCTGTCAATGTCAACCCCTGTGGCCTATAGCGTGAATGACTCACGTTCTCATTGAATGCGCTTTGCTGTTCATCCAAATCCAGGCTCTTGTTTATCTCAAGAAAGGCGCGCTCAATCTCCAGGCCCATATCTCGCGAGTCCTCGAGGTACATCAGCCCCCCGGATATCGGGGACACGTCGCCGATGGGGATCCAAGCGGTAACTGCTCCAGGCTCCATCTTACGCAGATACCTGTAGTTAGACCCACCTCTTTCAAACAGCCGACTCACATCTGGTCGTAGTGCACCCTCGTTGCGGTGTTGTATGACTTGGGAATATTGGTTCGTAGAAGCTGGCGTCGGAAACGCATCGGCTCCTTCCACTCCGGCATGAAGCGCCCTACAAAGTCGAGCAGACGGGACTGGTCAGAGAAGTTGAGAATGAAATCCTCGTGTCCTGCGCGCGTCGAGTAGTCGAGCAACTTATTGTCGTTCTGGTCCCGATTAAACTGCACTGCGCTGGGCCCGGGAAAAGCCGTCGGATCCAGCGATGTGTTGTACGTCCCGTCACGAGGAGACGTCCCAGGCTTCAAGACCCCAGATGGGCCAATGAACTGGAAAAACCTTTGATCAGTTGTGACTTTGGAGGTGGCGTGAGTAAACGCACTTCTCTCGTGTCTTCAGAACATCCTCCCGATCCAGAAGGCCCCTGACGTGCACGACACCATCTCGTTCATAGGCAGCCCGAATCTCTTGCGGGGGCGCGTCCGCCGAGATCGACGGCAGCCAAGATAAGTACTTTGCAGGAATCTGCTCTTCAGTTCGCTGGCCACATGTCTTGCCGCACCTTACCACCTTGATTCCCCTCGAGGTCGAGGTCGTCGAGGTCCCACTTGCCAAGGGTACGCGCGCCGTCAGAACGCAGTAGTGGGGGCAGTGTATGCACTGGGTTCGGATACCGCGTGATGCCCTCCGATGTCGTCATGGTCGTTGTGGCCACTGCTGCCATACTGTAAATCTCGTAGTCTGGTTGCAATTGGAGTAATGCAATGCCATAGCTGATCGCGAGAGCGCGGCAACGTGTTCGCGAATCCCTTGGTGGGCAGACGGGGCGGAACAGACCGAGGAATGTAAAGGTAGTATATCCGACACTCTGCATGGAACCTTGGGCACGTGAACGCATTCTCCCCTTGGCCGGCAAAATATTGATCCCTTCAAGCGCTGCAAATGTAAGAGTAGTAGTGCTGCCTTGGAGGCATGGGGGGACAAACGGACAATGGATACAATCTCGGCATTCGGTGACTCGGTCTCGGTGACCGGCTACCCATTCTCGGTTTTGGCCGATGCTCAACTGAGGCGTCGGTGAAGGGTCGCATTCCTTGTTTTGACCTCTCCTCTCCACATTTCACCCCAAACACGGCTCAGTTGTTGCCGCTTAAGGAGCTCGCTCACTACTCCATACTCCACATACTCCATGGCAACCCTCGTGGGGCTCGTAAGGGGTGATTATTTACCGTTGTCTGAGGTCATCAGCATGAAATAACCTTGAGTGACACATCAATGCCGGCTGCCGGTTGAAAGCCAACAGCCATGGTTCCAGGACGCTCAATGAAAGCTCAATAAAGGCCTCGTACCTCCAGCAGGACTCACCTCTGTTCCAACCGACTCCTCAACAACGGCATCGAAGTAATGACAATCGACGCAGCATCCAACGGCGGGGGCGGCAGTGGCAACAGCAACGGCCATGACAGCGGCTCTCCCAGCTATGACCCCTGGGGTGGCCTCGGAGCGCCCAACGGTGACGAGGAAGCTATCGGGTACACCATCCCTGAGCACTACATTGGTCAGAAGCGGCCTGTGCGTGTCGTGACTATCGGGGGTGGTGCGAGCGGCATCAACATGGCCTATCAGATCAACAAATACATGGAGAACGTCGAGCATGCCGTGTACGAGAAATCAGCGGAACTCGGCGGAACGTGGCTTGACAACCGGTGAGTGGTGTCCGAGACAGCGAGATAGCCGTCTCATGCACATGCTGGCCGCCTATACCAGGGGGCTTGGCCCCGTACGTCATGGCCATTGCTGACCCCAGCTATCCCGGGTGCGCTTGCGATGTGCCCTCGCACGACTACCAGTTCAGCTACCATCCCAACCCGTACTGGTCGCACTACTACAGCGGTTCTGCTGAAATCTGTGACTACATGAACTCGCTTGTTGACGCGAACGGCCTGCGCGACCAGTTCCACACGTCGCACGAGGTAGTGTCTGCGAAATGGGACGACGATGCCGGGCAGTGGGTCGTGGGTATCAAGGGCCCGAATGGCGAGTTCGAGGACCGCTGCGACTTCCTGGTCAACGGGAGTGGTATCCTCAACAACTGGAAATGGCCGGACATTTCAGGAATTCAGGACTTCAAGGGTCGTCTCATGCATACCGCACGCTGGGACGAGGAGTATGACTTCACGGGCAAGCGTGTCGCGTGCATTGGGGTAGGATCGTCTGCAGTGCAGGCTGTCCCAGCGCTGCTGCCGGTCGTCGAGCACATGACTTGCTTCATCCGCTCCGGCGCTTGGATCACCCCCGTCGGTGCTGCTCCGCAGTTTGCTGGACCAGGTGGTGCCAATAAGGCGTACACCGAAGAGGAGAAGGTGGGTCGAAACGCCTGAGGTATTCTAACCATAACAGAAACACTGGGCTGAGAACCCGGACGAGTTTTTGAAGTACCGCAAGAGTATCGAGGACGCAATCAATGCGCGGTACAAGTTGTACCTTAAGGACACACCTGAGCAGATCGCGGCACGCAAGCTCGCTGCTGAGGTCATGGCGACTAAGCTGGCCAAGAAGCCGGAGCTCACCGACATCCTCGTACCCAACTTCGCCCTCGGTTGCCGCCGTCTGACGCCCGGCAATGGTTTCCTCGAGTGCCTGTGCGACGACAAGGTCACAGTTGTGACCAACTCAATTGAGAAAATCACAGAGAAGGGTATCGTTACCAAGGATGGTGTCGAGCACGAAGTCGACGTAATCGTTTGTGCCACTGGCTTCGACGTGTCTCTTCTTCCCCGGTTCCCATTCATTGGCAAGAACGGCGCCGACCTCAAGGAGCGCTGGACCAAGGGACCCGTCGAGGCGTACATGTCCCTCATGGTTGACGGATACCCCAACTACTTCAGTGCGTTGTTCTAGCCCTTGTGCAGCAATCAAATACTAACATTCCAGCCTTCCTCGGTCCTTCTGCACCGGTGGCCCATGGCTCTCTCATTCAGACGATCGAGTGGTGCTCTCACTACATGCTTAAATGTATCGACAAGATGCAGGCGGAGGGTATCCGAACAATTGCGCCAAAGAAGGAGCTGGTTCGCAAGTTTAACATCCACCGTAATGCCATGATGCCGACAACTGCCTGGAGCTCGACCTGCTCATCATGGTACAAGAACGGCAAATCTAAAGGGCCTGTTATCGCTATTCACCCGGGCAGCAAGCTGCACTTCTTTGACATGATCAAATCCCCGCGCTTTGAGGACATGGAGATTGAGTACGAGGGAAATCCGTGCGTATCCAGTTTTGAGAAATGGAACTGACCTCAGATTCTCCTACCTCGGTAACGGCTTCTCGCGGCGCGATGCTGAAGAGGGGCACGACTTGTCATATTTCATCACCGACCCCTCGCTGACCCTGCCGTGGTAAGGGAGGGATGTCGTTTGGGTGATGGCGAGCGGAGAGTTCTTTTTGGTTGTACATTTACTCGTGTAGCGTACTGTAGACAGGAAGAATGGTGCTGCTATAACATCCATCTACGGAAGATCTTCTCTATCCATCCTCCTGAAGCCGGCTCGCTGTCAACGGGCTTGACCTTTGCCTCACTCGTGAGAACGCTTTGCGAAATTCTCCCGTCTCCCATCATCAACACGGCGCCGATGCTAGCCGAGATGACCAAGCCGTCCGAGCCCTGCACGCGGGGCAGATCGATCTTCCGCAGAGCAATTGTCTCAACCTCCAAGATGGCCTTGTAAGCTCTTCTGTCCTCACCAACCAGGACAGCAAGCGGCTCGTCCTTAACGCAATGATGGTTAGCTTCAACCCTCACAAAACGTGACGGCAGAGACGTCTGAGACACGACTGAACAGCTAGCTTGGGGTCCGTCGTGGACCTTGGCGAAGACAGGATACCCTCCTTGGAGGACGACGATGTAGGTGTCGCGTTTTCGAACGGTGCCAGACCCACAGGCGACCAGATCAGTGTTGAGTGGCGAGCTTAGCATGGGAAGCGGCTGCCAGCGGCGCTCCAAGTTTGTCATGGTAATCATTGATCTGCTGTGGTGGTACACCCACACCTCTCCAGTCGAAGTGAGCGCTGAGATGATCGTGGGGTTGTCAGAGACTCCCCATTTAGGGGCTGATACAGCGACTCGAACTACCGCATCGAGAGCCGGAAGACGAATGGGTTGAACATTGTGCACGCTGCGGCCTGCGCCTCTCCAGTAGAGTATGGAACCATCCCTGGCGAGGGCGACTGCCTCGCGGCATGTCGCTTTTAGTTGCACGAGAGAAGGCACGCTTTCTCCTGCCAGCTCTTCAAATGCAGGGGCTAGATGCGGCTGCTGTGTCAGCGTCTCGCTTGTCCGCCGGAGAACGCACCTGCTCCGTCCATACCCACCCAACACCATCAGCATCCAGCAAAAGCTTCGTTGACGGGTACGTCGATGCTATGCCCTGTACCGACTGTGGACATGATACCTCAGCGAGGGCTGGGCGTCCACGGTGGTTCAGTTCCATCCGGTACGCCCGTTGACGAGCATCGAGCACCATCACCTCGGGCGCGTCAGGTCCTCCCGACACTTCTCTGAGCGGGTCTGCAGTTTCGACCAACACGGCTTTCGGTGTGCCTCCGTAGCGGGGGATCAGGAAGAGAATTGGTTTGGAGAGCCCCCGATACACCCGTCGCCAATGCCTAAACCTTGTAGGCGTCCGGAGTTCTTGAGGGCAGTGGGGAAGCTCCCTCAGTGTCCGATGGCGCCAGTACTCCTCCTGTTGTTTAGACTCATCTCCCAATCGTAAGCGTTGCGAACCACTGACTGTAATATGAGGGAGCACCGACTCGAGGGCGAAAAGATCCTGCTCTTGAAGAAGATCAAGGACGCGTAACAGGACGTGGTCGGGCAAATCGACGATTGTGGTTGGCATTTCTGGAGTAATAAGTGGCATACAGAGAGGAGCGGATGAGGATGGCGACAGATGAAGACGCGTCAGGCTGCAAATCTGTTGTTGAGGCGGAGGCGATGCAGAGCACCCATGTCATGCATTGCTGGAGCGTCTAGGGAGGGTGCGGGGGCGGCGTGCACGGTCCTTCCAAACGGCCCACATGGGGTGACAGCCCCAAGCTCGCAAGCAACAATGCTCATGAGCGTATTTCAAGGAGGTTGTGAAACTTCAGTTGTGAGGAAGTGACCACGTTTGGTCACCACTGCACTGGTGTTTTCGTCTTGAGTGTCAGCAATTTATCGCCTAGCCATGTTCTTCGTTCGGAGAGTCGACAGTAGCTGTCGAGATGTCCCCGAGTCCCAGCTACAACCCCCCCCCCCCCCCTCCTCCTTTCCTCCCCCCTTTTTCTCAACCCCCACCAACTTTCTGTTCCGTCCAGCTAATAACGATGGCCGATAGTCCTTGAACGAGAAAGCCCACAGGAAAACTTCAGTTCTGAAGCTGCTCTCAGAAGTGTTCGAGGGGCTGGGTCAAGGTCTGGCTGTGGTAGACACTGGGCGACATCAGTAATGACTCCAGGGGTTTGGAGGCGGTGCGTTATCTCCAAATGTGTGCGACAAATGAAAGTTGAGTGAAGGTGCAAAAGTGGAAGATGTTTTGCATATCGGACTAGGACAGGCTCTGACGTCACCACAATTCCATGACTTTCGACTTTCATGAATTGTCCGGATCGCTTGAGAGTTAGTTTGCATCCATTCCACCACGCTTCAGAAGAATCGAAGAAGTGTGTGAACCATAACCTTGAGATTAATTGAGCTGAATCTCTTCTTCGGGTCGCGGCCGAATCCTTAGACATCCGAACATTCATGTCTCCCGCTACAATCATGGGGGACACTTGCTAAAGAGTGCGTTAGTCATGTATGCGGCCAACTCCACTGGCGCCTAATCGCTTCCGCAGATGGCGGTGCAATCGATAAGACATTTGACTGATGGCCACCCTTTCATCTTTCATCACAAGCAGTCAACAATCCTCGGCCCCACTTCCGCTTTTGTCATTTCGCCCAAAGCTGTGCTGCATCCGCCGTGGCCGCGGCGTTCCAACTGGCGTCAACCAGGGTTGCGGGAACCCAGATTGACTACATTTTGTTCACAATCATCAAATGCCCCGTCAGCCTTGCGCTCTGTTCCTCCCGCCGCACGGGATGACTTTCGGGTGTTCTACGACGGCGACGGACAAGTATCTAGCCGATCTCTTCGGAGCGGAGCCGAACTGCATCGCCCCCAAGGGTCCCGACAGTGGGCCGCCAACGGGTCCTCGGGCATTATCACAAGAGTTTGTTCGTTTGCAGCAGACATCCGATTTCCACAATTGCTTTCGTTCTTTGGTATGACCTACCCTGTCGCTACCACCCTTGGGAAAATTGACGAGGCGTGTATTAGTTGACTCACTCAAGGAATCCGCTTCGTGCAGCCTGGACTGGCCAGGGTAACTAACGGCTGACCAACTTGACATGTCTGGTTACAACACCACGACTTCCGGGATACCACGCCAAGTCTGGTGCCTGCAAGTCCGATTGAGTATCAACACAAGGCAAGGCATTCTCCCAAAGACGCAGGTTGGCGGAGGCGATGTTAAGTCGGTTTGTTGAAGCCGGGCTTCGAGTAGGTTGAGTAAAACTCTTCCTCTCCCTCCCTCCGCAGCACCCACCTGGGCAGACCGGAAGGGACCGCCAAGAGAAGGCAAGGAAACAGCTGCCCAGTGGTATATAAAAGGCAGCGGTCCAGCTGCGTCTTGGTCCACCTCTGTTTTCCCTCGGACTGCATACAGGCGAGTTATCCCGGCAGCTCATCTAGACCGCAGACACCATGTCGCCTGCCCACAAGCTTCCTACTCTCCCCTTTGGGACCCTCCGCATACTCGTGCTCTGTCTTGTATTTATTAGACTGGCAGGAGCGGTCGCCCTCGATCTTCGCCAGGAAGATCAGGAGAAGCCACCCCCTACGGCGACTGAAACGACGTTCAGCGTGCAATCGACAGCTCAAGCCGTTGGCCCAGACTATTATGATGACGGTGACCCCAACAACGTCGCCGACGACGCAAACCGAGCCCCGGGTGTGCCAGATGCACCCCCCAAGCAAAAAGGCTTTGGTCTGGCCAGCTCCAGCTGCGACATAAAAAACGCGGACTGCAACCCGGAGCTTGCTCCGCCTGAGGTGGTAGATGATGCGGCGACCTCGGCTGGGGGAAACGACGAGTGTGCATATGAGTGGACTCCGGTGCTTGGCGGCCCAAACGACGATGGCACCATAGTAAAGGCTCTCGGTCAGGTCTGGAGCGCCGAGAACACTCGCAATTGGGAGTGGGGGAAGAGCCCAGATATCAAGCAGGGAGGTACCCCCGACTGTGGGTTTATTGCCGCCGTTCTCGCGATCAGCAATAACGGCCTCATTCGACACGTCCGCCGCGCGTTGGTCAGGCGGTACGGCGAGGAGCAACCGGGCGACAGGCTCTTGGCAGCGAACCTTTGGTATAAGAACAAGCGTACGGTCGTTTGGATTGACGACAAGCTGCCTAAGCATGTCCCAAACCCGAGCCGTGGGAGGGCGGACCAGTCGTGCAAGGCGTACATGGGCGCCGTGCCATCGGATCTTAAAAAGCCAATCTTCTGGGTAAGCACTAGTGACATACCTCCTGTCACGTCCCCCGTCCCACTGACAAGCAGCTCCCGCTCCTGGAGAAGGCGGTGATGAAGCTTGTGGACAGCCATGATGATCTGTCGTCAAACCCCGAACAAGCTGGCTATGGCAGCATGCAGAGCATTGAGGCATCGCGTGCGCTCAGTATTGTTACCGGCGGCACATTTGTTAAACCAGTTCCACGAGCCAAACCTGGCCAGGATCCCCGGATCAGCTCCGACCTCGCCGCGTGCCGGGAAAAGAACAGGCCCTGTGTTGTTGCCATGCAGCTTGACAATTCCAAGTTAGGAACTCGAAACAATAATGGTGTTACGTCTTTGAAGAATGGCAACAAGGTTGTTGGTACCTTGTCTCTGCTGTGGGCAGCGAACGGAGAAGAGCGGAGGTACGCCGAAATCGAGGACAGAATTCTCAACAAGAAATTCTACATCTACCGGAAGCACGCTTATGCATTCGACCGCAAGGGAACCAACGACACTGTGGTGTCAATTCTAAACCCCCATGGACATAATCCTGCCTCGGCCTCCGGAGGCGTCACGGACAATCGCCAAATTACGATGTCAGTCCAGGTCTTCAAGGCACTCGCGTACCGTATCCACAGAGTTGGCGGCCTACCCAATTTCTCCCTTCCGAACCCTGTCGTCACGCTCAAGCCGCTTGCGACTCGTGGACTCGCCGCTCGCAACGAGACCGCGCTTTCCGACTGGGTGGAGTCGGAGGACACATACTGGATGGACGAAGATGACCTCTCGGACGACTATCGTGGTGCAGACATCCTCCCCGAGATCTTCTGAAACGTTCTTCATTACAGAAGAGCGTGACAGATGAATGTTCAGAACGAATAAGCTCCTGTTAATTGAGGAGTCAAAGCTTAGTAATACGAGGTCCAAAATGCAATGTGCTGTGATAAATCCCTGCGGAGCGTGAGAAGTGATGGGCGAATGGAAGGGCTTACTGAGATCCTATACAGCTGATATCTTCTCAGAACTTAACGTGGTTCAATACAATGACTGCATTTACTTCTTACATATGAGACCTGACACAAACGAAAACATGCTGGGAAGGGGTTGGATGGAGGGTGAGGATGAAGCAAGTGTTTTGGTGAAACGACCAAAAATGTCTGCCAAGGCTGCTCCACCTACCGAGCAGCGACCGTGAGCGGTTGGCGGACACACTACGGGCCCTTAGGCGACAGCACGCGAGCGTTGCTTGAACTCGATGTTGAGACCGAGGGGCTTGCGGAGGAAGCCCTCGCGGGTCTCCATGACATCCTGGAGGAGGGTGGGTTGGTAGCGGTGAGCCCAGGTGGCGGCGATGAGCTTCATCTCCATCTCAGCCACATTACGGCCGACACACGAGCGGGGACCGTGGGAGAAGGGGATGAAGGCCTCCTTCTGACGGGCGTCGAGGTTGAACATGCGCTCGGGCTTGAAGTCGTCGGCGTCAGGGCCCCAGATCTCCTTGGAGTGGTGGATGGTGTAGGTGGGAACAGAGAGGACGGTGCCCGCAGGGAAGTAGTGACCGCAGATGGTGACACCAGGGGATCCGGGAGGAACCTCGCGGGGAAGACCAATACCCGACGTCGAGTGGAAGCGGAGAGTCTCGTTGAACACAGCCTCAAGGTAGGGGAGAGACTTGATCATGTCGAAGGTGGGGACGTCGGTACCCTCGGGGATAGCCTCGTCGAGCTCCTTCTGGAGCTTGGCGAGAACGCCGGGGGTCTTCGTAGCGTAGTAGAGGAGAGCGCAAGACGAGTTGGAGGTGGTGTCAGAGCCGGCGATAAGCTGAGTGAGAGCCTCAGCGGTCAGCTCCTCGCGGTCGATGGGCTGCCCCTTGTGGTCGCGGCCCTCCTGGAGACGAGAGAGGAGGTCGTTACGCGCATCAGCGGGAGGGCTCTCGAGACGCTGCTTGACACGGGCAATGGCAATCTTGGCCAGGTTGTTGACGGCCTCGAGACCCTTGCTGAAGAAGGGGTCGGGGAGGTACTTGGCGAAGGGCCTGATCTCTGGGAAGACACCGAGGGTAGCGGAAATCTCACCACGACGGTTGAGAATCTCAATGGCGGGAGCGAAGGTGGCGGGGGCGTCAGGAGTCGCGCGCAGCTCGGCCACGTCGGCCCCGGCCTGGAGCATACCGAAGGGAGCGCCGAAAGCGAGGTCACCAATCATGTCAAAGGCGAGGTAGTTGAACCAGTCGAGGCAGTCAACCTTGGCCTGGCCGTTGGACTTGGGGTTCTTCTGCTCCTGAGCGATGAGGTTGTCCCACTGCTTGACGAAGAGGTGGAGGTTCTCCTGCATGTAGGGCTCAAACTCGCGGACGGACTTGGGAGAGAAAGTGTGAGAGACGACCTTGCGCTTGCGAGTGTGCTCGGCACGGTCGCGGGTGTTGAACAGGCCGCGGCGGATCGAGACAAACGAGTCGTAGAAGGTCGACTTGAGGAAACCGTTGCCGTGGCCGTAGATGGCCTTGATGGCGGCATCGTCGGCGATGGAGACGTGGTTGGGCTGGATGCGCACCATCTTGCCGAGCTTCTTGTGCACCCGGTCCATGGTGGCATAGCGGTCACCACGGCGCACAACGGCGAAGAGCCATGCGTTGGTGAACTGTGCTGGGAATGGGGCAGGAATGTCCCGGAGTACGCTGTAGGTGACAAAGTAGGGGTAGAGGTAGTACCAGAGGACGCAGAAGACGACTGCGGCGACGGGTGCCCATGGTGGCAGCTCCTTGACCGTGGCTGGGAGCTTGACGTTGACGTGCTTTGAATCCATCTTGTCGTCGTTGTCGAGGGGGGGGTGGAAGTGGGGGTGTGAGAATAGAGGATGGGTGAGAGCTAGTTGGCTTTTATGTATAGTAGGTCGCGTGGACGGCAACCTCGGTCACGGTCAGGTGAACCCGGCCTACCAACGAGCTTGTTTTTCGCACTGGTCCGTCGCTCTCTATCTGCCCCCTCCCTAGCCGCCCCTTGCTTCTTTGATTGCATGCCGCCAAAAAGTACAAATGGACGCAAAGGGGCCAAGAGGTCCGCCCGGCAAAGCGAGCAAGCAAAGGCGAGCAAAGCGCAGGATAGCAATAGCAGAAGCCATGAGAGCAGAGAGCAGAGAGCAGAGATCAGAGAGCAGAGCAGAAGCCGATGTCTCGCATCGGTCTCGCAGTTACCGGAATGGTTACGACCGATGTCCGGGCGCGTAATTAGATCCGGGTGACGACGCGGATGGAACTCATATACCCCGTGGGGGCTGGGGTGGGGGGCAAGACTCCTCCCTGGCGCCACGTGCGTCAAAGGCGACAAGTGATCGTCACCGGTCACACTCCCCAACGACACCTCCACAATCCGGAGCCCATGGGGCCGTAAACTCGCCCAACTCACCTTTACTTCCGCCCCGTCCACTTTCATCATTTCCATTTCATTTCGTCCGTCGTCGCCCGCGCATCCAGTTACAGTCCACCTCATATGTCTTAAACCAGAATCCCTTGCACGCCCCGACGTTGGTACCGCAGCATACTGCGTTATCTCATACCTCTTCCAGACCATACTCCGCTCTCAGGTCGTACTGCTATCGTCGCTAACCATCGGCTCTTGCGGCTGACCACAGCCTTCCGACTTGACCACGCGCACCCGCCGACCTTGCGTCTCGCAACGGTGGCTCCTCCATGTCCGCATCGCAGCCATCGAGGTAGTGGACTCACCGTCCGTATCTGTGCTGACAATCTGACAATCCGGGGTTATACCGAGAGCTGGACTGCAGCATATCTACATCTACACTAATGTCTACACAGTGTGCGTCATGTTGGATCACCTGCGATCTACAACTGATCAGGCTCCATTGTCCAATGAGTGCCGCTGAGCCCGTAGGCCATGTCCCATCGTCTGGCACGACACGTCGAGATTACAGCGTCTCGGGCTCGGCGAGGAACTTAGTTGGCGTTGGGGTCGTACAAGGCGCCCGGGTACCACTTCTGGTTCATGTTCCAAGAGTAGCATCTCCAGAGCTGCATCTGGTTCCAGTTCCACAGCCAGCCGTCGGTGACGTCCAGGCACTGGTCTGCGGCGTCAGCTTCATGGCGTCGGCATGGAGGCGCAGTGGCGCCGCAGCACGAGTAATTGTCGCTGACCCGGGGATGTCCAGCACAAGGCAGCTAATCATCGGCGAGCCGCTGGACACTTACCTTGATCCTTAAGCCTGATGTGGCCGTCGTAGTCATACCAGTAAGCCTGCTGTGGGAGGTCCTCGTGGCACTCCCAGATCTTCATCATGCGACCGCTGTACCAGGGGCCTGCGGTCAGCGACGTTCATGACAGGAAAAAGGAGGGTGATCGTTACTAACCAACTCCAGCATCAAGACAGTACTGGGTGCCATGCAGGCGAACCTGGGACGTCTCGTACTTGATGTCCCACTTCTGAGCGGGACTGTCGTTGCATTCGAAACTGGCATGAGCACGTGCAACCAGTGGGAAGTGAATGTGGTAAGGATCCAGAAGGACGGGGCAGGCAATTATGTTTGCCATTCGCACCACATGTTACGCTGCGCACTCACAGTTGAACAGGTGTACCGTTCGCGAAGTAACCGCCCTTGACATCAAGACACAGGTCCCGGGCTACGTTGCCGTCCTTGTCGTATGGGTGAAGCTCCGTGGAGTAGAATTGCCTGGGATAGCTGTCTGGGCTGTCGCGAGGGGCGTTGGGAGGGGTTGGCGCGGCAGTGGTAAAGGGAAGTGCGGCAACAACGGCTGCGAGGAGGTTGAAGGCGAGCATGTTTGGGGTTACTGTGCTGAGTACCGAAGGCGAGTTGATGCACTAGGTTAGTGGGCTAGATGGACGGCGCTGTACGTTGATGAGCACAACTCTTGGACCACCGCGACATTATATACGCTTGAGAATAGAAACCTGTGGTAGACGCTTCTTCTGGTCCGATTTATCGATGGTCAATGCTGTCCATGGCTTCAGATGCTCTGCGCCGGGGCAACCGCAGGAGGCGTGGAAACATACTCCATTCCCAGCAGCAGAAAAGGGTGCGAATATGGGATCCTGTGGACCTCTCAACGCCGTCCGACACAGCTCAGGAAGGCTCCTACGTTGTGGGGAGAGCAGTCACCACTCTCATGTAAGAGTGGCAAACGTCGAGGCGATGTGCTGTGCAAATCCTCGATCTGGTGAAGCCAAACTGAGGCGGAACAACTTAGAGGCTGTGTTCGGTGGGCGATCTCGAAGGAGCCTCGGCTTCTGTGGCGCTGGGTGGGCAGCTACATGTAGATTGACTAACTGTAGCCTCCATTGCAGTCTGGGGGTGTCTTACCTGTTCCCGATTCTGAGGGACCGATTAACGGACCGAGGAGACGACAGAAATACACCCCGCACAGACGAGCATGGTGAGCAGTGCACGTAGCACAGCCGAATTCCGCCCGACCAGTACCCGGTGACTATGGTCACGCGCTGTCTCGAGGTCACTCTATCATGCACGGTGAGGAATTGTGAGGAATGCACCTGCGTTCAATAAGCAAACGCCGCCACCAGGGAACACAATGAGAATTGTTGCATGCCTCAGATTCGCAAGGATCAGAACGTCATCAACACAAGTCGCCGACTGCACTGTGCTGCAGACCTCGTGGTTTCCACGTGCCTTTTGAAGCTGCGCAGGCAAATCGGACGCTGAATTGGACTCCCGACATGGAAGCAAATAATCTCTGATCGTATAGTGGCTAGTATGCTCGCTTGTCATTCGTTCTGACCGCGGGAGACCGGAGTTCAATTCTCCGTCAGAGAGCAATTATAACTATCTTTTTTGTGTGTCTCGGTCATAGAGCAGCGTTCCAGCATAAGCATCAGGCCGGCGCTGCCGAGAGTCGTGGGGTGGGATTGATGGCCATTTTTGATCCTTGTCTTCTTACCGGTGTGCTGGTGGATGGTGTGATATTCGCTTGAGCTTAACTTTCAACAACGCGTCGTCGCGTTAAAAAAGTGTTTGGTTGCTGTGCTTGTCTTCTGCGCCAAGAAAACGTAAACTTTTGATACGTCGGGCCGCTGAGAACACCTGGTGAGTGAAACAACGTAGGATGTGGTGGGGTGTGAATGGCGTTGCCTAATCATCGTTGACTGACCAACACACGTCACCATGCTCGTGCTCACTGGCCTGTGGATGGACGTGTCTCCTTCTACCTAACTGCCCCTCAAAGTAGTCATAGCATGAAAATCATCTCGAACTCTCTCTATGGTATGGTCTAGTCGGGACCTGCCCAGACGCCCTCCGCTCGGCTCAGTCGAGGAGATCAGCCCGAGGTATAGCTCGAAAAATTAGCTACAGCTGAAATGAACGGCCAAGGCATAGGGCATTCAAACGTGCCCATACCGGCGGCGCGGGGTGGGATTGACTGCGACGTTTAGTCGAGGTTCTTGCACCCAAGACGACCGTTCTTGTTAAAGATACAGTCACCTGCTTGTCAGCCATATCAACGATGGAGAGGCCAATGATAATCGACTTACCAAGAGCGTAGGAGGCGTCGATACGGCCACCGTTCCCGGAGGGGCACGAGCACTCGATGACGTCGCCGCTGGCGGAGCAGTTGTTGCACTTCTGCTTGCGGTGCCGGGGCTCGTTGTGGCCATCGGCCTCAGCCTCGGCGTCGCGCTCCTCGAACTCGAGGTTGCGCTCCTCCATCTCACCAGGAGACAGGTCGCGACGCCAGCTCCTGCCAGTGAAGCCGCCGGGCGAGCAAACAAGCTTGCCGCCGACATTGGTGAGGCACCTGTTAAGGTTGAGCTGCGAATACTGCAGCTTGCCCCTGTTGTTCTTGCACTTGGCACGAAGCATGGGCCGGTTGGGGCGCGAGAAGTCGACGTCGTACCACTCGCAGGTGTTACTGAAGTCGGGCTCCGGGCCACTAAGTGTCAGCACGAGCTACTCGAGAAGGGGCTGGAAGGAAGTTGTGGCAGGGGGACACCGTGGCGTCGCACACGCACAGACGAAAGTCTCAGAACATTGAGGAGAACGTGCGCTCAAGCAGCACGGACCATCTCTTGGCAGAGATAATGGAAACGATCACGCTGGTCACATATGGCCACCTCCCGCACAGGGTCGGAGCTATGACACTTGGACGAAGAGATGGATGGGGCAACAATGACAAGATAGTAGGTAGGGACAAGGCGGCGTTGAAAGGGGCAAAGTGGCAACAATGACAGGACAGATACTCACGACTGAGTGGGCTTGGGCTTGCCCGAGGGCTTGTTGCCGCCACCGTGGCCGCCCCAGTGGCGGCCCGCGAGAGGGGGGAGGCCGCGGGCGAGGGCCTCAGCGTTGTTGCGGGGCTGGGGCTGGGGAGGGGCGTGGGCAATGGCGCCGATGGCGAAGGCGAGGAGGGTGAGGGTAGAGGCGAGCATTGTAGATAGGTCGGATTTGTGGGATTAAAAGAGCGTCGGGTAGAGTCGCGCGATGAGGCGAAACTCGTCAAAGAGAGTGAAGGTAATCGGATAGTGGTGTGGACAACGATGGCGAAGAAGGGGGACGCGTGCTGAACGAAAGTGGGTTTCTTATAGTCTAGCTATCTGTGCACCTCAACGTGCGTCAGCCCTTCTCTGAGAGTCAGCATGCTGTGTGTTTTAGCACAAGTGCCTTCGAGTGCGCGACAGGAGAAGCAGTGACAGGCCAAGAGATGGGGATGACTGAACATCTAAGGGCAACCGATGGAGAGCTTGCAGGGGACATCGTCGCGCATGCAGGGCAGCGAAACAAACAATAATATCGTGGATTGCAAGGTTTGCATGCTGGCACCCGCGGAGGAGGCACGAGGCACCTTTCCAGAGTTTTTGCTCTGTGCTTGTTGCTTGTTACTATGGTACTCTTGGTCTTGCCGGTTGGACAGACTGGGGACAGTCTCCAAAGGGTGATAGACTGTGTGACCCCAACCCACTGGATGGACCATGCCGTCTTCTGGTGACGAGCCTTGGTTGTTGCTGTGCGTTTGAAGTGGTTAGATTGACAGGGCGGAGGGTGCATGCCATGGACCCTCGACGCGTCGTCGTGCTTGGACATCCTTCGGAGAACTCATATCCCAAGGTTAGGTTCATATCCTTCAGAGGTTCCGGAGAGGGACGCGATGACTGGACCTTGAGGAGTACGATGGAGTACGATGATGAACGTTCCAAGGGTATGTGATGGAAAAGAGAAGAGGGGACACGCACAGAAGGGTTCAGATGAGGGTTCAGATGGGGGATGCCGAAAAGGTGACCCAAAAAGGTTGTACGTACCGCTGAAGCAATTCAACGTAGAGTCAAGGTCAGTATGAAACTGGGGCCAAGGCCAGACAGGCAGACGACGCTGTGGTTGCGTTTCCTTTGGAACCTGAGCGCCGCAGAGCAGCAGCTGAATTGGTCGAGGTGAACGGTCCGCGGAGTCGTGGCCGGAGCATATTAAGCATGGCCAAGACGATCCCTGGCAGTTTAAATTGGTCTCCTCTGCTGCCCGAACGGCTGTCGAACAATGATACTCGTGCACGCGTCCCAACCATTGGGCTACCGAAGGGACGTTACGTTTGGGAGCTAGGGGCTTAGATAGGGGCTTACGACATTTGTCTAGACTCTGACGCAACTGTGTCTCTCCTTTGGACTTGGTGGACCTCAAATTAACATGTCCCTTTTGCCCATTGCTCAAGCGATACACACACCAGGGGCGACCCAACCGTGTCACAGGACAGGGCGGTGTGCTCCCTTTGACCCACGGCAGGAGCACGTTGGACAAGGGGACAGACAGAAGGCACCCACGTCAACACTCAAGCAGGCATACACCGTACAAGATCGCTAACCTTGGAGAGAAGCAAGCTCAAACTCAAGGCTGGGGCCTGTGATCTGGCCGCCGTGCGTCACTGGCCTGGCCCCGCCGCCCTGGGTCGCGTCGACTCAGCTTGTGGTGCGGAACGTCGAAAAGAGATGTGAACTTCTTTTAAAACAATTCAAGTCTCGGGCCCCTCAATTGCCGCCGACACGGATGCAGTGGGAATGTGCCCGTGACAGAAGCTGAGTTTGGGCTCTGGATCAGCATAGACGTAGGTTGCACTGCAATAGGCACCGTGCGCGCTGGAAACGCATCTTTTTTCCGTGCATTGGAGTGCGACGTGAAGCGACGCGTTTCCTTTCAAACGCACACCAGGTCATCGGTTCCGGAGGATCCGGGGAACCTTCAGAGAGGCACACAACAGGCACAGGTTCGACTGACCGAAATGTCGTTCGCCGCGTTGCTTGACAACTGTGGCAGATGGCACGGTGCTCACATATGTGCTCCAGTGAGACAAGGCTGTAACATGAATGAAGCTGGAGGTGTTGCGTGCGATGTGAAGCGCGCACTGTTCTCAGTGACAGACTGTGCATGACTGAAACCGTTTCAGTAGCTGAACCTGTTTCGATCTTTGGCACTACTGTATTGGCCTGGAGTGAAGCTGTGTAATGACAACTCTCTATGGCCGATGCTTGTACTCACGACGTTGGAACAACCGACGTGCTTCATGAATGAACGAGCTGGCAACCCGCCGAATGAGCCTCAGAGCGCACTGCCCGATGAAACCCACGGCATTTGTGGTCGGCTCCGCAGCTTGCTTCTCCCTTAGAGACAAGGCCGCTGCCCATTGATCATCAACTCTGCCTCCCGTCTCGCTCGTCGTATAGATTTTGGTCTGGCCCCCGTCTCCAGTTCCAATTCGTCGCAATTCTTGTGAAGTCCTCGCGCTTGAAGTGCCCTGTCCCTGGGGGACGGTGCGTCGTGTTCAGAACGCGATACGTTGTATGGCCATCCCAAACGAATATGAGTGGACAGCGGTTAAATTGGGGACTTGGCGTTGCGTCGGATGATGCATGGTGGTGGTTGTATTCACTCATGCATTGACGACGGGGCCGTTGGAGTTCAAGTTCAGGTTGTGGAGCTCCCCGCTTCGTGGTCACGCTTGCATTGCCCGTTCCTGGGTATCTACACTTTCTACAGTATTGAGGTCTAACAACCCATCCCAGATGCTCGTGGTTGCGAAGTTATTGATGTTATGTTGCCTTTGTGTTTGGTGTTGTTGGTTGTATGTGAGTTGCGTTCGTCTCGTCTCGTGGGGGACGCATCTCACCGATGGACCTGCTCGAGTTCTACTGTTTCTCTACTCAACTCGTATCGTATTCCTACACAGGGAATTCTCTCCATACTCTCCAAGCAACCATTCCACCTCACGCCTACTTCATGTTGTCGAGCGCCTCATCGAGCTTGGTCAGGTCAAACTCGAAGTCCCCGGCAGTCATGTCCACATCGAGCTGAGGTGGTTTGTCACCAACGGCAGTCGCTGCGGAAGCCGGCTTCCCCGAAGCGGCTGTAGCTGTAGGAGCAGGAGCAGCACGAGCAACAGGAGCAGGAGCAGGGGCAGTGGAGGACGAAGAAGTGAGGGCCGCAGTGGCAGTGGCAGTCGCAGGAGGAGCAGCGCGAGCAGTGGGAGCACCGGTAGGAGCAGCTGCCGCGGCGGGTGCAGAAGCAGGAGCAGACGCAGGAGCGGTGGAGGAAGAAGAAGCGGGGGCCGCAGTGGCAGTCGCAGGACGAGCAGGACGAGCAGTGGGAGCAGCTGTCGCGGCGGGTGCAGGAGCATGTACGGGCGCGGGCACGAGTGGCGCAGTGGCAGGTGCAGTGGAAGTGGACGCCTCAGAAGTAGCCTCCGGTGCAACTTCAGCGCGCTCATAGGTGAGAAGCTCGACCTTCTCCGCAGCCACAGACGCATCCTCGTCCTCCTCGATGTAAGGGGGTGGGCCGTCCTCACCGTCGTAACCCTCATCGTCCTTGTCGGCCGCCTCGACGCGGTCGATCGCTGTGCCCAGGCTCACAGGCGGCGGAAGCGGCTGACCCTCCGGCACGTAGCCAATGGGACTAGGGAATGGAGAAGGTGACCCGGCTCCGGAAGCAGGCGAGAGGACAGGAGAGTGCGGTTTGGTGTGAACGCGGGGGGTAGCTCCAGCCTCGAAAGGTGGCGCGGAAGCGGACGTGGTTGCGGCAGCCGCAAGAGAAGCTGCAACGGGGGCTGGAGGGTGCGGGGTAGCAGCTGTCGTCGCCGGCTTCGGTGGCGCAGCACTCGAGGAGGGGGAGGATGCGGCAGCTGGGGCGGGGATCGTACCAGGGACGTCCGCATGGGCCTCGGCCCGCTGGATGGGCGCGGTGGCAACCATGGCTGCGCTGGCAGCAAGGATGCCGGTGGCGGTACTGACCGTCTCAACGGGGGTGTGGGAGCGAGCGGGCGAGGTGGGACGCGAACCAGCGGTGGGAGTAGCGTACAACTCGGACGAGGGAGAATAAGCGCCAAGTCTTCCCGGGGAAGGCGAGGTCGAGCCTGGGCGCGGAGGAATCTGGGGCGGCGAGCCCTTGGGAGGAGTGGCCTTGGGCGGAGCGCTGTCATGGTGAACGTAGCCTGCTTGCGGCGTGCCCTGGGCAAGCCGTTGCTGACGCAGACGCTCGCCTTCGGCCTCAAGGTTTTGCTTGACAGTACTAACGCCGTGCTGGCTGCCACCAGTGTAGATGACTGAAGTTAGCAATGAGGCGAGCGTGACGAGATCGTCAGGTCTCAGAACACAAGGGGAGTGAATGGGTACATTGGACACGCCACTGAGCCGAAGCCGAAGCTCTGCATTGTTCCAGTCCATCAGTGATAGCAAGTGTCCGCTATGTGGTCGTTGAACGTCGCTGCCCAAGTTGATGGAGAACGCAGTGGCCAGGCAAGACGGTGCAGTGACCACCAACGGGCACACGGGGCACAGAGCACTTACCGTCCGCGATCGAGGTGAAGAAGCGAGCCACCTGGTTTGCGCGCTCGTCGTCGCTGGAGCCGGTGCCGTACATTGTAAGGATGGTGCTAAAGTGAAGAGTAGTGGGGAGGAGAGGATGGAGAGAAAGAGAGATGATGTCGAGGACAATGACAATGACAGCGAGGACAGGGCGGAGCGAAGCGAAAGCGGGGGGTGAGATCCAAGGGGGGAAGGGGGATGAGCTGGGATGAGCTGGGATGAGCTGGGATGAGATCGAGGTACAGGGAGAGGAATGCACCCGCGTCGATCGAACCAATAAGGCGTACACAGCAAAATGCGGGGCATGCGGGGACCCCAGCCCTCCCTACTCGTGCGAGCCACGAACAACAGTCCCAACACTCAAACAGCCCACTTTGCATGTCGACACCTTCTGCATTTGACTCTTACACCACCACTAGCTCTCGCAATTCGTCACCAACTCAGGCCCTTTAAAAACAATGGGCAGGTACAAAAAGCGAACTGGCGATGGATCAATAACAGGATCCGACAGGCAGCCAATCCGGCAGTCGATGTCCTGGGGTGCCCAATGCACCAGGCACTCAGCACTTTTCCCCCTCAATCACTTATCCATCATCTGACCCATCACTTCCGTTCAGGATGCCCAATGTTGAAGAGTCCACAAAACGCCTCCTGCCCTATGCATAGGCCCAAAAGAGATGCTCTGCAGCATGTTTCCCCGCCGGGGAGTCGAACCCCGCTCTTTCGCGGACTGGGCCTCTGTATGGCAGCTCTCAACGTTGAGAGGCGAATATACTGAACCGATATACTAGCGAGGATACCTGTTGAGTGCGGAGCAGAAGCCCAGCAGTAGCCTCACAATCGAGGGAACTCGGTGGCTCGGAATTCCCAGTCCATTCATGACTAATTGTCGCCCCGAGGACTTTAAGACGTTGAAGTGAGGTTGAGGGCTCAACGACGAGAGACAGATCGGTTGAAGATGAAATCGATTGATGGCCGCGGAGTGGAGAAGTGGCAAACCTAACACACAGCACGACAGTTGTCTCGAGGCGTGCTCTGTTGAACGATGGACATCGGACGTTACTCCGTTCATTACGACAAGAGCTCCATCGAGGCTGATACGAACGACCCAAAGGTGGTACGAGTTTCTCGTGACTTTCGACATGATGCGAGCCTCTCCGGTGGCGAGAATGCCCACTTCCGTGGAAAGAGGAAACCAACCAAAAGGCAAGGATGCGGCAGCCCCCATTGGATCGCAATCTTCAGCGCCCACTTGACCTGTCCTGTGCAGAGGTCAGAGCGGAGCTTGCATTCGGCAACTGTTCTAGGTGAGGATATCGCGTACCTGTAGATCAGCAATCTGGGGCAAACCGTTCCGTAACGCCAAGTAATCAGCGACGGACTTGGTGCTGCAGGCACTTGGACTATCAACAGCTCCCGATCATCGGAGGCGCTTCGAAGCGGCTCGGCACATACCGAGCCTTGCCGAGAATGGGCTCCGCTCCACCTGCGCACCCGCCTTGGTCTGATGTTCGATCGCCAACATTTCACGGCACGGTGGGCAATGGAGCCGACTCCGTACTTCCCCGAGAGCGGGGACGGCGGAGCCCCCGCTGAACATTGAACCGGAGGAAAAGAGGAAAAGCGTAGTGGCAAGATTTGTTGTGGCAAGGAGCCGACAGTAGTGAGTGACGAGTCCTGCCAGTGAGCGCAAACCGTGAAGGTTCCATGCGAATGAGCCGAAAGGTAGTAGAGGATGTCGCCAAGTCGGCCATGTGGCAGAGCGGAAACTCTTTTTCCTAATCTTCACCACAAACATAACCCCTTGAAGCTGCTTCACTGGTGGGCTTCCAACATACATAACCTCCTTCGCCTGGTATCGCTTCCGCGGCTGGACCCTTGACATGTGAGCCGGCGGATGGCAAGCCCCGGCCCGGATGTCGGTGAATCGGGGACAAAGACCGTAATCACCAGCTCCCGCTCGTCATGGCCCTGACGCCTGCCATTTGAGTCGTCCTTTGTAAACTTTGCCCGGGTCAACATAACTGGATGCGTTAAGTGTTACGCTGGGGCGAGGAGTAGGTCAAGAGGCTACGGGCTGCTAATTGCTCAGAGCCTATGCATCCTCCGAACTCTCGAAGGCAGCATTGCGAAGGGTAGGGGCTCAGCCTGCGAGGTAGCCTGCGAGGTGGGGGGACGATTTGGAAGAGGTCACCTGCTTGTTCCTGACACGGCGCGGTCCTGAGTCGAAAACAAGTAATTTCGGCAGAACCTCATTTTGATGTTTTGAACCTCTGACGTACAGGCGTGTTGGAGAGGATGTGAAGTTCGGCGGCGCCGAGCCGGAGGCACGGATGAAGTTGTGGAGACGACAAGCGCGCGAGCGCTCTTAAAAGAACGGAGGAGCAAGTGATGTAAAGTCTTGGAACATCTTGACCGCTACAAGCTTTCTCACCGCAGCGTTAGTCTTCATCGCCACACATTCAGAGTTTCGTTGCCTGACAGCTGCCCAGCAACTCGAGTCAACGAACTGGACGCTCCTCGCCCTCTTGGCCGCTCACTCCCCTACCCCATACCCATCACAGTCCTTCCCAACGCAATCATGGGCAAGCTCACACCGCCACAAAGCGAGAAGTCGTCCGCGTACATCTCGCAAGTTAGCCCCGCAGAGAACGGCGTCCACGGCAAGGAGGGTGTCATCTCGGATGCCGTCTTCGGCGACATTACGGAAGATGGACCAAACTTTCGTAGCGTGAGTCTGAACCGCTGTCGCCATCCCTCTGTATTTTTGGCCAGCCCAGCAGCCGATGGTGCTGTCAAACAGAAGAGTGTTCTCCTGCTTGGAGGTCAAGGTCCTCAGTTCATCCAGTTTCCACACAATGGTTTGCTTGCGCTTCTGGGCCGTGGTCATTTCAGTTGGAGTGAGACCGCCGTGCCTAAGCTGTGGCGCCGGAGCTTGCCTCCAATCGACGCACAAAAGCCGAACCGTGATATCCAATCTCCGGAGATACGGCCAATCGCTGGAGTTGGTCGGACGATGTGTGTCTGCCTGCAATTGTTCCTACGGCTGGCAGTTAGTGCTGTTGTGTAGAGCTCACAACCGCAAAACTGCTGGTTCGTTGTCGGCCACATGAGCTGTGGAGCCTTGCTTGCGGTCGCTCCAAATGGGCCAGTGGCATTGACGACTCGGAGGAGGCACGATGCCCACTAACTTTGTTCCCAACCTCACATGACGTAGAAACCGGATTCATTATATTTTCCAAGTCTTGAACTCGCAAGGACAGGGAGCTAACGCCAGGTCGGTCTCGGAGGCACTTTCGTGCTGATGACCAAGGCCAATGTCGGCCTCGGCATCCTGCAGATCCCGTTCGTTTTCATGACGATCGGCCTTGTCCCCGGCATTATCCTGCTGATCGGCATGGCCGTCCTCGTAATGTGGACCGCTACCTACATCCAGTCGTTCAAGCTTAATCACCCCCAGGTGTATGGCTACGCGGACATTGGCCAGGTGCTGTTCGGCAAGATCGGGCGTGAGGTGTTCTCGGTAATCTTCGTCATCAACTTTATCTTCGTGTGCGCGTCAGCCATTGTGGCGGTTTCGACCGCCCTCAACGCCGTTTCGATGCACGGGACCTGCACGGCCGTGTTTATCGCCGTGTCCGCTGTGGTGGGGTGGTTCCTCGCCTCCATCAAGACCCTAGGAAACATTACATGGCTCGGATGGGTCGGCATGATCTCGATCCTCGCATCCGTCCTTACCCTCACTGTCGCCGTGGGCGTCAACGACCGCCCAGCGGCCGCACCCCAGGAGGGACCATGGGACAAGGACTTCAAGGTCTTCGGGTCTGCCGATGCCGTTGGCGGCATCTCGGCCATCACCAACGTGCTCTACGCCTATGCGGCGACCCCAACGTACTGGGGTATCATCTCGGAGATGCGCAACCCGACCATGCACAACCGCATGATGGTGATCTCCATCTCGCTCTGCTGCATGCTGTACATTGTCATCGGGAGTGTCGTGTACTGGTTCTGCGGACAGTACGTGTCCTCACCGGCTCTCGGGTCCGCGGGCGTCCTCCTCAAGCGCATCTGCTACGGTCTCGCTATCCCTGCGCTGCTTGTCTCGTTGTGCATCTACGCCCACATTGCCGCCAAGTTCATCTTCGTCCGCATCCTTCAGGGCTCTGAGCACATCGCCAGGCCCACGCGCAAGCACTGGATTACCTGGCTCGGCTCGACCATCGGCGTCATGGGTGTCGCGTACATTCTCGGCTCGGCGATTCCGACGTTCGGCGCCATTGTGGGGTTCATCGGTTCACTGTTTACGCCGCAGACTACGATCGTGGTCTTCCCGCTTATCTGGTGGCACGACAACTGGCGCTACCGTGCCAAGCACGAGCGCAGTGTCGCCATGCTTTTGCTCAACATCTTCATCATGGCTTGCGGCGTCTTCTTCGTCGTCGGCGGCTTATACGCCGCTGTCACCGACCTCATCGCCACCAGTGCGACCAACGGGCCGTGGACCTGTGCCGACAATTCGGGGTCAGTGAAGGAGGAATAGGCGTTGTACAGCATCAGGTGGGGTGGGGAATTATGTTGTGGAAGACGGTTGGGAATTACTAGTAGCTGTTAATGGCGGAGTGAGTATCATAGCCCCCGTAGCGGGAATCTTGGGATGCAATGACTCCATTCACGCGTCCTACCAGAGCAACTTCAGCAGCCGCTCCCTTAGCCCTCGTCGCGGCAGAGGCGCAGCACCACCTCTGGGCGTCGTCACACCACTGGTTGCTGTCCGCCTGCGCGGCGGGCAGCCGTCACCGAGGGCCAACGCGGCACTCCCTGCAATGGCAATGACAAACGGCTCCTCCTTGTCCCGGATAAGATCGTCGTGGAAGAGCACTCTGGCTGCTGGCACGTCCGTGCCGGCCTCCATACGCCCGAGCAGAGACCTTTCGGCACTGCCCCAGGAGTAAACCTTGCCGGCTATGGAGAGCGCGATGCAGTGTTCCTCTCGGAGTGCGAGGCGGATTACGCGGTCGGTCGGGCGCGGGCCGAGCCACATCGCGTGCGGCGGATGCGGGTTGCAGCCCCTCCCCGGGCGGAAAGTACCGAAGAAGGGCCACGGATCGGAAGCGGCGAACACGGCGAAGGTGGTCCCCTGCATCGCAATGTCCATGTTGTCCGGTCGCGAGAAATGCGACAGCTACAGTCAGCAGAAACGGTGAAGGCCACATACGAATTGCCAACCGCCGCCGTGCGCGTCTCCAAGCCACACCTCACCATTGGCCTTGAGCGCGAGCACATCTGTCCCGCCACAAGCGATGCGGACGACACGCTCGGGGTCATCCGGTACCGAGCCTGAGCTCGCACTTCCGTCCATGCTGCCACTGGCGCCACTCAAACCGCCTCCTCGCCGTGCCCACTCCTCTTCAAACTCTTTGCGGTTCAGCCGTGGTCCTGAGCTGTCTTTCGTCCAGCCACACCACGCATCCCGGCATGGCGCCGGATCCAATTTGGCTGGTACCCTGTCATCTCGCAGATGATCTAGCACCCCAATCGGTACACGCTCGCTAAACCAAACCCAGATATCGCCATCCACGCTGAGAGCCGCCTTGAAGTCCGTTCCAAACGCCACCTGCGCCGCTGGTGGGATGTAGATTTGACGCTGCCCGACTCCTTGCTGCCTGTCAGCCTACATCCCACCCTCGTGATCCGTCAACTCACGCGCTCCATTACCCACACCCTTCCCTCGGTATCGAGGACGGCAAATACCCCAGCTCCCGTTACAATATCCTTAGCATGGCAGTTGAGCCACACGCGCGTTGGGCGCCCAGGAACGGTTCGTTCACGATCCCACTCCCATACGCCACCCTCCGCGTCCATAGCGACGAGGCGAGTGCGGAGATCCCACAGCCCCACGAGCGGTGGTCTTCGCATAAACCTGGGGTTAGCCAGGCGGAATACGATGGCTGTGCATGCCTCCATTCCTCCCAGCTCGCAACCAACAGCACCGAGGGTGGACGGGCGCTCCAGCGACCCTATCCTCAGCAACTAACCTCGATGTAAGCTCGATAGGCTTGATCACATCCACAACCTTGCCCTCAAAGGCCGCCGTATTGCTGTCGGCCGCAGCTGCCCCGTCCAATAGATGCTCGTCATGTGGGCCCCAGCTGTACACTCGCGGGAACTTCAGCCCGAAGTAGAGTCGTGAATGGGACGTCGGAGGCGCATCGAGCAAGTATGGTGGGCAGTGGGGATTGGCTCCCAGTTTCAGACGCCAATATTCGTTCTGGTATTAGCTGCGACTAGATCAGGGCAGTCTTGAAGGTCTTGCATTGGGGGTTGAAACCCGGAGTGACCCACAGCACAGGCCCATAACGCGCGACAAGTCAGCGAGAGCGCGAGCAGGTCGTTGTCCTGCAGGCGGGGGGCGAGGCCCCGAACGAACACATCGTAGGGGATGTTGCTGAGAGAGGCCCGGTCTGGTGGGGCCTGGTCGACCATGTTGCCAGCTCGACAATGAGGGAGGTGGGAGAACGGATCGAACGTTGTTGTGGCTTGGCCTGGGCAATGACGCTGGCTTCGGGCAACGGCGGGTGAGTTCGGGTATGTGACGTCCCAAATCTCGGAAGCATGCATCCACTAGGGCATTATCGAGCCGAACCCCAGTCGATGGCCGGGGAATGCGGACTGAAAGCGATGAGGACGCGGGGGGGATAAGTGAGTATGGCGGTGAGTTAGGGAGCAGTCTGAACCGTCGGGCAGGATGCATGGAGGTAGTGCTGGCTGGCCTAGGCTGGAATCTGTCTCCAGGATATCATGTTGGCAACCGGCCCTACTCACAAGCTGCTCGCCCGCCACCGCCCACCAGACTCGGTATGGAGTATCCATAATCACTCCTGCATTATGTTACATACTTGGAATAGGAGGGTTCCACTGCCTACAACGACCTGACGAACGCTCAGTCATCTACTTAGTGGGGTCGATGGTGGCGCTGGAATTAGCTTCTCTTCAACGTTCTAAGTGGCACGGAGGAATGAACGTGCCAGTCGCCCCACGAGCGCGACTCACATGATACCACAAGCAGTGCGGTTACCAGCATGTCCAGTAGTCTTGGAGTCGGGGAATCCGCCGAGGCCAAGGTCGTCCTCGCCGTCATGGACGACTACGCCGCGACCAAGGATGGTGCGGCGACCACAGAGAGTAATGACGCAGTCGGTGATGTCAATGTGCGCAACACCGTCCTCGCCCGCCTCGATGTTGCCGAGGTCACCGACGTGACGGTTAGAGTCCTCGGGGGCGCCGTGCTCGCGGTTGAAGGGGTTGTAGTGTCCACCCGTCGATGTGCAGCCGTCCGTGAAGATGTCGCCGAAAGCGTGCACGTGGAAGCCGTGCTTGCCGGCCTTGAGGCCAGAAACCTGGTGTGAGCCGTGTGTTAAACCGCAAGAGGTATGCAGGAAGATAAGGGCGAATGGTGCGAGGTGCATCGTCGGGCAAGTGAATCTTCTCTTCGGGCATGTGTGCGGAGTCAGAGTCGTTGGCATGGTACACCCCGTCCCGCCTGACGGGCGCAAGTATAGACCACTACACTGCACGCTTGTGAAATCCCCCATCGAAGACGGCCGAACACAGCTCACAGCTTCGGCCGCGTCTTGCATAGCACAGCTCGATGCCCAGAATACCGATGCCCAGAATGGCGACACTCACCTGGCCAGTGACATGGACCTTGTCGCTGCCAGCCTCCTGGGTGAAGTAAACGTCACCCTTGGCCTCGCCGGGGCCTGCGAGGTGTACCATGGCCTGCGACATTAGCGTGTGCCCCGCGCGCAGTCTGGTGGCCAAACCCACCTTGGTAGTGTCATCGCAAGCGTAGCCACCGAGCGCGGCGGGAATAGCGAGAAGAGCAAAGAACTGAGTGACGAACATGTTGACGGGCTTAGTTGACGTTTGGTAGCAGGTGTCTCGGTGAGGGCGTCTTGTCTGTACTAAGTGAAGAGGAGAGATGGAAGAAGAAAGGCGACGGATTGAGTTGGAGTGGGAAGATAAATGGCGCGGTGTTGTAGGAGCTACCTGAGTAATGCCTCACGCCACTAGTTATGTGTATCGGCCGGCGCAGTAGTGTTGGGCCCTCACTAGGTTGTCGCATCGGCCGGACACTCGTCATACCAAGTACCCTGTGCATCACTGCAACAGGAATAGCGAGAGACGAGAGCAAGCCACTCCTGATTCCCAGTTGGCCGTCCGCCTCGGACGGGGCGCCCATTAGCAGTGCAAGCGTTTGCAGAAATGACGGAGACGATGCGTTTGGGTCCTCGGCTGGAGCGGTGCCTCCTGTACCTATTGCGGTGTTTACGTTGATTGTGAGACGGGTGGTGCAAGCCGAGCTTTCAGAGCCTTGGGGCCGCTATAATCGGCTCGTCGTTGCTTGGCCGCTATAATCGGCTACTCGCCATTGAGAGTATTGAGATCAGAGCGAATGAGCGTCACCAAACATGATGTTCGAGACAATTAGACAAGCGGCCAATTGATATCTCATCGGATGGACTTCCGGCACCCTCTAGTCTGTCACTCTGTACCTGTGGCTCCTGTCGCGCCTTTCGTTTCAGCTGGGTCGTGTCGTCTTGCCGCTCCTATTGACCACCTCGGCTCACCTCGATCACCTCTGTCTACTCTGCTGGTCCAGTCTGGATGCATTGGGCCCGTGGAGCGGCGCGGAGGCCCAAGCAGTCATTCCATTCCGATAAACACTGTCCGATAAACACTGGTCGAGGTTCCGGGAGAACCCCTTGCGCTTCACCACCGAACTCCGCCCTGTCACATCGCCCTGGTACGCGATTCACCTCGGCGACACCAAACTACACGAACAGCGACGCAGGGCTGTGGATCAAAGCGGGCTGTGGATCGAGCAGCAAAGTGGGCTGTGGATGCTATGTATGCGGACGCGTCGAAGTTGAAAGCGCGGCTGGACATTGTCATCAGACCAGGACGTGCAGATCGAAGCGCCGCCAGATCGCGCAATATATGCTTCAATTCAGATCTGGACATGTGAGCCGCTGGAAGCTTCCACGCTCCTCCCTCGTCGCAATTGTTAACACATGTCTCTCTCGTCTGAGACTCAACCAGCATCGAGGATGCTACCCACAGCGACATCCAGATGTCATAAATACCAAGCGGTTATGTCGTGGACGCGTCCTGCTAGTAAACATTCACAATCATCCCCACCAAAAGCGTTCCTTGACTTTCAAACGTGCCGAGTTTGTAACGTTCACCGAACTGGTCGTTACATAACATGTCCAAGGTTAGACGTGCAGGCACGATCCAGCTCCACTCGGCCAGGTACCGTTAAGATGAGCTTGGCGCTCAATGCCCAGCCATGGCTTCATGCGCATTTCAGTGCCAGTTCGCTCTTCGTTCTGTTCGGGAAGGTACAGTGGTGGAGGAGCTAACGTTAAGCTCAGAAGTGGTTCGGTCGACACTGTACTCTAGAGTCAAGTTGGCTCCAGTCAGGTGGCTACAGCAGCCCAGCTGAGGTGGAGCTAAAATAGGTATTTCGCACCTGGTCTCAGATTGCCTGCGTGGGCTCGCTCTGTGACGACCGTAAGTGGCCCCGTAACTACAGAGTCACCCCTCATGGAGTAGGTAAGTGCAAGTCTGTGGAACTGATAAAAACTGTTGTAAGTGGACAGCGGAGTTGCGGCCTATAGTTCATGACTCGCCACCAGCACCGAGCAGACAACGATACATCGAGGCTGCTCCAATCATCTTTGGCCAAGCATGGGGATCCCGTGACACGTGAGCAAGCCGCAGCTTCATCGCATCTACCGAGCTACGAGCTCCCCGCTCGCCACGCCGCCGGCAACTGTCACTGGCGGTCACAAGCTGTCCAAACACGAACGCGCGGAGACACTTTTCGCCGAGATGGCGGAGATGGGATGGTATATCCGACTTGTCGCCCAAGCAAATGCGGGACAGGCGACAGCGTTTTCAATGGCGTTATCGAACGTGCTAATCTGCTCACGCCATCATTCCGTCTCATCGTATCCATCTTAATCTTAATGGCGCACTCACGAGCTCGGCTACATGATTAGCATTGAGCATGGCTCGTCTCGTGTCGTGTGAAGAATTGTTTCAAACCTGACGAGATTGTACAAAGGTCAAAGCCACTCCTCTCTAACTCCCATCTCACTTCTCCGTGCAGCTCACCTCTTCGTGCAATACTAGCTACGCCAACAACAACAGCTCCTGCCTTTACCACTCTCCTTAAATCTCCTCCCGCTTGTCATGTCTCTCACCACGGCCACCACGGCCACCGTAGGCGCTGCCGCTGCCCCTTCCGAAGCAATCATCTTCGAATCGCCGTACCCCCAGCCGTTCCTTCCCAACTCGTCCGTGTTTCACTACCTGTTTCCAGACGTCGTGGGCGGCTCACCGCTCGCTCCCATTGACCCGGCGCTCCCCGCCTACATCGACGGTCTAGATGGGCGGGTCCTGTCGCGCACTGACGTCGTTGACAATGCTCTCCGACTCGTCACCTCCCTCCGTGGCTTGGGTGTGCAGCGGGGCGATGTCGCCCTACTCTGGGGTCTCAACTCGTTGGAGTGGACCAAGGCCATGTATGGCTGTCTCGCGGCAGGTGTCACTGTCTCACCTGCAAACGCTGGCTAGTGAGTGGAGCCGGAGAGACTGGGGTTAGAGAATAACGCTCACCGCAGCTCCGCCCGCGAAATCGCACATCAGATTAACGACTCGGGAGCGCAAATCGTCTTCTTGTGCCCCAGCTTGCTGCCAGCGCTCAACGAGGCGCGGCCACTCATCAAACGCGACTTCCCAGCCTCTCGCATCGTCCTCCTCTCTCGTTCGGCTCCCTCGTCAACCGCGCCCGCGCACACCGCAATCGAGGACCTGCTCGCTGCTTCCGCTCCGGGCGTGGCCGAGCGCTTCGACGGCGTCAACGCGCACGAGACCGCGATCATGTGCTACTCGTCCGGCACGACGGGCCTGGCCAAGGGCGTCGAGACCACCCACCACAACCTGACCTCGGAGCTTCAGGCGCTGAACGCCGGCTCGCGCCAGCTGACCTCTGGCGAGGATGTCATCCTCGGCGTACTGCCCTTCTCGCACATCTACGGACTGGGGATGAACTTCCTGCAGCCCGCCGCAAAGGGATGCCCTGTCGTGGTGCTCCCCAAATTCCAGGAAGTGCCCGCGCTGGCCGCGATTGAAAAGTACAAGATCACGCATGCGCTCATCGTGCCCCCGATCGTTGTGACGTTGCTCAACTCGAAAAATGTGGCCAAGTACGACCTCTCGAGCCTGCGTACCGTCGTCAGCGGAGCTGCGCCCCTGGGTGGGGAGATTGCAGATGCGTTCGCGCAGCTCATTCCCGGCGTCGTCATGCTCCAGGCATATGGAAACACCGAGACGTCGCCAGTTGTGATGACTGCGCACGCGCACGAGTTCGCGGAAACGCCCGGCAGCGTTGCGACGTGCGGCAAGCTCCTCCCGACGTACCAGGCCCGCATCGTGCGGCCGGAAGATGGAGTTGATGTTGGCGTCGGGGAGCGCGGCGAGCTCTGGGTCCGAGGACCGACGATTATGAAGGGGTACCTCAACAACCGCGAGGCGACGGCCAAGGCGGTCGTCAGGGGCGGGTGGTACCGCACCGGCGATGTGGTCGTGCGCAACGACGAGGGGTGGTACGAGGTCGTCGACCGCGTCAAGGAGCTTATCAAGTACAAGGGATTCCAGGTCCCCCCAGCCGAGCTGGAGGCGCTTCTCCTCCAGCACGCGGAAGTAGTTGACGCAGGCGTGATCGGAGTGTACGACAAGGCTCAGGCGACAGAGCTGCCGAGGGCGTACATCGTCCCACGGGATGCGGGAGCGCTCAGCGGCCGCAAGGCTCAGGTGCTCTCCAAACACGTCGCGGAGTGGGTTGCCGGCAGGGTGGCCAACCACAAGAAGCTCCGTGGCGGCGTTGTCCCCATTGAGGCCATTCCCAAATCGGCCTCGGGCAAGATCTTGCGCAAGGAGCTGCGACAGCTGGCAGAGAGCCTCCCCAAGCCCGAGGCCAAGTTGTGAGCGCTGTTGGAGGTAGGCCTAGATTCTTGATAGATCCTCAATCCGCAGTCTGTATCAGTAGCTGGAGTCATGTATTATGTCAGGGTCACGCGGGTTGTTGGGCGGAGATGGGGCGTGTTGAAAGTGTATCCATCGGAAGCGGAAAGCAGAGTCAACCGCCTGGAGCACTAGTCAGCAAAAGTCAGCAAGAGTCGGCACCCATTTTGCTGCTCTTCCCAAGTTGACGTTGCCAAGAGTAGGATTGTCGTATTGTCGTGTTGTTAAGCCGACAGCGTAGTTGCCAAACCCGTCCACCAGTCGGAATCGTTGGCACGGCGTGTCCACGGATATTTCTCGGAGTAAGAGGAGGGGACCGAGTTCTGTGTCGGAGTCTCTCGGCGTCAACACGTGTGGGGATCGGAAGGCACGTCTCCGTCACCCTTCTTGCTGACTGAGAGGGATAGTTATGCATGTATGCAGATGGTATGTTCTGCACAGCCTCCGTCGAGCGACAGCTCCGTGCTTGTCAAGCAGGACGAACGAATCGATGGCGCGACTTTGGAATGCTGGAGCTGGAAATGAATGGAAGGAGTAGTAAGCAGAATGGGAGGGTTACGGATAAAGTTCACTGTGAGATGGCCTGATGACGACTTGTTTGTCATTACCCGCGCTCCATTGCACCTCTCATTACTCAGCCTCCCACAGCCGGGATTGACTACTTAACGCGCCGACGACGACGACGAGACACCTTTCTCACACAGCAATAATTAACAACTCGTCTTGCATGATCACTGCATCAGCAGCATCCCGTCTACGTTTACTTTCGCTTTCTACCAGAACAGCTCTTCGGTCCATCACAACTGCTCCGACTCCTATAACCACGCCGTCTGCGCTCGTCTTCCCACCCCACATTACCAACAAATCTACCCCACCTCCACCTCCACCCACACCCACTTTCCGCTACACCAAGTCCACCAACATGGTCGCCACAACGCACGCTACGTTCAAGTACGCCGACCCCTCCTCCATCCCCGAGGGTAGCAGTGCATGGAACAAGGTCGACACTGCAGCCTCGTCGTTCAAGCGGATCTCCCTTGACCGCCCAGTGTACAACGCCCGGGATGACGCAGAGGACTTCCGAGATGTCGACCGCACCGGCTTCGCTTTCCACACCTCCTCATCCTCCGTGTCCGCCAAGACTATTCTCGCCGACGGCCCAGAAGTGAAGAACGAGTACTACGCCGAGGTCGAGGCTGCTCTCCGCGACAAGCTCGTCACAGGGCCGAAAGTCTCCAAGGTCGTAATCTTCGACCACACCATCCGTGTTCGCGACCCGTCGGCGGCTCGGCAACCAGTCCAGAGCGTGCATGTTGACCAGACTCCCGCGGCCGCCGCTAATAGGGTTAGGCGGCACGTCGCCGACCCGGCTGAGGCTGAACGCCTCCTCAAGGGCAGGTTCCAGCTCATCAACGTGTGGCGTCCGCTTGGTTACCCAGCTTCGGACCACCCTCTCGGCGTGATTGACTGGCGCACAGCTTCCGAGGACGACCTCATCGCTACAGACCTCCTCTACCCCGTCTACGACGGGTACGACGGGGAAGACCGCGGACGGGAGGTCAAGCCCGACGAGAGCAAGCTACAGAGTACTGAGGGGTACGAGGTGCGGGGTGAGACGTACAATGTCCAGCCCAACGACAAGCACCGGTTCTACTACGTCAAGGATATGCGCCCTGACGAGGTCATGTTCATCAAGTGCTTTGACAGCGCCAGCGAGGGAGTTGCAGGCAACAAGGGCGTGGCCGGGTTCACACCCCACACGGCGTTCAGCGATCCCAACACCCCGAAGGATGCCAAGCCGCGCCAGAGTATTGAAGTGCGCGCGTTGGTGTTTTACGACTAAGCCATGGCCGATCACTGCCGCTCACTGTGCTCCGAGAGGGGTGAAGTCGAGTCGACAGCCTCCGTCTCACGTCGAGGCCCATCCTCAAGTTCATGTAGCTAATTATTGAGCCCCCACCGTCGTCGTAGACGTACGACGGACATGCAATCGGACATGCAATTGCACTTACTGTAGTACCATGCAAGCAGGCTCCAACTATCGAGACATGCAACTGATAACTGATAAGGGGGAGTATGGAGTATGTACTCAGACAGCGCAGTGCTCTTAACACGCTTAACTGACACTTAAGAGAACGACATGCTCTTGTCCGTCGGAACTGACTGCACAGCTACTACTTCTGGCTACGAAGTTGTTTATCACGAGCGTTTGATATATCCCCCCTCTCACACCACACGCAGGGGATGAACACGCACAGACACTGTATCTCCCGCATGCTCCCAACGTCCGCTCCGCAGCTCCCCCTGCTCGCACGGTCCGAGCGCCACCGCCATCGCAAGAGTTCGCAACATTGATTGCGGTTGCGGATGGTTCTGTTGAAGCGGCAATTCTCGACTTGAACTCATCGTCCTTTCATTCACTTAAATTCAGAAACTGAACATTTCGCAATCACACTCGTTCTAAAGGCACCGGCCTCCAGCCACACGTACGCAGCTCAGATCACGTCCGACTTGGAACTGCCTTCGCCTCCTCACATCTTATCACGCTCCTTTCCCCTTATCTCGACCTGCTGGCCAACGGCGCCTCACTTCGACTTGTCCCTCGCCGACGTTGTGCGCGTCATGCTCCAGATTGTTGGCCCTTCGGAGCGAGTGGCGGATGTCGGCGACCACGCTCAGCCCCTCCCTCGCACTGATGCGCACGGACATCCTCAGAACATCGCCGCCCACCACCTTGTCGACCGATCCCCTCTGTTGTCTCGCGACGTGGCCCTCACCAACATTACCTTCAACTACACCATCACGGACATGTCCACAATGCTAAGATATACCCCGTCCTCCGCGGGGCTCTCCCAACTGACATGGGAGAACACGTTCAGTGACTCCCCTTCACCCAGCGCACCAGGGCGGAGTATCTTTGGCCGCGGGTCGTCAAAGCACGAAACGTCTATGCCGGGAAGCACAATCGGATGGTCGTTCTACGGTACGGGGGTCTATGTTGTTGGACAGGGAAGTCCAGATGCCCGTTTGCGCTTGACCACCGATGGGGCTAATGCCGATTTCGTCCCCGCCGAGCTGAACGCTACGGACAGCATTGCCTGGGCGGAGGTCGCGGAAGGGTGGCATACCGTGATGCTGTCGGTGCTCAATGGAAAAGTGGGGGTTGCGAACGTCAAGGTGCGCACGGTGATACGGACGCAGGCGTGAGTGTTGGCGAGGATGCGTCGTGTGGGAAAGATAAAGGAGGGTGAGGCCGGACACGTCGTTCCACGTTGCTGTTCTGCTGGACCAGGAGCGCCGAGCAGGTCCTGGCAACGTTGTGCAGGGAGATACTTTCAGAGGCTGATGACAGGCCAAACTTTACAGCCGCCAAGACAAGGGAAGAAGTGTTCTTGCTCGGCGACGGGACGGGCGCCGGCACCGTGAATCCCTTCTATTCCCTGTCCGGCAAATGGTCTCCATCGTGGCAGGTCGGAGGCGATGGTACGTCGTCGTATGGAGGTGGTACACTAACGGCCACCAGATGGCACCCCACCACAAGATCTATCGACTCTCAACGGCCAGCCGTCCGCCTCTTTCACAGCAACAGTACCCGACAACACATCCTTCCTCCTCCTCAACGGCACATCCCAGCCTCAACTGGCTTACTACACCATCACCCTCGACCCTCCAGTTGCCAGCGCCCCTTCACAGGCGACCTTCAACGCACAGCAGGCATATTGCAATGGTGTGGCATATTTTATTGCCCCGCTCAACCCGCAAAAGAGATACAATGTCTCCTTGAGCGTTGGAGGTAATGTTCTCACGGGGCCGATTGGGGTACATTCTATGACGTTTTGGAGTTCGTTGTGGTGAGTGCCGGGTGAAATGGGGCGATAGCGTGGAGCTGACTGCAGGAACAATGCCACTGATCATGATTCTAGCTCATCAAGTAGCTCGTCTCAGCCAACAGACACTGGGGTGCCGCCACCGCCTGGGGGACACAAGAATGCAACACTGGTCGGTGCGATTGTCGGTGGCGTCGTTGCCGGCGTGGTGGTATTTTGTGCTCTCCTAGCTGGATTGTGGTTCTACAAACGGCGGAAGAGGCGGTGGGTGCTACCTGAGAGCTGTACGGCACACTTGCTGATGCAAGCCTTCGCACTCGCCGACCGCGAGAGGCCGAGGAGAACAGTTTTGTGATCGACGACGTGCCCGAAGGCGAAGCGACACCGTATTACCGTAGGTAACACTTCAACAGCGCTAATTAACAGAAGGCATGGACTCAGTGTCCACTTCCATTCCCTCCGATGACCCCGACCCGGCAGAGCCCGCTCCAGGATACACCGATTCGATATTAACACCACTGGACACTTCGTTGGGGCCTTCAACGGGGGCACTTCCCCTGTCACCAACTACTTCACCCCGTCGCCGCTCTACCTCGGCCTCCGCCCAAGCACCATCTCCTACTCATCCTCACTCACGACATGGGAGCTTCAACCGCCTCTCCATGACAACCCTCGCTCCCGAGGGCGAGGAAGTGCTGGCAGCCTACTCGTGGCCATCGCAGCCCAGAGGATCGACCCTCCCGAGCCACGCCGAGAAACGGGCTGCAGCCACAGCCACAGCCCATCGTCCGCGGGAGCGCACGACGTCTAGTAATGAGATGCAGGAGGTCGACGCGGGCCGCGTGACCGATACCATCCCGCCATCCTACGACCCCAGCTGGGCGGGCGACTACACAAGCTCGCTGGCGAGCAGGAGCCGGCCGGCGAGTATCGCCGACGGCACTCCCCGGGTGAGCCGCGGAAGTGCCGAGATGCGAGAAATGGTGAGGGAGGGAAGCGTTGGGAGCCTGCATGGCGTCCTGGCGCAGATGAGGGAGGAGGAGATGGAGGAGAGGGATCAGAGGGAGGCGGATGAGGCTGCTCGGGGGCGCTAGGAATTAGAGCAGGACTCTGCGTAGTAATCAATATGGACATTTGAGCTTCCCATACTTGTGGGAATATCTGACTTGTAGATGTTTGAGAAACTTAGACCCTTCCTGTTGCATGTTGATGACGGGCATAGATTCAGTTGGGATTGCCCGATTCGGGGTCGTGAGATAAGATAGCTCGTAAACTCTGTCTCCGATCGCGCCCCGGTATTCTCGGGCTCTGCAAAGTTTTGTCAATACGTCGGACAACGCTCAACAAGACGTAGCACGTGCGCAAATGCACCCACAGTCTAGGCTCCACTTGACCGCCATCGCAAATCTACACTGCACCCAATGGCGATGCAATGAGAACTCGTGCTTTTATTGCCTCAGTTTGAACAGGCCCACGGGTGATTCCGTCGGGACACCCGCACGCTTCAAACCCGTTTTGCCAGTCAAATTCGCTCATCGGGGACTTCACGGACGAGTTAACTCGACTAGGCACTCTTGGCAGTCGTTCTCTCACTTCGCCGGGGCCCTCATTCGAGCTGAATTTTCCGTCGCTTCTCGTGTCCTGGTTCCTCCTTGCGTCCTGCTCACCGCCTTTTGGGCTCCTCCCCCGCTCAGCACCCTCTTCTTGTCGGGATCTCGGATGTCGGACGCGGCTCACGCATTCTCCGACATCCGTCTTCCATCGCTTCGCGATTAGAACATGTGCTGTCAATGTTCGTTTGCAGAAAAGGGGTGTCGTTTGTCAGCGTCATTCATTAACTTTTCAGGAAGGGCCCAGACGATGCCGGCAACCATTAACGAGGAACGGTGGGCAATGTGGGCAGTGTGGATCATGTCGGCGCAAGGACAGTTGGAGCCCATCTAAGAGGCACAAACAGATCAGGACCCGAGCGACTGAGCAGAGTTGCAGCGGGGCAGCACTTGATGCTCTCCTCGCTCCGTCCGGAGCGGCGAGGACAAGAGGCATGACCGAAGAACAAGAAGATCTTGGCTGTCGGCATTCCGCTTTCCGTCACATTCGGGGTCTGTAAAATGCTTCCGACTGGGCCGCGGGCGGCGTCGCTCGGCGCGATCTCTGATAACGAGATCCGATTGCTGGTACCCCGTTCTGTACGCATGGCTTCCTCTCGTCTGCCATGTGTATCTCGGTTAGGTCAAGCTGATAGGAAGTACCCCGTTATTCCTCGTGCTGCGGTTAAGCGGTGACTGGCCAAGGTGGCGGTCGGCATGCACTGCGCTGGCCGCCGTGGCGTGGCTGCCCTTTCGAACTTTCCACAGCCACACTGTACCGAGAGAGGTGCACCGGCGTTGTGAAGGCGGTAAATCTTTTCCGGTCTAATTCCAGACCTGTCATGGTCATGCATATGCTCATCAGCCTGGGACTTGTGAGGGTAAGATGGCAAGTAATGTTGAAGCCACCCTTTCTTCTCCTCCCACGGCTCCGAGACAGAATATGATCAGCCCTCTGTCTGGTGTTCGCCTCTGCGTATCTAAGAGTCCTTCCTGCTGCAGCTGGCAGCAGTGACTGCTTGAGCCGCTTGAGCCCCAGGCTGCTCGACAACTCCGCCTCGGACACGGATATCATGCACGTGCCATTGCGAGAGCTGTCGGATGGCAGTATGGAGCACACGGTCAGCGCAACCGACCATCGCATCCGATCCCACGTTTAATGGATCGGACACGAAACGTCGTCTCCTGCGCTCAGACGTAGGGCGTCGGGCATACTTAGCAAGAGGCCGGAGACTATCAAGCATCGCCAAGCAGCGGCCGGAGACATGTATGATGCTCGTTATTGAGCCAGACAAAGGCACCATGTCCCAAGCAGTGGACGTGGGCACTGCGGGCGGTGTTTGGTTCGGGTCGGCGAGATGTTCTGGAAGCGAATGATAAAAATGGGGTTTGTTCGGAATTGTAAGCGGCTCGCCAGATGGCCAGGGCTGCGCTGCCTGCATGTGGTTCCCCCGTCGCCTATTCGGCATGCAGTGCGGGGCGTCATGGACGCCGTCACTCTGCCCGGACGAGTGAGTCAGGCAGTCGGGGTGCGATGCGCGATGTGGGATGATGGTGATGGCGGGCAGCGTGGCGTCGCCGGATCACAAGTGAACTGGGGGGTCCAACGGCTGGTAATTGGAGCGGAATCGTGACTCGCCCCTCCACCCCACCAACTCTCTTTGGTGTTACCTGTCCTGACCATGGTATTCAGTATCACCCCTCTCTCTTTCCAAGCTTATAGCTGTGCTATTCTGACAACGACGAGCTAGCCAAGAGCAGTCCATCAATGCCATCAATGGATTGAATGCTGAAAGAGTGATCTACAACTTTGGGCCAATGCTTGGAATGGAGAAGGGAAGGCGAGGAAGGACGAGGAAGGACGCGTCAGGGCAAGCTCAAACCTCTCAGGGTCCACGAGTCCAGTCCATTAAGATTCATTCAGGGTCCTCCAGGGAACACCCTTTTCTTGGGTCAATAGAAGCACACATCACGCGTCCACGATGAGCCTGACACTCAGGGCATGGGTCAAAGCGTCACCCCGCGTTTCCCCCTTTGAGATGAGACTGACATATTGAGGGTCACTACATTGCGATGGTGCCTGAGCACATGTTACCCTGAGACTCTCGTTGTGTAGTATTGTTTTTCCTGAGTCCTAGTTCCTCGGGTGATTCGACCTTCCCTCCCCTTCCTTGGCTCTCCCACCTTCCCTCCTCGCCTTCCCTCCCCCTCCCCCTCCCCGGACACTCCTTCCCTCCCTTCCCTCCTCCTCCCACCGTCGTCTCCTATATAACCACCCATCCACATCCCATCTCACTTTTCTTGTCCTCACCACCATCAACACAGCCTCCATCACCACCCCTACCCCTCTTGTCCATCTCGTCTCGGCAACACCAAGCAGGTCTTGGTCCTCAATCCCACTTCTTACCTCTCCTTACTCTTCGCTGCTCTCTCTACGGTCGATCCGAGGGGACATATAAACTCGAAACCTACAGCTCGCGCAATCTCATTTCGCGACCCGACACGCAAACGTGCACCTTACGTTACTACTACCAGCTGACACCAGTTGATTGATTGTAAGTCGTCCAGCAGGTGTGGGTGGCTTGTATTGGGTTGGGTTGGGTTGGGTTACAGAGGGATGCAGTCCAGGTGGACGCGTTGCCATTGCTCGCTGTCACCGTGACAGTGAATCACGCATGGCCGTGCCCGGGCCCTCGCACCTCAACGTGATTCACCTCGCCGTGACCGTGGACAATGGGCACATGGAGCGTGGACAATCGCGTCAATCTCGTTTACTGCTCGCGTCACTCCGTCACTCCATCGCCGTGATTGTTGCACAACACAATAGACTCAACATTCACTCTCATTCCCCATCCCCTTGACCCATTACGCCCGCACAATGCCCAACCTCGCACGACACTTTCAGAACACACCAGCTGACATCCAGCACAATGCCCGCCACCTACTCGGTCCTCGCCTTCGCGGCCCTCGCCGCCACCGTCTCGGCCCACATGGAGATGATCTACCCCGCTCCGTGGAACTCCAAGCACAACCCGAACACTCCCGCGGCCAACATCGACTACTCGTACACCTCGCCCCTCGACGCCTCGGGCTCCAACTACCCTTGCAAGGGCTACAACAGCGTCCTCGGCACCGACGCCGGCAAGTCCGTCGCCTCGTGGGCTCCCGGCTCCAGCCAGTCGCTTCAGCTCGCTGGTACCGCCGTCCACGGCGGTGGCTCCTGCCAGGCTATGCTTTCGTACGACGGCGGCCACTCGTTCAAGGTCATCAAGTCGTACGAGGGCAACTGCCCTCTCCAGGACAACTGGCAGTTCACCATTCCTGGTGATGCTCCTCCCGGTGAGGCGGTCTTTGCCTGGTCCTGGTTCAACAACCTCGGAAACCGCGAGATGTACCACAACTGCGCCACTGTGACCATCGGCGGTAACCCCACCGGACGCCGCAAGCGTGGCCCCTCGTTTGACTCGCTCCCCGCCAACTTTGTCGCCAACGTCGGCAACGGCTGCTCCACCACGGAGGGCGGTGACGTCCAGTTCCCCGACCCAGGACCTGACGTTGAGCGCAACTCCAACAAGCTCTTGCCTCCCGTTGGCAGCTGTGGCTCTGGCTCTGGCTCTGGTGGCAAGCCCCAGCCTCCTGCTCCGTCGCCCTCTGCCCCTGCCACCGAGGAGCCGTCCAACAACTCCACTGCCTCTGGTGGCGAGTGGACTCCCGAGTCAAACTCTACCTCCGAGTCCAATTCTGCCGACGCCTCTCCTTCGCCTTCGCACGACGCCGAGGAAGAGGGCGAGTGGTCCGCAACTACCACCACCGCCCACGGCAAGCCTTCAGTTTCCATGCCCGTCACTGGCCAGTGGCACAACGCTGAAAACAACACCTCGTCCGAGGGATCCTCGAAGCCCCATGGCTCCAAGTGCAACCGCCGCGTCCGGAGGCACAAGAAGCGCGTCGCCCACGGCTCGTCTTTCTAAGTAGAGAAACATACTCTTTCGCCACAATAGCCTGCTGTGCAGGCGTGGCACCTTCGTGTTTGCCACCTCCTTAACTTGGGTTTGAAACCCTCGCTGTGTCCTGGTGACGCAGGGCTGGTTCCATCACATTCAACACTCACTACTACAACCGTTGTAGAGGGATAGGACTGGTTCCGATATGTTGTGCATCTCTCCCTCATGCAATGATACCTTATACTCTGCTTGCCGGACGTGTTGCACGAGAACATTACGTGTGCTCTGGTAGATGACGAACGAGAGTTTGAATTGCTCAACTGAAGCGACATGTCGGAGACCAGAATCTCTGGAAGCTCGTCCTATTGCGACGCATGTCAGGATGCATGTCACGATTGCAGTCACGTACGTGATGGGAAACGGGAGGTAGATAAGGTTCGTGGGGGTACGCGCAAGTGACGCGCGCTAAGTTACACTCTGACAACTGTGTTGGGAGTTTAACTAGATGGCGCCGAGCCGACCGGGTGAGCCGCGGGCCAAGTGGGCAAGCGCCGACTGAGTTACTCGCGTACTGGCGCGTACTCGCGTGTTTGCCACGTCGCGCGTACCTGCTGGCAGTTATCCGTCAAAAAAGTCCATCCTTGGCAACGCCATCGACCCATCCATACTCCCTCATCAACTCAACCACCTCTCAACGCTACCATAACACAGCTCCTCCTCGATTCTCCTCGATCTCTCAATCTGTTACCCCTCGTGAGCTCGTGTCATTGGCCAACACCTTGCACCTGGTTTGAGCTCGTTGCAATCGACTCCCCTGTGGTCGGGCCCCAGCCGCGTCTCACCTGGTACAACCATTGAACATAACCCCACCGTACCCACCCCCATCTCTGCACGGATCCCAACCGATCGCGACATATTTCCCCGCCCCCACTACGTTCAATCCCTCCACCCCCACCTCCGCACCCCCTTCCGCGCCTCCTCGCCTCTCTTCTTCCCTGTTTTGCTCGTTATCCCACGTTCTTCTTGCTCGTCGTCCGTCGTCCGTCGTCCGGAGGTCTCGACTTGCCTAACCCGCGACTCCGTCTCCTAGCTCACTCCGCCGCGACTTCATCTCCAAACTCACTCCGTCGCGATGCTCTCCTACTTCCGCTCCGCCCCCGCGGCTCCAGTCGAAAAGGAGCCGATAGTTGAGGTTGAGAAGACAACGGCCGCAATTCTCGTTCCCCCAACAAAGGCGGCCCCGTTGCCGGCTATGACGGAGGAGGAGCTCAAGATGGTGAGTCCCGAATGGGCGCAGAGAGCTGGATTGCGGCCAGCACTGACTCCAGGTTAACGAGCTCAAGGAGGTTAGTAGACTCGGGACGAATGTCGTCTCTCCTAAGAAGGACCGAGCTGAGTGCTTACAAATAGTACTCCCACTCCCTCCTCCTCTCGGCCGATGACCCCTACCACCCCTGGGAGAAACGCTTTCTTGAGGACGTCGGCACGCACCCACGCTATATGCGCGCAGCCAGCTGGAAGGTGGACGAAGCGAAGCGACGTATCAAGAGCACAATGGAATGGCGGCGCGAGTTCCAGCCCGACCTGATCAAGCAGGAGGAGGTGCGCGAAACAGCGGCGACCGGCAAGCTGTGAGTGGGCAAAGATGGCTGTGTTGCGGATGCAGTTGGTCCGCGATTCATGGCCTTTTGTTGCCCCCTTTGCCTCGGCGCTGACAGCAGCCTCCTCAATGGCTTTGATAAGGATGGTCGACCAATCGTCTACATGCGGCCTGGTCGCGGCCCTCCCCCCGACAACGACAAGCAAGTTCGCTACCTTATCTTCCTTCTGTGAGCTTTACATTTGATTCATGGAGGCTGACAACAGCGAGCGTGCAATCGACGTCATGCCAGATGGGCAGGAAAGGATGTGCATCATTATTGACGTGAGCGCGTGGCGCAGACCTCGCTGACGTGCAGTACAAGGACGCGGCGCATCAGCCGCGCCAGCCACTCAACGTGACGCTTAACGTGTTGAACATTCTGCAGAATCATTACGTTGAGCGGCTGGGGCGCGGCCTAGTGCTCAACATGCCGTGGTATGTCAATGGGCTGTTCAAGGCCATCGCGCCTTTCATGCACCCTGTCACTCGCGACAAGGTCCGCTTCAACCCGATTCTCACCGAGCTTGTGGACCCCACCCAGCTCGAGGCAGAATACGCGGGCGGCGAGCACGCCTTTGAGCTCGACATCGATACGTACTTCCAGCACTTGGCTGAGCACTGCTGCCTGTGCGAGGATGGGACTCGGCATTGGGACGGTGAGGTGTGGTTCCCGCCGACTGGGCGTGGCATTGCGCACGCAAAGGAGGAGCGTAGGGGAGAGAAGTCGAGCGAGCGCGAGGAGAAGGCAGCCGAGAAGGTGAATGGAGAGCCGAAGGTGGCCGAGGACAAGACTGCGGCATAGTGGACACCGGCACTTGTGTTTTTGGGAGTGAATACCTACAATAGACTTGGGAATGGTTAGACTTGGGAATTTTTGTGTATGCCTAATTTGTTCTGCATCGTGTTGCCTTATGTTTGCGTGCGGTACTGACCGTTTCCCGCGGCCGTCCCAACGACGTTCGGCCGTGGGTATCCAATACAGCGCAGTTGTTCGCAACTGTGCGAACGAGGCAGGGGGGATAGTCAGCTCACAAACCTTGTTATGATTTGACCACGCCGGAGCGCATGAACATGGACAGAGAAATAGGATGGGCTGCTTGGTTATTCGAATGCTAGACTGCACGACTGTCAAATTCCAGATTGGCACGTTCCAGATTCCGCTCGCATACGGCTGTCCCACATTCCAGTTATCAAAACCTCATCTGCTTGCGACACAGGTCGGGCGGCGTCATCGTCCACTGACACACCTGCAGGCAAAAGGAGTGGAGCGCAGCAGACTCCACGGCATCCGCGGCTGTCTCCAATAACGAAGTGTACAGTACAATATGGTCGCAGCGTTGGCTGCAGAGATACCGTCGGACACGACCGAAATCTCGGACTTCGGTGTCTTGGAGTGAGCGGCAGTTGCCGCCGGGTGGGCAGATACGAATATACGAAACAATACCCAACCCCGTCGCCGCGGCCGTATTCTCAGCGCCGGCTGTCTGTCATGCCTCTGAGGCACGTCGACGAGCGCTTCAGTTCAGCTTGACACAGCTATACATAATGCCAACACCTTTCTCATCGGCACTTCAAAACACATCAACTAACATGTCCAACATCACCACGGCCTCCAGCACTACAGGCTTCTTCCAGACCCCACCCAAGGTTGAGAACCAGTACCGCGAGGATGTTGCTCTGCGCCGTAGCGCCGCGCTCTTCCTCTCACCAGAGACACACGCCAAAGTCGACAGGCATCTCGACGAGTTTGGGGCCCTCGTCCTCTCCCCTCATATTCTGGACGCCGTCGTCGATGCCGAGCATAACACGCCAAGGTTGCGTGGGAACGGCTTCACAGCCTGGGGCGCCAGCCAAGATGCTCAAACGCTCGTTACCGCTCCAGGATGGAAGGAGCTCCTCCGCGTCGCACGTGAGCAGGAAATTGTACAGACAGGTTACAACGCCGAGCTCTCGGCCCAAGCGCGCGTCGTTCAAGCAATCAAGATCTATCTCTGGACGTCTTCCAGCGCGATGACGGCGTGCCCCGTCGGAATGTCGGATGGCGGAGTGAGCATCCTCAAGGACGAGCTGCAGCGGCCCCCAGCATCCAGCTATCCCAAGGAACTACATGCCACACGGAAGGCCGTGCTGGAGTCCGCGCTGGAGCGCCTCCTCTCCAAGGACCCCGAGTGGGGATGGACCAGTGGGCAGTGGATGACTGAGCGCCGCGGTGGGTCCGACGTCAAGGGTACGGAGACCGTGGCCCAGTGGGTGGGTGCAGGCGACCACACCGGCGCAGGCGAGACCGATCCCAACGGGCACCCTCTCGGCCCCTACACGATCTCGGGCTTCAAGTGGTTCGCCTCAGCCACAGACTGTGGATCTGCCATGCTCCTTGCGTACACGTCCAAGGGCATTAGCTGCTTCTTCGCTCCCACACGGCGCCTCACCGCTCAGGGCGATCTGATTATGAACGGCATCAAGATCCAGCGTCTGAAGAAGAAGCTCGGGACGCAGGGGCTGCCGAGTGCCGAGCTCGAGCTCAAGGGCATGCGCGGCTGGCTTATCGGCGAGGAGGGGCGCGGCGTCGCCATGATCGCCAACTTGCTCAACATTACGCGTTTCCACAACGCGACAAGGGCCGCCGGATACGTCAGCCGGGGTCTTGGTGTCGCCCGTGCGTTTGCCCGCGTGCGGACTTTCCCCTCGCGCCAGGCGCCCAACAACGGCCTCCGCCAAGTGCCCTTGTTCTGCCGCTCGCTGGCCGCCCTAACCCTCCGCCACCGCGCCGACACGTTCTTCGGCTTGTTCCTTGCAGCTCTCCTCGGAGCACACGGCACGGGCGTGTACACAACCACAAGCGTCCCCAACGATGGGAAGGATGCTGAGCTCCTCCTACGTCTCCTCACCTCCGTCGCCAAGTGCTACAACGCCAAGCACGGTGTTCACGGCCTCCAGGAGTGCATGGAGGCCCTGGGTGGTGTGGGATACCTCGAGAACGACGAGACACCGGTCCTCAACATAGCCAGACTTTTCCGTGACGCCAACGTGATCCCGATCTGGGAGGGCACGACTGATGTCCTCTCTACTGACACCGTCAAGGTTCTCCGTGGACGCAGCGGACAGGAGTGTACAGACGCGATGACCAGGTGGCTCAAGACCCACATGCAACCAGCGGGCAAGTTTGGTGAGGAACGGGCCGCGATCGCCGCGGCGTGGGATGAAGCTCTCCAGTGGCCGCAGGACAAGGAGGAGCTATTCCACCAGGCGCGCGAGGTCGTCGACACAATCGGGAACGTTGTCTGCGCGACTCTGCTCATCCTTGACGCCGAGCGCGACGGAAACGAGGTGGCAGCCGAATGTGCCCGCCGCTTCGCGAGACAGAGCTTCGGCCTCAAGTCTGCCAAGGCACCGTGGACCGAAGTGTTCAGGATGGACCAGCGGATTGCGTTTGAGACCGACGCGGACGGCGGCCAGCTCGAGCGCGCGAGGCTCTAGTGGCGTGCACAGTGAATGCTTCGAGGTTCCAGACGACCACCGGCGGCTCGTTGTCGCGGTTCTCGATAGGTTATAGATAAGTTCAGTTGCCATGGATGCCATATGCAACCTCCCTTGCCGGCCCGCTCCAGTTTGAACTGCCAGCTACTGTACTTCAACACCGTTCTCTAGGATGTGTCTGCTCGAACGCCGAGACGAGCTGTGCTTAATCATGTTAATAGGTGAGGTGCTGCCCCCTGACCCCAGGCTCTAAAGGCTCCGAAAGCCTGCTTTTAGAGCCTGCTTCTTGATCAGAAGATTCTCACGGCAGCTGCGGACCTCGGCCTCCATAATGGTGAGTCTGAGGCGGGTAACGTTATTCAGTGGGAGTGTTCCGAGGGTGAGTATAACAACCCTGGCATGCTCACCTCACCGCACAGGCAATGCGAACTAGCAGGGGTTGGCCGACGTCGACCATGGGACATAGTCACCAATCGCGCACAGGGGCCCCCGCCCATGGTGGAAGGGATATGTTGTCAACAAGCACATGAAGAGCATTGCCGAGTATTAAAGAGTGTACAAACTAAACGATAACACCAAAACCACGTTTCGATTATTGAGTGACTCGTTGCATTGATTAGGCTGGGTCGGCTCCCCTGGAGGCTCCTCAGCCACGCTTCGTCTTCTTATCATATTCTCGTATTCTCGTATTCTCGTATTCGTACCCATTATCACAGGGCTGGTTGTTAGCTTGGTCTCTCAAAGTTGACGCACCGGTCATTACTAGGCGTTGATGGCCAGTGGCCTAGCAACAACACTATGCGGTCTGGGTAGTGGCAGTAGTCTGCCCGGCGTTCATCGCGTCGCGGTGGGCGGTAAGTACCGGATGGGGAGGGCCCCAGATGTGCCACGAGTGGGTGGGCGAGTGGGGGAAGGGCTTGCCATGGGCCTTGCCGCGGCCTACGAACCACGCCACCTGCTTCATGCGGATAACAGCACGGTCGATGTTGTTGACGACATCATCGGCAGCGGCGGGGGGACGGGTCATTGTAGATTATGTGGGTGTGGGTGGGTTGGAGTCGTAAGAAGTCGTGAAAGGAAAGGTTGTGGAGAGCTTGTGTGGGGCCTGCCTGGGGAGGAAGAGGAATGGTCGCCAGACGTCTGCTTATGTACCCATCGACTCAGATAGCGTCAGAAGGGAGGTCTTACCTTCCCGCTGTGCCTTCACCCGTTGATGCCCGGGACGGAAAAGCCTGTCAGTGGCAAGAGCGCGTTCTTGCTGAAGGAAAGGGGTTTGATGGTAATCGCGTCCGGTCAGGTGACCGCGCGCTGTGAGTCCGAGCTTTGCCATGGAGCGCGTTTGGCTGCTTCATCCGTCAGATGCATCACAACAGGAACAGGATGCACAATTGGCAGCTAGGCTGAGAACAGCAGATTCCAACAGTTAACAGTGGCGTCGCTTGTCCCCTCCCGTCTGTGAGCCCGTGGATATGACTCGGATCCCCGCGTTACCCCGCCATCTTGTTCGTGGTGCTCCAGCGTGTCCCAGGTGCTTGGTAGCGGGGCGTGCGGCGGCTGGTGGGGTGCATGGGGAGTGCGAGGCATGTGCTGATCTGCCAAGCCCAGCCACCGCTCAAAACATCTCAAAGACAAGGAGCGCAAGTGTCCGAGCATTCCGAGGGCCTAGGTCGATGCTTGCGAAATGGATGGATGCCAAGACTTGTACCATGTCACGCGCCCAATTGAGCATGTCCGGATTGTTTCATGGGCGTTTGGGAGCTCCGAATAGACGCACACCCAGCCTTGGGCGTGCTCCGGATGAATGGGTTATCAGAGAGGCGGGTCAGTTTCGAAGGCGTTAGAAGTGTGGTCAGGTGGGCAGTGAGAGACTAAGTCCAATGGACAAGTGAGTCATGGTGTTATGAGGACGATAGCGCGGCGGCATCTTGTTGTAGTAGCCGGTCGCCAGATCGACGGCCTGCTTCCTACTGGTGAGCGAAACAACAACCACAACGGCACTCTCAAGCCCGGGGACATAGCAATTAGTTTCTGCGTCTTTTGTTCTAGCCGTCTGCGCGTCAGCGCATTGCCCATGCAACTTCTCACATTCGTGCCATAGCGGGTGCGGAGCGTTTACTCAGAGAGTTCACGCTTGGTGCCTTCATGCCTCAAGCAGTCTGAAGAATGAGGCTCGACGCCGGATATTGATGAGATTGTGAGATTCGGCAAGCGGCATGTCCCGCCAATTCCATGTTCGTGCTTCTTTGCATAATACAAGATCCATCTCACTGATGATCTGTGCCAGCCCTTGTGCATTGGGCGCGGCCTGGGCGTTGAGGATCGTGTTTTGTTGCATCCGAATGGAACGGGGATCTGGCAAGCGGTGGCGGAATTGTGCGGCCCCCAGCGGGGATCCTAGGCGGCCTAAGATGTTGGAACAGCGATTCTCCCCGGTGTTGACTTCCTCCACTACTGAACTCACAGACAATGTCTGACGTACAGTTCGCTGCTTGCGCCGCGGCTGTATCGGCCAATGTTCCGAGTTCGACCACGTTCCACGCGCCATAAGAGGTGGGAAGAACTACCCCTAAGATGGTGGGTAAACAGAAGAACCCATGTTGTGTTTAGGTGGAGGGTGATTCCCCGACTTGGCGATTCGGGGCAAACACGGAGCGAGGTTTCAGAGTTGGTTATGGTAGGCACCTTTCAAAGCAAACACTCCTCCTCCGAGAAGATAACTCAAGATACTAATTCATCAATCAAGACTGAAACTAGAGATAAGGAGCGTCGGAGAGGTGGGGAGACTAAGCAGACTAATTCAGAGAGATAAGATTGGAGTCCTGCTCTGCGTGGAGCGGTGGAAGGGGGGGCGGGAATAAGAGTCACGAGGCTCTCGCCACGAAATATGAAGCTCTCGCCAAGAAACATGAGGGCCCTCACGTGCGCTCACACCTACTGGATGGAGGCCAGGACAGCAGCAGCAGCAAACACGACGCATACACCAGCGACAGCACGCTGGGCGGCGGAGCTCTTAGTCGCCGATGGCGCGACAGTGGACGATAAGGGGGCGGTCTCGAGGACGATGGTGGTCGAAAGGGCGGCGGGAGGAGGTGCGCCGACGGTAGGGATTGAGGTGACGGGACTTGGGATTGACTTGCTCGATGAGGGCACTACGGACGAGGACGAGGGGACCACCGACGAGCTGGCGCTTGTCGACGAGGAAGGGGCCTCCGAGCTCTCCTGTCCTGTGGTGCTCGAAGTGGCGGAGCTCGAGCTCTCGGGTGACTTACTCGACTCCTCCTGCGTCGTGGTAGTAGTCGTAGGTGTCGTCTCGTCGTCAGGCCAGACGTACTTATCGGCGCAGTTGAACGTGTACTGCACGACGCCAGCGTTGGCAGCGAGGCAGGCATCGAAGGCAGCATCTGACGCCTCAGTGACGCAGACGGTCCAGCCACATTGCGTCGAGGCGCCACCGTACCCGGTGTCGACGCCCGAGCAACACGCGGAGGTGAGGTGGTTGGGGGCGGCGATACAGGCGCGGAGGTTGAAGACGGAAGGAATGTGGTAAGCGGGCGGCGCGGTGGTCGTTCCGGCGTCGAAGACCGGGTACGTCGCACAGTCGTATGTGTTAGACATGACAAAGAGGGTGATGGGGGCCCATCATGGGCAAGTGAGGCTCGAGGCTTTTGTGCTCGTGAGACATGGGTTGGTGCAGGGAGCGTGCGCAAGCAACAACGCAGAAAACCCCAACATGAGGCTGCCGCAGCACCGGGCAAGGAGAAAGCGTTAGCCAGGAGGTGAGTCTTTGGTGGGCGAGTTGCGGTCAGCACAGGCGCGCACGGACGATCGCGATGGGTGGACGACGACGGTCCTCTCAATAACACGATACAGCATGGCGTGCATCGCGTATCACCTGATATCTACGGCTGAAACAGGGGTAGCGAGGTTACAGTGCTAATGTCAGCCCTCGCTGTTGTGTGGATGGACTCACCAGGCAGAAAAGTCCTTTGGCAGGTTTAGCCAGGCGGCACTCAGCGAACGGGTGAAGGTTACAGAAGCATGCCGAGGGCAGCGCACGCAGCAGCGAAGACCGCACCGCCGATAACGACACGCTGCGAGCCCGACGTCTTGGTCGCGCTAGGCGACGAGGTGGTAGACTTTGTGGCCGAGGCCGAAGCCGACGCCCCATTGGGGCCGACACAGTGGAGCTCGAACCCCTTGTCGGTGACGTTGCCGCGGGCGGCGTCAAGCGCCTTGAAGCACGTGTTGAACTGATCATCCGTCGTGTCGGACTTGCAAAGGTCCCAACCACACCGGGACTCCTGGATGACACTGCTGTTCGCGCTAGCGGTACCACTGGGGTTGGCGGCCTTGGAACAGCACTCGCCCATGTAATAGTTGGGGAAGGCAACGCAGACGCGCACGTTCTTCTGAGTCGCGTCTTTGGCGCCGATCCAGTGGACGGGCGGGGCGCCGGTGGCGTTGAACGGCGACGGGTAGGTCGCACAGTTGTAGGCGTCGGCCGAGGGTATCGAAGCAGAAGCGGAAGCGACAGCGCTCATGGTGTGTGGTGTAGTTTCGGGGAGAAAGAGTAGAGCAAAGTAGGCAAAGAGCGACGATGATAAAGGTCGGAGAGGAAACTGGTAACGACTGTTGAGGGGGTTGGAGATGATGCGAGATGAGAATGATGAGCTCGCATCCACATTGTTGCTTCCATCATGTTGGCAGTGCTTCATGTTGGCAGTGCTAGGCTGTGCTCGCTGACTGTTTACGCTTGGGACACCTCCGCCGCACCCTGTGGCTTGGAATTCCGTTCGATACCAGCGGACCATCGGAAACATTGAAGGGCCCGGAACGCCACATTTAGGGTTGATAGAATGCACTGTTCGCAGCAGGCGGTGTACAGTTGGCCAAAAGAGAACCGAGGTGTAGGTCCAGCTAAAGCAATTCGATTGTACTGGTCCAAAACGGGGAGGAGCCGAGCTGAGCGTCTACAGGTTGCACAGGTTGCACAAAATGTGGTCAGCATCTCGTGGCAGCTTGAGTTGAACGACATTATTGTTGTTGTGTCCAAAGTGCCTCCTTGCCATGCCCTCAGCTGTCGTTGTCAGAATCAAAGGCAATCAAAAGTACTAACCTCGGTGTACAAAAACCGCTCTCTTGCTCTCTTTTTCCTTCCCACCATTGATCCGGCCTCTGCTCACAGTGTCGCAAGCGCTGCGAGCGCCGCAACAGCCGCCCAAACCACCGCAGAGCCTACGACAGCCCGAGTCGCTGAAGCCTTCCGATGTGTAGGACTTGGTTGAAGTGAACCTCCAGTCCCAGTACCCGTGACGGTCACAATCCCACCGGTGTGCTCCGTGCAGTTGAACAGATATCCGGGGCCTTGCGAGGCGACGGTCTCGTTTCCACGCACCTGGGCATCGTAGGCACGGAAACACTCATCGAGCTGCGCGTCACTTGCGCTCGTCAGACACAGAGTCCACCCGCACGCAATGGTTGTGGCCGCGCCGCCGATGTCCGTCACACAGCACGCCTTCATATACTCTTTCGGCGCTGCTGTGCAAGTCCGCATGCCGGGACGGGAAACACCAGTTGGAATGGCCCATACAGGAGGGAGAGCCGAGGTCTGCCCCCAGCTGGGATAGGCCCCGCAGTCGGCGCTGGCAGCGGCACTCATGGCGGGCAGGAAACGATGGAGCTGATGTCGTTCAAGGGGATGAAGGAGACGATGGAATGGGGGAGGCCCTCATTGTTGGAACAAGCGACTTAAATGGTTCTGCTTTTCCGTACGCGTGCGTACCAATCTTCGTCTACAACCGTGTTTGGCTGGGACGGCCCGGAAGTCCTGGATAGTCGGGAGCCTGGAGCTCCCCGGCCGACGCCATCCCGCTCCCGCCGACCTACAGGCCTGCCAAATCCAGAGTTCTGCCTCAAACAAGCGTGAGATTCAGGACAACACTACCTACTATGACAAACCGGTCCGTAAAGAAGGGTCGCATCGAAGCCTAGACCCTTCGGTGCCAGCTGCCTTGTGGTCACCAGCGGTATGCTCATTCAAAGGCGCAACAATTGGCACCATATCACACCCCATCATGTCCAGCTCTCAAAATGGGAACTAGGAACAAGACGTTTTTCAGCAGCCTCGGTTAAGCTGAGTGATAGATGTCGCTGTGTTGGGCACATGCCTCCGCATTCGAGTTCCATGCCTTCGGTAGCATTCCGCAAAGACACCAGGCTGCGCAAGAGCGTGTCTGCGCACAAGTCAATCACCTACCACGACATAGGGACATCCTGCGGGTATCAACTTTGACGAGCGGTGTTTTTTCGTGTGAACACGAACAGGTCTCTCTGTGATCACGAGCTGGCGTCGATACACTCCACGTCGACGCTACAGTTCGAGACACGCCTCTTCAGTAGCGATAGTGGCTAAAGATTATGGGTGATTGAGGCCTGTTCAAGGTCTTCACGCATGTACGCTCCCCTGCACTATACATCCTCTCCCCAAGCTCCCAAGTCCAAACGAGCATTCCCCTGTTTATGTCAAGCAAGCATTGAGGCACGTGTAAACATATCTACCTGCCTACGGCCAACATTCTCCACAGCCTGCCGAAGAGAAACCCGAACGGAAGTCCGTCCGGCCTGCCAAGATGGACATGGTTACAGCTTGCCAAAGCTCGGCTCTCGCAGCACAGCCAGCTCCGAACGGCGGAAGTCGTTGAGCGGGGCATACGTCCCGTCCGCCTGGAGGCGTGCCAGGTGGCTGCGTCGGATCTCGGCGAGACTGCCGCACCCGCACAGCGACATGGTGACAAGGAGTTCGTCGCGTAGAATCTTGAGTGCAAGAGACACCACTTCCTCCCCTTTGTAAGCAAGGCCCCAGATAGGAATACGCCCCACCCAACAGTGGTCCGCTCCAAGGGCAATCGCCTTGAAGATGTCGGACCCGCGGCGGATCCCCCCGTCCAAGTGGATTTGGATGCGCCCCTTGACGGCGTTGGCTATGCCCTCAAGCGCATCAAAAGTGGAGAGCGCCCCATCAAGCTGTCGTCCACCATGGTTGGACACGATAATGCCTGTGGCTCCTGCGTTGGCGGCAAGAATGGCGTCTTCAGCTGTGAGAACTAGTGACATTCAGTTCCCTGCTGGTGCGTGCGCGGTGCTACTCACTCCCTTTGAGGTATACGGGCATGGAAGTTGAAGCAATGAGCTTCTTAACCTTTTCCCAGGTAAAGCCGCTGTCGTAACTCGCACGGGGGTCGCTTCCGACCACCGGGTTGTGAACGTCAACGCCTGGAGGAAGATTGGGCAGGAAGAGAGTCCTTGGCACGCAAAACTCGTTGCGGTACTCGTTGAGCCTGCGACCCAGGCATGCACAATCAACGGTGAGCACAAGAGCCTTGCACCCCGCCTTCTCAGCATTGCGAACAATATACATGTTCGACTCCCAGTCCACCACCATGCTAAGCTGCATGCCGTACGCGTTCTCAAATTCAGCTCCTTGGGCAGTCACCTCTGCCACGGACTTGGTTGAGTAAGTAGAGAGGATCATGTTTACGCCTGCTTTGGCCGCCGCTCGCGAAGACGCTACCTCGCCGTCCGGATGCGCCAAGCAGTGAAACGCCGTAGGGGAGAATCCCACAGGCATGCTGACCTTGGTGCCGAAGCACTCAGTGGTCATATCAACTGCCGAAACGTCGATGCAAACGCGTGGCCGTAGTTTGACCCTGTCAAACGATGCACTGTTGTCCATCAAGCTGAGATCAGCGTTATGCCGTCGCAACAGCTTCAACTTACGTCGTCAAGTCCATGGCACCCTCATTGTAGTACTCCCCATACACCTTGCCCAGCCTCTTCGTTCCTTCTCGCTTCAAGTCACTGATGCACACGACCTCCGGGTCGTACCGAAGCATGCGGTTCATTGCTGTAAGTGAAGAGCTCTGTACTTGGGGTAGGTGAGTGATGTACGGACTGAACGCGCCGAAACAGCTAGATCTCTGAGATAGCTGTGTAGATTACTATAGCATACTCCTTATACACTGACGAGGTGGCCTTGGGCTTATGGCTGGGTGAGAAATGCCCATAAATCGAGTCGATTGCGATCGAGCGGGGAACGGTGTCGCCATGCTTATCGGCATACCGCCGAAAATGAACGGAGCGTCAGCGGTCACAAGGCCACATTTGGCACTGCCCGGTAGTTACCGAGGTCGGTTACACAGAGCATTTGATCTTGCGCTGGAGCCAAGTCGATGCCCACCCTGTGGTTAGTTATGCTGCTGCCTAGCCGTTCGAACAGGGCCCCACAGTTCCCCGCTACGGATGCGGCGGCGCATCGGGATTGGTCGCAATAGTATTGAGAGTCTGAGGGTGTGGGGAAGTATCGGCATTCTACTCCTGTACTCCTGGAGCTTGTGACTGTATCTCCGATCGGCACTGTGGTAGATGCTGGAAGGGTGGCATTCTCAGTCATCCTCAATTGACACAGTACACAGTCCTTACGACGCTTTGGGAGACGCCTTAATCACCGAGTAGTGGGCATGTGGCCACAGACCTTTCCCACATCAAGTATTGAGTCATGGGCATTCATCCACAACAGGGGGTGACACAGCCCTCCATCTATCTCGTTGGTCTATCACCAGTTGCAGCCAGTTTCAGTTCCTATGCATTGGCAAACGGGATCCGCGACAGAACGAACACGTGCGGGCCTCTGCAATCTTATTCAGTACGAATCAACTAGATTCTGGCCTGAGGCCCGAATTGAAGCGCGAACAAGGTTGTGTATCCACCGAAATGCGGAGTGTCAAATGACGAGGGACGGGTGAGGTCGTTTCGCGTGCTACTATCAGTCCGTCACCCAGCCGGTCAGCAATTTGGGCTGACTGTCTTCAATATGTTTTCATCGCCGTCAATGAATTAAAAGAGCACAAGGAGAGACAAAAGGGAGCTCTGACTCAAGAGGCGAAGTGTCAAACGCCGTTGGGATCATGAACGTCGCATTTAGCACAGGTGGCTGGCCCATGTCACAGCGAGAGGACAGGCAAACAAAGTTCTTGGGCGCTTGCTGGAAAACTAACCCCAGACCCGCAGGTCGTCCTGCCTAGCGTCTCGGCCGCCTCCAGAATCATGTGGGAAGAAAGAGACGATGTGCCGCAGGCGTTCGTATACGCTCCTGCAGACAGCACGTCCGCCATAGAATCGGCCGGTAAAGAGTAAACGATAGGCGATAAGCACATCACCATTGGGCTAGAATCCCAAGCCCGGCTGCAGTATCAGCGACACGAGCTTATTAGCGTTGTTACGCAGCGCGCTACGGTGGTCATCGAGTTTGCCTAGGTTGAAAAAGCCGCTCTTCGGATCCAGCTGGTAGGTATTGAGGAGCTATCACATCTGGATCAACTGGTCGATGCCCACCTGCTCCGTTCCAGTCAAATAACGGATAAGGTTTGCGGCTGTATGGCCTCCTCATGGCAGGTCTCCTTCCATCTGTCAGCTAATTGACGCCCGTCGTCAACCTCGACTAGTTGCTCATGAGAAGGCCAGTCTGCCACGGCCTGACCTACGTGGCCGAGTCATTGAAGCCGTTCTCAATGTCCGACCCCCCAAGTACCTTGTTGTGCGTCGCGTCACTTGTCTGGCATCAAGCACTTAGCGCACAATACCGCGACTCATTGCATTGTCCGGTTGTGCTTGATACCTTCTTCTGCATACCAGATACCTGGTAGCTGACATCAGCGGTGTCATCCTCCTCAACTCAGATCGTTGTTGTTCCTGGTGGCTGAGGCCATCCCGGTGCTCAGTGATCTTCTATCACTGATTGGCGCTGCGTTGGCAACCCCGGTTGCTGTGACGATCGGGAGAATCTTTGTTTATCTACGAGGACCGGCGGTTGCGCGAAGCTCTTACCCCTGCCAAGATTACTTCTGCACCCCTTTAATGGTTTCGTTTCTCATCGTGTCCTTGCTCGTGATGTGTGCTGGTGGGTACGAGAGCATTAGCCAGACCACCAAGAGTGTATCGTGCTTTAGGATCTGTTCGAGTTGTCGACACAGGAGGATGGAGCATGTCGAGGCAATATGTACATGGTAGATATGCGTCGGCTTGTACTATAAGGGGAGTCGGGTTGTGTTCCAAACGTTTGACAGTTCAATAGATGTTTGGAAATGTCGACTAGAGCGCCATGTCATCCGATGCGGCATATCGCATGATCTTCAATGGCCGTCTCGGCGGGCATAAACATGGCGTGTCGTACTCCTTTACCTAACAACCACTCTTATCATGTGCAAGAGCTGGGCGAGGCAATTTGTCATGTTGCATGCAGTGCAGTGCTGTCACGGGAAAGTCGCACACCGCCATTGTGCCTCGTCCCTCTCCCGAGCGGAACTGCCCCTCTCTCTGCTGTAGAGTTTCTTGAGCCACTGCTTGATATGCTTTTTGCCATTTGGCCCATCAATCCATCCGCCGCTTCATCCGAGAAACACGAAGGACAGTTGATGTTAGTTGCTGCACCCTCATTCTCCGAGAAGCAGTCCTCACCGGTGGCTTCGAACGTCCAAGATGGCGAGCAGCACAAGTGGCGCATGCCGTTGAAACCATTTTTAGGCAGTTCCGCAGGAAAGGGGCCTGGTGCTGGCAGGGGTACGAACGGACCAGGACAGAGCGCGCGATGGCGCTTGAGGCGTTGAGCGTTTGCACCGCCGGGACCAGTGCACCGCCCGTGAATTGCGGTATGGCCCTAGGCCTATTCGCTTGTGCGCTGAGAGCCATGCGATTACAATGGCATCGCCAGCAATGCATGCGCTGTTTGTTTGTTGGTATTGGACAGAGCAAGCCAAGAGGGATAAGTAGGTACGTAGCGCTGCATGCATGCAAAGCACTGGACTGCCATCGCCGCGCCTCTCTTGCTCGCTTTCTTGTCCGTATTCTCATCGCATTGACCTCGCATCCGTGGAGGCCGTGCGCTCGGACTCCGTCACAAGCTCCCAGCAGTTCGTGGCTTCAACCACAGATCAACCACAGATCAACCACAGATCGCTATCTCTCTCACTCCCTCCATCGCTACGCTGCCTTTCTGTCGTGAACGCTCTCATTCTCTCAAATCTCATCTCCACTCCTTCGCTTTCTCACTTCTCTCCCTGCACCATTACCGTGACGCCGGCCTCCCGAACGCAACACGGCCCAGTCCGTATCCCTTCATCCAGCCACTCCACCTCTACTTCTGCTCTCAACAACCAATGGCCATGGTCCCCTCTTGTCCACCAGGCAGTCCCATGGACGCGACTCCGCTGGCAACGCCCATCCCCGATGGCTGGCGCCTCTGCTGGACCCAAAGCCTACCTTGCATCAAAGACTGCTGCAACGCAACCAAAGGCGCCATGCAGGTCTCGTGCAGCCTCGATCAGTGTCTCGGCACCTTTGCACAGAACGACTGGCGAGACTGTGTCAAGAGCTGGTACCTCAACAACAACGTTAGCCTCCAGGATGTGTGGTACACCTGTTACCCTCGTGCGGAGTCAACAGGAAGCCTGGGTGTTCAACTCAGCAGCACAGCATCCCCCCGGATAGGGGGTCGTGGGCGGCGGCGACTGTTAGTGACCCTCGTTGTTGTCGCTGCGGTCCTTGTGGCTTAGGTGGGTTCTGATTGCTGGTACTTTCAAGAGATTTGCTATGCTAACACTCTGTGGGATCAAAGAACGGAGATCGGTCGCATTCAGCCGATCGTATTGGATCGCCATTGACGGGGACGTGGAGGCCGGGGACAGGGCTAGTTGACAAGTGGAGGGGCTCGCCTAGGAGCTGCTAGAGGTTGCATGATCAGGCCATGGCACGTCGTTCAGACGAGGGTAAGTGGCACGTGGCTGCTGGCGTGGCTGGTATTGCGGTAAGCTAACTCCAAAGCTGCAGGTCTGACAGGACAATGGGTTCGAATACACTATTGCATAGTTTCGTCGTAATGTTGTTAAGATTCAAGTCACGACACAAGAATTGGTCAGGAGATCGGGAGGAGACCCCAAAGAATTGGAAAGCCTGGCTGTTCATGTACAGGACCAGACACAAACGCGCTGCAGAACGCGAGACTCACTAATACTGGGGAGAATGTGGGAAGCAGTTGCTGCTGCCTTGCGCCGAGAGTCATGGGAAACAATTAGCGCAGTCGAGAAGTGGCTACACAAATCTGTTGAGGGCAGTAAGGGGATCGACGCCTCGCACGACCTTTTGATGCGGACTCGCTTTGTCGATTTAACTACTACTTCGAGTTTGGGAGACGTGCCTCGTCGCGTCGCTTCGGCATTCCTGCATTCCTGGTCGATCAAGGACGATGCTGTTGGTGTAGGGCTGGGCTTTCAGATGTTTGATTCAGGCCCTAACCCAGCAAAGACGGAAAGACGTCTCCGCATCGTTCCGCAGTGTTCTGTTCTGATGTCTGCTAATCTGCATTGCAAAATGCATACAGCTAGATCGTACATATATGATACAAGCAGACAGCCGACTGCTCCGGAGGATGGCAAGGGTTATGGCACGGCCAGAACATCGCTCGGTGCCTGTGGCGTCAAACACCTCGGTCGCTCCGACCAATTAATTATAAGCGTCGTACTATGATTGTCCCTAACAATAGTGTGCCGAAGTCACAACTGCTGGACTTATTAGACGGCCCGCAACTTCAACCTGCTGTCAGCGCAGACTCTTGTCCGAAACTGTCGGGTGACTTACTAGAGGGCGGTCGTCAGCGCCGCCACGGCGACCAGCGTCACTCCCCATCCCAATGTCACGCGGGCCGCTGCACCCGTCCTGCGCCCGCTGTCTCCTCGGCTCAGCCCAGTCTCAATCGGTAGACATGAGAACTGCCACGACGGCTGGTAACCTCCATTCCCTTGTCGGAGTGTGTAGTTGCCTTTTGCGAAGTAGTCGACGTTGGTGAGGCATTCCTTCATTTGGGCGTCCGTCGCGTTGGTCGCGCACATCGTCCATCCACATGTGTTTTGCCAAAAGCCGCTGCCGTCACCTGCTGTGAGGCAACACGCCTGCATGTAGTTTGTTGGTGTCGCCACGCAAATGCGTCTCGTGTTGTTAAGGAGTTTGTTCGGCCACATCGAGTACTCTTCTTGCGGTATTCGAGAGTTGGATGTGTTGAAGACCCAGACGGGGAATGGTAGGCGAGACACACTGGAGTGGGCGTCGGGCCACGATGTACAGTTGACCGACGTAGCCGTAAGACCCGTTAGATTGGACATGAGCGGCCCGATGCCATGAAAAGGATATGTCAAGAACGAGTTGGTCCTAGCAAAGAGGAGTTTAGGAAGACTGAGTAGAGACCGTGGATACGCCGGCCCCGCATGGAGGAGGTGAGATGGTTGGAATCGGAAGTAAAACAGAAAATGGAGTTGGTGGAGATGACTTCCAAGTCGTAAGCAAAACAACAATAATTGAGGCGCGGATGAGGCGGCTGCGCACGACTGCGGTGGCTTCGGTACACTCCCGAGCACCGACCTCTTCTCATCATCAGCGAACCGTAATGCAGGAGCTTTGTATCCGAGCTTAAACGCGTCAAGGGTAGACGGATGGTGGGCGACAGCCATGCCCTCGCAGGGCACAGCGGATTCCTGGCTATTTGCCGCCTCTCAGGGTGAACAAGTCCGGAACTCTGCTTGGAACGGAATTGTGGGGGCTTGAGGTGGGCCGACATTCAGCCAGCTTGCGAGGTGCATACTCCGTAATAGCAATGCCAAGACGGCAAGGAGTGCAACGTGACCAGACTCAGGTCTCACTTGGCAGGGTTGGTGAGACTGCCAACTGCTTCAACTGGAAGCGCAATAAGCGGGTTGACTACATCATGCATTCGAGAAACCTGCACAAATAAAGCTGCACAAATAAAGCTGCACAAATAAAGGTGCATCACGCTCAGGCCTATAGTCCGTTTATTCGCCAGGAGGGTCATCATCATCATTGTCCTGTTCATTCCTAAAGTGTTCGTGAGGTGTGGCGGATGACCACAAGGATTACTGGCCACCACCCTACACATCAAGCACCCACTCCTGGACGCGGTTCCCTAAAAGGTTAGCTTCTGTCGATCTACGATAGTTGACGTACCTCCGTAGCAGGCCCACTGTTGGAGGGTCGTTCCGTTTGCGGTGTTGCCGTCGGGTAAGTCAAGGCAGGTGTCTGACTTAAGCATTGTGTCATGGTCAGCCCAACTCACATGTGCCTATGATCTTAAGATGGAGGTAGTCGCTCCGATCCCACCAGCCGTTGGTGGGGATGGGATGCCCATTGCTACGGCCTGAGGGCACTGACGGAGGTTAGCCCCATGTCCTCTGTGAGGTCGGTAGGCCTGTCGTGTCCACCATCTGGAATAAATGGGAACACTGACGAGGCACTCACTCCCACTGGTGTCAAGGCAAAGATAACTCTCGGCCGTACTAAAAAAGGAAACGGTAGTGCGAGGCTAGTTGAGGCGGAAGAGCTGTTTTCTCGACCCAACGCAGTCCTCACTTCTATGAGTGCCGCTCCTCCCTCACTAACAAGCATACATCGTCACACGTGTGTTCTCTTATCTACCTTCCGGACCTAAATGGGCCGTTACGCATTTGTTGCGCGTCAGGATGGATGTATCGGAACTGCGGAAGAGACCCCCTCGAGTCCAGCTCAACATCGAGTGGGACCGCGGCAGCGATGGCTGCAAGCACGGCAATATACGACATGGCCAGCATCGTGGAAAGGGGCCAGAATGACGTGAGCGTGCGAACAGGAAGATTCGAGCTGGGAGGGCGGCAAGCCCAGTTATTTATGTTGGGGAGTCACAGCTACGACTGGGCGGCTCTCGGGCCTTTGTGGCGGTCGCAGTATGGAGCTGGATAGAGTGCTACTAATGGAGATCGAGGTGCATGAAGCACGATAACCTTAACCATCTCTCGCTTGGGGAACGGAGAATTCTGCTCGTCTACTGCAGTCTAGTGCAAGTGTCGCAGGAGGTCACGGCCTCCGTTGGATTTTAAAGCTTAATCAGAGATCACCCTGATTCGAGCATCAACTGAGCTTCCGTAAAACCCAGGTCTTCTGTTCGGTCTCATGTCCTACGTAGTGTGAGGAGAATCCCAGATTCACTGTGGACAGCCACGATGTTCTGTGTCGCGGTATAGAAAGGGCCTTCGGCCATGTATTCTGCCTTAGCTCTTGCACTTCCCATCTTCTCACAGACCGACTTCTCACAGAGGGATGCGTACCGGGTGCAACAAGCCTGGGCAGGTCATGGGGCAGCGAGCAACAAGGAGCTGCGCTCATTCCTACCTGTCCATGACGCACAGTTTGTCGCGACTCCAACCTGTTGACCATCACATGTCGTTTCCCGATACCACTGGCGTCGGTGCTCTGGGTGGCCGTGGCAGTGCTTCTCCGCTCTATAGTTCCGGAATAACTAGGAGCGTGGTGGCTCTGCTCAACAGAAGCGCGCAAGCATTCACTTCAATACATCGTACAACCGCCTCGAACCGCCTCGATCTCTGAGACCCGACCTGCTACAGCTTGGAAGCGACCCACTTTGGCTGCTGTTTGTTTGCAAACGCAGCCACTCCAATCTTAGTGTTCTCGCCTTCGTGGACCTGCTTGACGGCGTTTGAGTCAACAAACACTCGGTGCGCGGCACGAGACGATCCCGTTTCGTCAGTGATGCGGATACCTGGAGTCAGCGACGCTCTTACGCCGACTAAAGCCAAGGTTGAAGCGAGTGCTCGGCCGAAGGAGCCCTTGGATTCTCATCAACCAGCACCTCAACTTAGTCGTATTCCAGTAACGCCTTCGTTGGGCCCGACAGCTACTGCCCTGTAGCCTCGAGACTTCCTAGTGAATCGCACTTGACTAGAACGTGCATGTTGAAGAGAACCACATCGCCAGCACTTACCATACAATGTCGCCATGACCGAGTCGGGGGAGTTTGAGGCGATGGTCTTGGCAATCTCGAGAGCCTTGGTTTCTACTTGGCCATCTGGAACTACGTAGTTGATCATGCCAAGCGACTGGGCCTCCTTGGGCGAGATGTTGCGCCCAGTGAGCGCCATCTCGCAGGCTGGCGTCAGCACCTGGTCATGGTCGATGGAGGCCACGCTTCAGGGTTACACGACAGTTCTCGCATTGAGCGATTCTGGTCGATAAGATACGATGGCACCTTAGGGTTACTCGGCCAAGTCAACATTCCGAATCACCCCCTGAAGTCTTAATGACTCCCCACAAATGTTATACGGCCGGACAGTAGAACAGCACTCACCGCGCTGGTGTCCCACGAGCTTGACGAAACGCTCTAGACCACCTGCCAGGATGACAACACCACGTTTGACCTCCGGGAACCCGAAAGTCGCGCCCTCGCCTGCAACTGAAATATCGAGGTTCATAACCATCTCGCATCCGCCGCCTAGAGCGTATCCGCGAATGGCGCCAATGAGGGGCTTGCGCGTGAACCGCTGCGTCATACCGCCAAAGCCGTTGCGCGTCCAGTTGGCCTTCCCGCCGAGGTTCTGGGGTTAGCAATGATTACTGCGACAGAGAGGGTCAAACAGTGGCGTTTGAGCATCACGAGCCGAGCAGTCAAGACCTGTCCGAGTTCGCTGGACAACACTATACGCATCCGAGGATTCCATTTTCGAATCACCGCCGATAGTCCCGTACGCTGGTCTTCTCAAGGCACTCACCACTTGCTTGAGGTCCATACCGGCGCACCAGGCCCTTGGGTTTGTTGTGCCCAGAACAGCCACCCAGAGGCTGGGCTCACTCTCGAACCAGGTAATCACGTCCTCGAGGGCGGTGTTGAGGGCGTTGTTCATCGCGTTGAATGCCTTTGGGCGGTTCATTGCGATGTGCAGAATGTGGTCTGCAGGATAGGATAGGACAATGATGTCGTCCTCAATCTTAGGGGGTTGCTTGGAGAACTGGGGCATTTTGGCTGCAAGGAGATGCAATGCGTGTGAAGGTGTAGATAGTCTTGGAAAGAGTGAATAGAGAGTGAACAGAGAATAAGTAACGAGATGGGCAAGGCCGTTCAGTTGACGGTCCAAGCTGGCTGCTTGAAGTAGAATCCCGGTCAATGCCAGATGCTCGGTCGACGCCGAACGCCGGCAATCAAAACTACCCGATCTCCACCCAGCACGCACTTCCTCCGAAAGACACCGACCGGATAATTTCAAGAACACATCGAAACGATGATGTGGATGACAGTAGAGGTGTGCAATGATGGGTTTAACAGCATACACGTTGTCGAGTGCGAGGAGTGACCATGATTCAAGCAGAGATGCTTAACTTTGGTATCGCTATCAGCACCCGCACATCCATCAAAACGCGTGGGTGACACCGAAAGCTGGCGCTACACAGCCGAATATCAGACTCAACTCTAATACTCTGTGAGTGAAGAAGCTATGCTATTACCTAATGCACGTGGTTTTGTTTCTCCTGCTATGTTCATTATTATTTATCACTGTGGCATTACAGACGGCAGAACAGCGCGCACTGGATCCAGAAGGCCTTGTTCTTGGTGTGAGGTTTGGACCGCTCCGCGTTGGGAGGGGGCTCTCACGAGAGCAATGTCTGAGGTAGGAGGTCGAGCGAGGGGGAGGGCTTTAGATGCGCACCTGCAGGTCGCGGAACGTATGGGCGTGCTTGGTCAGTCCCGCGATGAGGTGATGGAAATGCCGAAATGCCCCAATAGATTTGCTCGCAGACTGTGGTACCGGGAGTGGGTGTCCTGCTGTGCTACCGTTCCAAGAGTGCGGCTTCACAGCGGTGCCCTCCCTCTCTCCTGTTCCACACTCGTTGCTTGGCGCGGACAGGAGCCACAACCTTTGAAGGCTTAGGCTTACGGATCGACATCCGGCCCAGAGAACAGACGAGCAAAGTTGCAATGGACGGTTGAGAAACCCAACAAAGCATGTGGCCTGGGAGGTCAGCTGCGACATCTACCGCTTCCACATCATCAGCTTCCCACTTACAGCCTATCCCACCAATGCCTGCAGAGCGAGGACAGCGATTGCGCCCACAACTACGGCTTTGCCAACCGCCGCCCTTCCCACAGCCAGCCCTGTCGCGCCGTCATCGAGAGCATCGCATTCGGCACCCCATCCCCAGTTCAACGTGTTGTCGGCGTCGTCCGCGAGGTGCATGCACGAGTTCCACATCTCCCACTGCACATCTGCAAGACACATGGGCCACCCGCACACCATGCTCACGTTTCCACCAAACACCTCACAACATCGAATGACAAAGCTGGCCGGATTGGCACTGCAAACGGTCATTTCCCGAGGGAGTTGGCTGCTCGCGTGCGGCCATGCTGCCCGTGGGGTCTGCTGCTTTGGGTCGTTGGGATTTGGATATGCGGAGCAGTTGATCGCTGGTGGAGTATATGCTGCAAAGGAGGATGTGGTGAGGGACATGATGAGACGAGAAGCCAGGACGCAGCGGCCAGGGCAAAGTGAGAGAGCGGACTCGCGCAATGACCGTTTGGAGAGCCCAATGTTCGAAAAGTGGTGTTCGAAGAGTCGTGTTCGGAGAGTCGTGACAGTACTGGCGAAGTCTTTATTCAGTCATGAGGAGGAGAAGATTGAACATGGAGACCTTGCGATCTCGGAATCGTCACCGCTTGTTCAGGGCTGGTGACAATGGAGAAAGAGCGGGGCCGTTCCCGGCCGCAAGGTGGATCCGCCTTCGGATTCAGAAGGTGCGTTCGAAAGACGAAGACGGGTATACGCATCGCGAGGGACCATCGCGTAGAGACTGACATGTCGCGGTCAAGAGTGCCGCCGCCGCGACAGGCCGGCAGGGCAAGATCTGCAGCGCGGAAGCGCCAAGAACGAGTAGTCAAGTGATTTTCGGTCTCCAGCCGGCTCCTTTTTGAGTTTTTGAGTTGTCATCGAGTTGTTTAACGTCATCACGGTGCATCGCCGATGACCCGTTGTCTGGCGGCGCGTCGCTCCGCAGTCATGAAGCCAGGCCCGCCCTAGACCTGGCTCGATCGTGTAAGATGCAACCCTACGCAAGCCGGCGATCAACGTGAGCTGTATATGGTTATCACGATCTCGCAGTTGAGGATCGCTCAAGATGTTCAACCGGGATGCAAGTCGATGGTGAACATCGTGTGACAGAGATAGTTTACAAATACTCTGTAGGTTGTTGTGAGGATGCCACAAACGACGAATTCCTATGGGAGAGAGTGGCCATCCTCCCTTCTATGATTCGCTCAACGCCATCAGGTCAGCAGCCATTTGCCCTTCATCCACTCCATGCCAATCATCTTCCGCACGTCAACAACGTCCTCTCGTCTCTCGACCCTCTCTCGCCACCTTAATCCACGTCCTAGCCCGCGCGCAATGTCCTGGCACGCTGCGTTCCCTACTCCCAAGTCCGAGCCGGCCGAGATCAGTCCTCAGGAGCTGGATGCCATGACGGGGACTCCTGGTGTCGACTATGTTGTCGTTGACGCCCGCCGCACTGACATTGTTGGGGTGAGTCGCCTTCTCGGTTGACGATGCTCCAGTGTGCACACCAGCCGCCATATCCCTCATCTTTTCTACCACCTGTCCCCTAGCTTCTCGTTACTCCTTGCTGATGCCCGCAGGACGATGACGCGGCCCGCGCGATGATCCCATCCGCTGTCAACCTCCCGGCGCAGACATTCTATCCCACTCTCCCCGTCACGGGACAGCTGCTCAAGAAGTACGTCGCTATGTTCTCCTCCCTTCCCTGCAGATGTGTACCATCGACGGAGCCGACGGTTCAACCGTGAGCACCGCTCTGTCGTCTCTCCGCATGTCCACGCAAGCATATCACGGGCGTCCCTGGACGTCCGTCCTGCCCACTATGGTCGGATAAGCGGCTTACGCACAGTATCCCTACAGTCGTCTTTCACTGCAACTCTTGCAAGGCTGGTGGACGTGGCCAGCGCTCTGCCGCTTGGTACCAGGACTGGTTGGATGCCCAGGGCGTGGGCACCTCCAAGGCGGTTGTCCTCGCCGGTGGGTGGAAGGCGTGGGTCGCAGCGTATCCGGACAAGGTTGTCAAGGCGTAGTAGGCGTTCTGCGGAAATAGGAAAGCGGGCCGCATCTGTACTGCATAGCTGTATGCGAAAGGGCTTCAGCAGAGCAGGTCCGGCAGACTGGCTGGGGGAAGTCGGTTCGGATAAGGTTGGCTGAAAGACTGGAACGTCGCTGCCGGCAACTTTCGAGCGGCTGTTCGGCAGCCGGGTCTCATCCGGCGCCGGTGCAGTAGTGACGGCATGGCCGGCATTCCCATGCAACTGGAATGAGCGGATCTTGCATCTCATAACATTGGGGGAGTGCGAATGCTTGCAAGCACGACATTACTGCATCATTGTCCCATTACTGTCGACCTTGAACCCGTCGCACGTCCATCTCTGGGTCGGACACAGCCTCTGCCGTGGCACATCTGGAGTGGTGACTTCCTGACAACGTTCAAGCGAGGTCTGGTAGCGAGCTCCAGCCTGTAGTCGCCGAGCCTCAGCCTGTAGCCGCCACACTGCAGATCATTGAGGTCAACAATCGCACTTCAGCAACATGAGACCCGTCTACGGGTCATGCCTTGTCGCTCTCGCTCATGGGGTCGCCTTGGCAGTAGCACAAGGAGCCAGCGATACAGCACTCACCTCAGTGGTGGTCCATGGCACTACTCCAGTCCCCACTACGAGTATTTCTCTTGAGAACGACACCGCCCCTGGCCCGGACGGAGCACCACCAGCTACTGCTACCCCTGCGTCAGCGATTATCAAACAGGGAGGAACCAACATTACCATTACAGGGAAGTCCGAGAATGGTATCGATTCGTACTTTGGCATTCCCTTCGCCGAGCCTCGTAAGTGCTTCCCCTAGGGCCGCTAGGTAACAACAGCTACCAGTTCTCGCCGCTTTGCCCGCCCTGTGCCCAAAGCATACAATGGGAGCGTGTTGGCAACGACTCCTGGCCCCGCATGTCTTCAGCCCATGATAATCCCTGGCCTCGCCGGAGTGTATGGGATGAGCGAGGATTGCCTGACACTCAATATCATGGCGCCCAGTGGACACAAGAACTCGAGTTTGCCAGTTATGGTATGGATGTGAGTCTTCGGTTTTTGGCATAACACCAATGTCAGCTATGGAGGCGCGTTCATCATGGGTACTGCGTCCACGTACCTCTCCTCCTCGTTTGTTGGGCAAGGGGCAGCAACAGACCGCCCGTTTGTCTTTGTCGTGATGAATTACCGTCTCGGTCTTCTTGGCTTTGGCTACGGAAAAGATATTTCGGTCAACAAAGCGGCAAACCTTGGGCTATGGGACCAGCGATTGGCCCTCGAATGGGTGCACGACAACATTGCGGCGTTCGGAGGCGACCCGACCAAGGTCACAGTTTTCGGAGAGTCGGCTGGCGCCGTGTCAATTGCCCTCCACATGCTCAATACGACACAGAACCTGTTCCGCGGCGCGGTGAGTGTCGATGCCACTTTACTTCGCAGGCAGACCTGTTAACGAGAAGATCATGCAGTCGGGTGCTCCTTCCACCACCATCACAGGTCCCACAGGTGAACTTCATCAGGACGTATACGACAAAATTGCGATCGCGGTGGGATGTGGCCAAAGAGCATCAAGTAACCATACCAGCGGCGAGCCATCTGTCAGGGGCATCGCCAACTCAAGAAACGGAAGACAAGTTGCCCGCGAGCCGCAAGCCACAGTTGCGACCTCGTCTACAAAAGACGAACCTTCCCCGCGGTCAAGCTCTGACGCTGTTTTTGAGTGCCTCAAAGCCGTTCCTGCGGCGGCCCTTCTCAACGCCTCGTCCGGCTTCACTATGTGGTCACCCAGTATCGATGGCGAGGGCGGCCTTGTGCCAAGTCGAACATACAATTTAATGAAAAACGGCAGCATTGCGCGTATCCCTTTCATCTCGGGGACAATGAGGGACGAGGGCACATTCTTAAGCTTGACGGCATTGATGGGCAACGAGAGCAACGTATCAACCACAGGTGCAACAGGGATTTCGATCGCGGATACTCTCAACAGGCTGTATCCTGAGCCATTGGGACCAAAGGCGACACGTAAACTGCTCCATGCGTATCCTGATGATCCATCGTTGGGATCGTAAGTCGCATGCGATGCTTGCGCGAAGCAAGCTGACTCCTAGTCCCTTCAATACTGGGAGCGAGACGTTTGGTTTGCCGTCACAGTACAAGCAGCTTTCGGCGATTCTCGGTGACGCTATGTTTGTGTCGCGCCGGCGCGAGATGCTGCGATCTGCCAACAATGCTGGGTTCTTCAAGACTTGGGCGTACGAGTTCGCTGCTGGGCCCAAGCCTTCCCTCGCTCACCCTGCATTCACAGGATGTCAGTACGGGCCAGCCTTTGATCATTGTCAAGGCAACGTTTATCCAAGCGAGCCACTGAGTGCTGACGACAGACGCTCATGGAAATGATGTGCCCTACATTTTCGGTGGGTTGACTCGGGAAAACTACACGATGGGCGATATCACCCTTTCAGAAAGTGTGCTGAACTACTGGTGCGTACAGCGGTATGCAGCTCAAAAACATTAATCTCAAGAGCTAGCAACTGACCTCAGGATCAATTTTGCATACTACCTCGACCCCAATGGCGAAGTCGCCAGCGCAAGCGCCGCCAACGCGGCCGTCTCCACTTATTGGCGACAACACATGTTCCCACGGAACAAGGACGCAATGCTCTTCAGTGCCAATGGGACAAGTATGATCCAGGACAACGCCAGGGAGGACAGCGTGAATGTATTCTCCCGAAAGGACCTCCGGCGTGTCATGTGGTGGTAGCCAAGTGAGTAGGATGCTCGATGTATGAGGGTTCATAGGTGCAGCCTAGCAGCAATAATGTATGACATCAACTTCTGTCGTCAAGGAGAGCATCGTTGTTCGGTTCAGAGGATATTGTGCACATGTGGCCATTCGACTATCGTCCTCGTGGCATACGACTCGGGAAATGCGGGTACGAGGACAATGAAGCGGCTCCTTGGAGGAGCGCCATCTGAGTGGGGCCGCTTGGCCCGGCGACCTCCTAATATCTGGTGCGAAAGGCTGCATGCCGCTGCAGCAACTGTGTCAGTTACGAGGGAGTACGTCACGAGATAGCTGTGCTATCCTGTCGTATCAGCCGTTCAACAACCATGCACATGCACCTGATATGTTGCTAAGGTTACAACAACTCCTAATCTACAACATCCGAATCGGTCTCCGAGTCGTAGTCATCTGCAAGCATGCGAAGTGGCACTGCGTTGTTTTCGTCGTCTTCAACGTCCCCTGCTCCGCTTTGCTGCTCCCCTATTTCCATTGGGCTCTCAACCACGTCTGCGCTGGCGTAAAGCGCCGCGTCGTCCCTGATTTGGGCTGCTACCAGAGCATCCATTTCGGACGTCGTAACGGGGATAAACACAGCCAGACGGTCCAACACCGCGTCCAATGCGGCCCAGTCGATTCCTGCGCTAGCCCGCGGAGCGGGGTCGGGGGCGGGCAAGTGGTCGGCTTCGTGCTCGTCGTCGAGGTCCATGCCAGGCTCGTCTGATACAGGGCCCGGCGACGTTGCGACGATTGGTGACGCCATGCCGCTGGACACATCCGACGCCGTGGGGGTGCGAGTGCGGGGAACAGCGCGTTCCACACCTTCCGTGGCCTCGCTTGCGCGCCGCTTTCGTTGTGACAGACCTGGCGACAAGGTTGACTGTTGCGGTAAATCCACTCCCACACCCAGTCCCGAACCTACACCATCTAGGTCAAGAGCTGATCCACTCAGCAGGCAGCATTCGGCTCCCATCGGGCATTCCACGTCAGTAGTCGCGACAGGCATCCCTCTGTGGTCTGGGACACGCTTCAGCGTCGGCCCACAGGACAGCCTGACAATGTAACGGCACAGCTCGAGTGGCAGGGGCGTGAGGTCGTTCAGGACGTCAGCCATGGCCTTGGCAACGGCGTCCTGTCTCGGTGTGGGAAGCGGTCTTAGTGCCTGAGTGCAATCTAGCGCCCCGAGGCGGAGTACAGATGCAGCAGCGATGTTGGCGAATGCCTGCAAGGCGTTAGGGTTGATACGTGGTCCCGGCGGAAAGTATGATGGGTCATCGGGTGCGAGGAAGGAATGGGTGAGGCGGTCGAATGCTTGCGCAGTATCGAGCTCGGCGAATGGCATTCCGGTGCGCTCGACTGGCGGTGTACTTGGTCTGCTGTCAACTGCATGTTCTCGAGTTACACCAAAGCAGTGTGGTTCAGATAGGAGCAAAAGACTGAGATGGGAATGTGTCGATCATGGCGGTGTCTGATTGAACTATGCTTGATTTGGATCATCCGTGAAAGGGTCAAGAGATCTCAAACTCACGATGACGGAGGGACTTGAGCCGATACTGGGGCCTTCATCTCGATGGCGATGCGGCTGGGTCCAAGGAAGTACATGCGCACAAGCTTGTGCCCAACAATCGCCCATGCAAGCACAGCGCCGCACATCTGGTTGGCGGCGAGGAGGTGGAACAGCGAATGGGCGATACCGGTGCGCGCCATAAAGTCGCGGAAGATACGCGTGGCCGAGGTCACGTCGCTGCGATAGCTCTCGTGCCCCATATCGCGCGCTATCCCTTCCGGCTGTAGACAATCAGCATTGGTCATGTTTCCACAGCACCACACAATGCCACTCACCACACGGCCGTCTTGGTGGAAAGAGACTCGCTGCCCTCCTGTTCTCTGACGCTCCTGGAGCGCTGCTATGACCTCGGCTTCGCGACCACTTTCGCGTACCTTGGCCCAGGCGTGCGCGTCAAGCCAATGTTCAATGTCTGCACGGCGTGGACCAAGGACAACCTCGCCCATGCCCTCGCCCACGGACCAGACGACGTCGTCCTCGGTCACCTCAGCGTAGAGAATGTAATTGGGCTTGTCAATGCGGCGGCTCCCACTGATGGTGGTTGATAGAGTGCGGTAGAGGGAGAATACGCGTGTCTCTTGAAACTCGGTACTGTCGCGGACGGAAAAACTCGATAGAAAGGATAAGTCATGCGATGCCAGCACGCTGTCACCGACCTCCAGCCTCTTGGTTCCGCAGATCGTAGAAACAACTCGACGGTACACGCTGTAGAGCAGTGCCTCCAGGTCGCGAGCATCGGAGGCGGAGCAGCCACAGGCAGGGGAGCTGGAACCAGAACTCAAGCTCGAGCTTGAGAGTGAGCCCGACAGCTGCGTGGCAAAGTAGGCGGCGAAATCGAGCCACAAGTAATCCAGGTCGCGCACATCGATGCGCAACCGCGCCGGCGTCGCACCTCCCAAGCCCAGGAACGAGTGGGCCGGCGCGCGGGCGAGATCGAGCTCGAGGGCTGTCGCAAGAACGACGCTCATGGCGAGCGGAGTGAGTATGGTGGCGCGGAGCTTGGTAATGAGATTATGGATGATGAAAAGAAGAGTTGGTGGACAGTTTGCGAGAGGTGCAACCCTAGCACCGTGGCTGACCGGATGCGGTGCGATGCAACGCAGCAACCACACCGCGTCTCCCACCCGCGTCTCGTCTAAGCTCCTGCTTCAGAAAGGTAGATCTCAGGCCCGACGGAGGGTTGTGGAATGGCACGGGAGCGTCATGGATGCACCTTGTGACGTTAGTTGCGCGCCAAAGTCTGACCAATACCTTTGCTGTTATTGGCCGAAGTAGCCAGATGTAGGTTATCTTGTCGTAATGGATGACTGTTTTATCGGCCGATGGAGCTGCCTTGGTCTTTTCTCGAACCAAGAATAGGAATTAAGGGACGAAAATGCCATACATCACAATCGCGGATTGAGAAAAGATCTGAAGCGCAGCGCTTGAACGACATTGCCCCCCGCCCTGGCGTGCATAGAAAGCTCAACGTATCATTTCGCTCGCAATTGTCATCTCAGCCGTGTCGTTCTCCACGCCACTGGCTAGCCGTGTGACATTCCTTCAGACACAGAAACCCCTTGGTTAGCATTGTGAACGCCATTCGGCCGTCGGGTCACTGTGCCCGACGGCGCGGTGTTTGCCTTACTGGTTATCCTGGGTCAAGGGCAAACGACCTGCCTGGCATGCCTCACGCTGGCAAATGGCCTCCACCACTTGTTATTAATCGAAGTCCAAATGCTCAAAGTCATACACGTGCCCTCCGTTGATTGGACTACGACTCTCATCCTTCGGCGACCCAAGCCTGCTCACGGCACTTGGCAAGAAGATCAACCGGTCCAAGACGAACGGTCGGCTACGGCAATGCATTCAAGATGGCCCGTGGACGGCTGAGCACATCAAGTGCTACTAACCTATTGTGCATGCCAAGGCCATCCTTCCAGCGAATGGACGAACATGCGACGGCCGATCATCTTAAGGTGTCGGGCAATGACCCGAAGACAGTTGTGGATTGATTGTGGCAAGTCAGTTTATCGCGTCAATCTCCAGGACAGAGCGAAGAGTGCCGTCTTGCAGAGCATATTAATGAATGTTGTGGTGAGCTCCGAAACACGTTTTGGCAAAACTTTGAGGTCGCATGACAGCACCATCGCGGTTAGCATGTCCAGCCATCCATGCGCGCGGCGCCAACAGTCCGCCCTGGCCAATAATTCGTGGTTAGGCATGACATGCAGAGGCGGCATTGAGGGAGGCGGCATTGAGGCGGTACGTAACACTGGAGGAGGAACTAAACCGCCAGAGACCCAGACGCGGTCGCGAGGTCTTTTTGGCACCTTTTCTTCTGTTGGAACCGGCAGGGCATGTCCCGTGGATTCCAGCTCTACTCCCTTGACTTCGTCGCTCCTGGTCACTGTATCGCACCGCAAGTTTGGAACCGAGTCCGGAGTAATGCGACACTGCGGACTCTGTCTTTATCGATGGCGCAGACGTGTTGGCTATGGGTGCGAGGTGGTTTGCTTGCCATACATATATATCTGTTAACCTCTGTAGCTCGCTGCTAAACAGCTGTTGGACGTTGGTTTGCTGCCATGCAGCTGAGTCCTGCATTCAGGTCCTTAAGTCGCCGAGTCGTAAGTCGTATACTCGGTATAGTCGTGCAGTCATGCAGCCGTACTCGCAGACATGGCATACAGCATACGCGCATACGTGCAGACATGCGCATACAACCATCATTGAGTTATGCTGACTTAGGCTTGCATGCTCCTACTGAATTCCCCATCATATTCTACCGGGGCAATTGGGCAATTGGGCAGTTGGGCATTGCACTCGGAAGTACCGGAGCTCGGAGTCAACCGTCGGCGGGATGCGGGCCGTCCGGAGCGTTAAGGTTCAAAGGGTACTTGTGACCAGCCATAGCCAGGCAGCAGCGGTCATGGCCCTTGATGGTCCTCGTGCTCAATCATCCATGCTCTTATCTCTTTGAGAGTAGACGGCAGCAGCAGGTCGTCTCCCTGGCGACCGGATTGCGCGACTACGGCGACGCGACTTTGGCCGTTTCCCACCACGCCTTCGGGGCAACGTCGATCACAGAACATCTCCGCAGGACTCCCACGCCGCGACGGAAAAGAACGGCGCAGCACTGGAATTATGCATGTAGGTTGACACGTCACACTTATTCCTAGTTACTACCTCTCTGTCTCCCACTCAAAACTCAACGCTGACAAGCAGACCAGCATCTATCTCAAGCGATGCGCCTGCGTTTGCCGCGCATTCTCACGACCTCTCGGTATCGCTATGCAGCCATCATCGCCACCCTCGTCTTCTTTTACTTCGCAGTTGTCGTCGTACACGCAATCTACCAATCCGTCAAATGGCGCTGGGAAGATATGACATGGCAACGCTATAGCCTTCTCAACATCCTGCTACCCGAGAGACTCGCGTTCTACTATGCGGATTTGAACTCGCCTGGCCGATTCTCACTTCCCGCTCTCTTAGAGCTCCTCAACGCTCCACCGATGAGCACCTGGGACATCCCACGACTCAGCGCACCGGTGTATGATCGGGGGCAGCTCATATCCCCTGCATTAGCCATGGTGCACATCTTTTCAACTCCGAGTGCAAAGAGTGCCGAACGGCGACGGTTCCTTCGCAAATTCAGCCACCTACACAAGGTACCCTCTGAATTCCGCCACCTTGTCGAGTACAAGTTCGTGATGGGCTACCCAGAAGATGGGGACGACAAGTGGTTGCCTCGGGCGACTCTGGACGAAGAGCAGGCCAGGTATGGGGACTTGTGTTTCCTCGAGGGCCTGCACAAAGGCGAGAACATGAACAACGGCAAGACGATTGAATGGATACATTATCTCGGTACGAGGTCCCCTCGGGAGACTCAGTATGCAGTGTGAGTCAAGCATCGTTCTGCACAATGGTCCCACCCCCAGGACCAGAACAATTCGAAGTACGGAACAGTGTTGAGTGCGGTCTACACATGGCACTTCTCCGGGGAACTTTGCTGACTTTGTTCCAGGAAAGCAGATGAAGATGTTAGTGCATCCCTCGATGCAGGCTTGCATCAGACTGACCTCGACAGACCCTCATACTGCTGCCAAACCTCCTCGACTGGCTGTTGAAACAAAATCCCGCCACACCAGTGTACTTCGGGACATCGCTCGCCCGAAATGAGGGTTTCCTCTACTACTTCGAAGGCATGATGTACGGCCTCTCATGGGGCGTGATTAAGACCGTCGCGGCAGCCAACCTCCCTCGCACGCGTCGTGACTGGGTCACTGCAGAATTTGACGAGGACGCTCGAACCGGAGAGCTTATGGTGCGTCAGCGCTCCGGCACCAGCTGATTACAGTTTTCTCTCCCGACGGCTCAAGGAGTGGACGCATCCAAACTGAAGAATGACCACACCGGCACCTTTGTGAACATGTCGGGACCGACACCCATGATTTACGATGTCAACTCTTTCCGCATGCCCAAGAATCCTGATCCGCGAACAGGCCTTGATCGCCACGACGTCACCTATCGAATTGGCGACTGGGGGATGTTCTTGACGTCTGGGCCGGAGCATGCGCTAGCTTGGCACAAGCTGAAGAACGAGACGGTAGGCATATGGTCTTGGGGTCAATCTCACAGTTCAGATATACGAGACCGCGTATGAGGAGGTTGAGCGTGCTTACAAGTGGCACGAGTTCCAGTGGTACCCCCCGCCGTCCATGATACACTTGAGAGATCCAGATCCAAGTCGGCTGGAGATCGCGTCCACAGACAACGACGATTGACATGTTTGAGAACCGAACCTTCTGGTCGGTAGTTGTATCGTAGGTCGCTGAACGGTTACAACAGTAGTCGGAGCGCATGGATCACCTTTTCCGTTTGTACAACATGCACCGAGATATCAATCTGGAAGCTCTGAATACGGCCCGCTCGGAAGCCCCGATGGCTGGACCCCATTGACAATCGTTATCATAACCATCATTATCATAACCATACAAGACATCTTGAGAAGCTGGTCACTCTGGTGCCAACCCAGGCTAAGTGATAACCAGGCTGGTTGATAACCACAGGCTGCGCAGGCCGATTGCTTGGCGGAGTGTGAGTTTCAGGGGGCTCGTACTCGGCCAAGACATCTCGCAGCAACGCGTCGGCGCGTCACACTGCTCCTTACGGATTGATGGATAACGTCCCGCTTCGCTCACCATCGAGAGTTGCCCACTCGTGCCTTGTCTCAGAACAGGCGCTCATATGCTTGGTGGAGTGGGTGGTAACGAGCCTCCCGGATGAACAGAGCTCATCCTCATCTCATGCTCATTCATCCATCTCCAAGCCGCTGCTCGGCTATGATACAGCATGTGTTCCAGTCGTGTCCGCATATTCTCACGCTAGTGCAACACGTCGGGCTGGCCATCGTCATTGGTCCCATTTCCAGGTTGCGAGCCATACCTGTTCCCAATGCCGTGCCCAATCAACGGAGATTGCCGATGCCAGCCAGGCCGAGCAGCTGGATCGGATCCGCACCCCACATTACAACCTCCGCATTTGCATGCCGACACGGCCGATGTACCACGTTCTCCCCAATGCACTTTGCAACGAACCTCCCCAATGCTTCCCCCGGCCCTGCAGACCTCAAGCCAGGTTACAACCTACCGGCCCTCCGGCCGTGGTCGACCAGGTCCGTTTGGAAAGGGGCTAGCCCCCTCCTCAACTCTAACAACTCCTGTTGAAACAAAGCCCACCGACGAGCGCTCTGATCTGAGGTAGTGCTCAGAGTAAAGAACAATGGGAGAGGCTTGCCAGGAACCACAACCATCGCCGTTGGTAGGCGACACCACTATGGACGGAGTGACCGTTGTCGTAGGATACCGCGCGTTCACCGCAGCTGGCCGCCGCCTGGGACCAGGTCAGCTGATCAGTGACGTTGCCCACAACTAGTGCCGTTATCTGTCCCCACTCGGTGTTTATCCACACTAGCTCTCACTGTTGTTCCAGCCTCCCAAGTGCCGTGCCACCGAGGTCCTTATGCAGCACAGCAAGATATAAGATGACGACTGTCCCGCAGCGTTCGATTCCCAGGACAGACTTTCCAGACTCTTTACAATAATGACCCAATCCAACGTTCAGAAGCGCATCGACGACGTTCTCGCTGCCCGCGACGCTGGTATCCCCAAAGAGTGGCAGCTGCCCAAGGACGCCACAATTCCCAGCAACGCGACGGAGCTCACCAAGACTTCAGGTATTCTTACCGACAAGGAGCTCGAGATCATTGGGCTCAAGGCAGTCGACCTTCGTGACCAGATCGCCGCCGGCAAGATCACTGCCGTGGCGGCCACGACAGCGTACTGCAAGGCAGCCGCCATCGCTCAGCAGGCGACTAATTGCCTCATTGAACTGTTCTCGGAGGAAGCCCTTGCGGCAGCCAAGAAACTCGACGATGACTATGCCCGCACTGGCAAGGTCACGGGGCCGATGCACGGCGTACCCGTCAGCATCAAGGACCACATTGATGTGAAGGGCCACGACTCGCCTTCTGGTTTCCTCAGCCTTGTTGGCAAGATGGTTGCGAAGGAGGACGCACATCCAGTCGCGATTCTCCGCCGGGCGGGTGCTGTTTTCTACTGCAGTAGGTGGCACCAGGTAGCGACGCTGATAACAAAGAGACAACCAATTGCCAGAGTATTATGCACCTTGAGTGCTCGGGTTACTTCGGTACAACGGTGAACCCATGGAACAACAAGCTCACAGCCGGTGGTTCAACGGGCGGTGAGGCCGCTCTGCTGGCCATGAAGGGCTCCCCTCTCGGTGTCGGCACTGACGTTGGTGGATCCGTTCGTGCGGTGGGTACTTCTTGGAACGCAGAAGTAGTTCCATTCTCGAGCACGTTTGGGACGTAGTCTGAACTAGGCTGATGACAGCCTGCGGCTGCCACTGGCATCTACTCCTTTAAGCCTACAGCTGGTCGGGTGCCCTACGACGGCGTAAATGTCCTCATTCTTCCTGACGGATGGAACGGCGTGCAGTCGACTCAGGGCCCCATGGCTCGCTCCGTTGACGACCTTGAGTTATACATGAAGCTTATGTGTGATGCCGAGCCGTGGCACAAGGAGCCTGGTATCACCGTCAAGCCTTGGGTGCCCTCCAAGGGGCCTGGCCGTAAGCTCAAGGTTGGAATCATGCGCGACAACGGGGTCGTCGCTCCAGTAGAGGCTATCAGTCGTGCGCTCGAGACCGCTGTCAACCGGCTCAAGAAGGACGGCAACTTTGAATTGCTCGAGTACAAGCCGTTCGAGAGTCAGCGGGCTTGGGACATCATCGTGAGTGACTAGTGGGATTCTGCAGACGACATAATGCTGTGTGGACTGACAGTGGCAGAAAAAGATCTACTGGCCAGACGGGGGTGAGCTGGTCATGCAGCATCTGGCGGACTCGGGTGAGGAGGTTCGTCCCCTCACGAAGTGGATTATTGAGCAGAGCGGTAATGCCGGGCGTAAGCTGAGCACTGAGGAGCTCTTCGGCGTGAGTTCGTTAGTCTGTTCTTGGTGGCTAATGGCAGCTCGTGAGCCAGCGCGACGACTTCCGCACCGGCCTTGCTGCCCACTGGGCTGCGTCTGGCGTCGACGTGATTCTGACCCCCGTCGGTCCGACCCCTGCCCCAATCCACGGGACAGGCAAGTACTGGAACGTGAGCACCTACATCCCACTCTTCCAGCGTTAAAACGGTTCGGAAACTGACCTCAGTACACCTGCTACTGGAACCTGGCCAATTATCCTGCCGGCGTGTTCCCGACTGGCCTGTTCTGCACTGCCGATGACAAGAATGACCCATCCAAGCGCCCTCGCAACGATGTCGAAAAGGGCATCTGGGAGTCATATGACCCAGCGGTACAAGCTGGGGCTCCGCTCTGCCTGCAGGTCATCGGACAGATTGGCTACGAGGAGGACACAATGTGGGCCCTCCGCCAGATCGTTAACGCCGTGCAGAAGGAGTAATCGCACTCGACCTTGCAGTCAATATTGTCTGAGGATTGCTCAGGTTAGTAAAGTGTGGAAGCGCTGTTTAAAGATAAAGGTCTAGTGAGAGAGAGAAGTAGCATGCAAGGCGGCGCATGATACATACTGTACCTCCCAAGCTCTGATGCTCCCATTTAATGTCGGAAGAAAGGGGGCGAGGACCCACCCCGTCGCTGCTTTATCGCGACACGTCCGCTGAAAGTCTGATCGGCCAGTGGAAGTCAGAGAGGTAGACTTGGAACAGTCCTGCACCTGCACTATAGCATGCGCTGCATGCAAGATATCAAACCAGCCAAAAGATGGACAGTGCAAGGATATTTCAGGATATGTTTACGAACTTTGGAGAGATGGCCACGCCAGGGGGCTCTTAGAGAGGGGACAGAGGGGACGCTGAATGATAGATATATTTAGCCTCCGAAAGGAAGGACATTCTCCTGGAATTCGCCTTCCATGTTGGGGGGAGGGTCGTAAATGCAAGCGAGGTATACCTTGTTGTCCTGGCCCGCACCGGGATTCTGGTCCTTGCAGCCAAGCTTCCAGCCGCACCCGATTTTGGTGACAGCCTTCCAGTTCATGGCAGTGAAGTGGCCCGTCTCCATCGTGAAACCGGGGTTGTTCCAGTTGTAGATCCTCCACTCGTTGGCCCAACCGTCCATAAGCTCGTGAGTGAAGTGGCTGGCTGTGGCCCCCCACAACGACGCAAGGTTGTCTGCGCCATAGTGCTTCCATACGCAAGTGCCCATGTTCTGGGCGGCACTTTTAGCAAGCTCTGGGTCCCACTGGACGGGGGGAGATCCGAACTGGGCGCGCCACTGGTTGTGGTACTCAAGGCAAACCTTGGCAGCATTACTCGTGCCAGCAATGTCCTCAGGGGTGGAGTCTGACGTGCACTGCGTCTGGTCGTTGGCAAATGGTGTCTGGGGCTCGCCGGCGTTGGCCCCCGTGTCGGGGGTGGAGATCGGAGCCGTAGGGTTGACCTGGGAGGTCGGCTGCTCGGTCGAAGGCGTGGGCTGTTCGGGGGTGGGTTGCTCCGGCGCGGGCTGTTCGGGGGTGGGCTGCTCAGGCGCGGGCTGCTGGGGCTGGGGCTGCTCAGGCGCGGGCTGCTGTGGCTGGGGCTGCTCAGGCGTGGGCTGCTGGGCAGGAGCATTCGGAGTCGGCCTCGAACGGGACTCAGTAGGCCGGCTGGGACGCTTCCGATAACACGAGTCGCCGGCTTTTGCCCACTCGCCATGCTCGCTGGAATTTACTGAGCCGTTGTGCCTCCAGCCTCGGTTGGCGTGGCGAACGGCGTTCCCCTCATGCTCTTGAAGGGGAGCAGCGGCGGCCTGCACCGCAATGGCAATGAGGGTGGCGAAAAGAGCTGGTGTCTTCATTGTACAAAGTAAACGCGCCAACCAGGAACGTTCGAACGGAGATGAAACGAGAGTGAGGCTCTGGAGACGAAAGACGCGCGATCTACGCTGCGAAAAGAGTGGGAGTATTGACGTATGAGGGGGGTCAGAGCTTCGAGTGCTTGTCCGTTTATGTACTCAGCTCAGTGGTGCCACGATACGAATGCATTGTGAGTGTAACTAGGTTAGAAAGCTGAAGTGGTCGACAACGTCGCTCGGCTCCAAACCTTCCAGACATGTACATCTATTCAGGCCTGTATCATAGTACCCTTCGCCCCTATCTCTAACGTCATCTGCCGTTTCGACTTTCTGCCCGATGGAAAGCCACATATTCCGCAAGGGGCCAAGCCTGGGATGAGGGGTGTGAGCTGGTCTAATAGGAAGGGGCACTTGCCACCAAAAGTAGTGAATCTGCCGCAACACATTCGACGCGCCTCAATCTCGTAAAACGAATTCTTTGTACACAGCCTGCAATTCATCTCCGCGCGCCTTTGAGCAGCCACGGTGGAGGCAGAACACCTCGTTTCATGAACCCAGAGTCTGTTGTGATTCTTGAAGCCTCCTAGCTGCTGCTGACAGACTTTAACAGCGGGCGTCGTGTTCTTCCCCTGTGTCTCTTGTCCCCAATGGCGTCCGTTGGTCTGGACACCACAAGGGCTGCCAGGAGACCGATAGTTCACATTCCACCCGCTTTTTTCGCTTCACGCCAGATGGACGTTGTACAGGAGCGAGAAAAGCGGGCGAATGTTCGTCAAACTCAGGGAGTTCGCTTCGTCGTCTGGGTCGCTTCCAGATCGAGTCTGTAGAGGTTTCCAGGCTTGCGGCAGAGGCAGATGCCGTACAAGTAATAGGTTGCGTATGTGGTACCGGACTGCTTGTACAGTAAGTGCATGTGCTCTTCCTAGGTAGTCCTTGCCACGCTGGCTTCGACAGGCCCACTGTATACTGCAGCAGCAGTGGGTTGGGCAAACCGATCAAAACTCCCGGAAAACGCGGTAAAGCAAAATGAAATGCCGTTCGCCCCGGCTGAAATGTGTTGTTGGGCCAAGGTGACACTTTGTGAGATCGGCCAGATTAAAGTCTCTTAGTTTTATATTGGGACCAGGAACGTAAAATGCCAGTGAATAAAGAGGCTTTTAGGGTCACCTCAACGAGCTTGACCGCGCCACAGAGTCTGTGATGTTTCGAGGCCTACGATTTCAGCTATCTAAGGTCTGTTGTCATCAACAGAGCTCGCAGTGGCTCGCAGCGGCTTCCTTGCCACCCCTTCCCCTACTCGCCCAGCCTGCAAGCCATCCCAGCAGTCGCCCAACACGATGCGAACTGCATGGTGTATCATTGCTGCAGGGCTTCGGTCATGCGCTAAGAACGCCCTCGTTGTCGACTGTTCCAATTCGAGGTTGAAACGCGGTCCTTTCTCCGTCGTATGTCACTGTCGCCAGGTCGCGGCGAGACTCATACCTCCTTGTCCTGCGCGGGTGTGACCATGACTGAGGCTCCGAAAGGATCGGTTACGACCGTGACTGAGACTCCCAAAGTACGACAGCGACCGAGACTCCGAAATGATCGGCGACGACCATGGCCGAGACTCCGAAAGGATCGGCGATGACCATGAGTGAGTCTCCGAAAGGGCCGGCGACGACCATGAACTCCCTCCCAAAGTGCGGGCGAGCCTGGGGGCGTCGTGTGAGATATAACATGACAGTTGGTTGTTCAGACAGCAGTGCTCTTGTGCTTGATTGCACAATTGCACACTTAGAAACGTATCCTGAGACCTGTGTCCTGGGCCAGCTGCGTGGGCATGCTGTCTTGTGTTCGCCAACGTTATCTCTTCAAATCCACAGACCTGCTATCCAGAAGGAGGCGATGAGAGTGTGGTGGGGGGACCCGGGAGGGCGAGTGGGGAGGATGCCAAATACGTCGACGCATCCACGACGTCGGGACATCCATCTGCTCTGAGTTGTTGTTCGACGGGCTGACGCTTGAAGGAATACAAGCTACTCCCAACCCTCCCTCTAAACTTTTCTGACTGAATCTCTGCCGCTTACAACGTTTCGTGCAGCCTTGTGGCAAATTGGCCGACCCAGAACGCAGCGGGAGTCACTCGAAATCGAATGAAGTGTCCCAGGGACAAGTCGCGTTTGTTTTCCTGGCGAATTTTCAGTCACCCCTTCGACTGCCCTCCTCAACCCGGTCCTTCCACCTTGAACCTAACAGCAGGAAAGGAGTCCGAAGTGGCAAAAGAGGAGGTCAATGCTTCCAGTTCCTCCTAGCCAACTCGAACGACTGACCTCGTCATTACTAGTGACGCGCTCTACCAACGGAGCTAAGGAGGATGGTGTCCCATTGAAGAACCTGAGAGTTTGGCCAGCGCAGGCCTTGTTTCGGGCGACGCCGAGCTCAACGCCTCACGCCAAGATCTGCCCCGCCAAGTGGTAAATGACGTTCATAAAAGCACTTTTGAGGCCGACAAAAGGGGCCCCCCCGACCAAGTCAGCTGAGTGCCCATGTGGGCACATTGATTAATAGATGTCGGCAACCTTGACTCCGGCCCCCGGAAGCCAGGATTCCAAGATGCCGGCTCGGCATCTTGGCTTCCTCGGAACCCTGTCCTGATGATCGAAGATGACAACGGGGGCGGTGTGGCGGTGTATTTCGAATTGTGCACCGTCAGCTCAGAGATAGTGCGTCCTGATGTTCGAAGCGATCTGTGAAGCTGCACAGTAGTCTCACCCCTTGTTTACAACAAGGAGAGGACGGGGTCGAGGTGTGCAGGTGCTTCGCACCCGCCCGGTTCGGCGAACCACATATCTCTAGGCCGCAATGAGTTCAAACCCCAAGTGAGGACCAGAACTGAGACTCCGGTGCACGGACAGCTGTAGGCTTTTGCAGAGCCCGATGTATTCAATATTCGGGGTGAGGATCCCCTCAGACCCACATTTGCGCTGACCGCTGATCCAACAATAAGTGTCAATATTTATTAATAATGTTGTAGAGGTCGAGGCATCACCACTCATTACCACCGTCCTTGTTTGTCCATTGGGCCTTCACTACTGCATCACACCGTACGAAGGCAGCAGCCATGGGCGACTCCTATGTGGCTGTCACTGCGATCCCAACGGCCTACTGTCAACAACCTCAACGTGGCTGAGCTGAGCTTACCTCTGGTGGTGATGCGTGGCGCCAGCAATCATGGGAGGCCCCCACCATGGAGTTAATCACCCTCATCAGCTTAGGTTCCCTACCAACCTGCTCATTACCAACCTGACAAAACGAGGGATTTGTCGGCAGCCGCGAAGACATGTGCCTTGAGCATCTGAGATGAGAAGACATAGTTGTGGGCGTCCTGCTTCAGTCGCAGAGCAGTTTAATACCCAAGAGGAGGGCCCAACTTTCATTGTGGCTGATACAAACGCGGTATGCATGCACCACGTTTGGGTGGCCCTGTAGACTTGTACGGTCTCGCGGATGCATCAAGGACCGCATCCTCGGACCATTCATGGAAGGCACGCTGAGGGAGAGAGGCTTGTGCCCCCCCCCCATGGGTCGCACAACAACGATCAACGCCGTCCATGCAATAGACGAGAAGTGTCAAGAGGTTGGGGGAATGTTCACACAAAACTAATGAAACAAATCGAATATGAGTCTCAGGTTGCCTTCATTGGAATGCGCGAGGCCAAGAATGGCAGACTAATGTTTTGATGATATGCAAACAGGGGCTCGCTTTTCATGAGGGATTCAGAATCGTCGAAGGACATTCTGAAGCTTCGAGGTGGGCAAGTCGGTGCCTCAGTTCGGCTCGATCCCCGGCTAGGGCGTTCGGCGTTTGTTGCCAAAAGCAACGGTCTGCTATCCTTCCGACAATGGCACGGCCAAGACATGCCTTGCAAGGTATGTCATGCCGCCCCCTTGTGTCCTGAAATGGAGCCCCTCTGGAGACTGCGTTCTACGCCGCGACGGCGGCCACCGCCGAGGGCAGCCGTGCGCGCCATGACCCTGTCCTGCACAAGAAGTCCCCGAGGTCATGTGTTATCCATCAATCACACAACCTCCGAGACGGTCTGTGGCGGCCGTGACCATGTTCAATCTGGACTCCGCTTGGCCTCCAACGACTACGTTCAATCTGGACACGTCTTGCCTCCTGCCGCCTTCGCTTTGGCCCCCAGCCCATCTCACAGGTCCCGGCGGCCGCCGTGTTTTGCCTTCTTGAGATCCCAGACGGCCCCAGAACGGCCAGCGCCGAACGTCGCCACTGTGAAGAGAGAAGTATACCGGAGAGAATTAGATGGCCTCGAGTTCGCAGAAGACCGACAGACGGTTAACTCGTGACTGTTACACCCTAACGTTGACCACCTGACCTCCTCACGGACTGCAGATTGACATTGTCCACTGCATTTGCCGACCGATCGCAGACGGATAACAGCCTATCATGCGTGTGGTGGTTGCCGGAACTTTGAGCCCGGACCCCACAACAATCTCATCAATTTCTTTGGAGAGCGGCAAGATGAGGGAAGATGGCATTATCTAACACAGTGGCAAAGGAGCGCATTATCATTTAAAACCAGCGGTGCAAGCTTGGGAGTCGTTTCCCATCAGCGGATCTCTCAGCGAGCCTCCCATTCATTGCTCTCACCACTTGCGAGTTGCAGAAATAAACCATCATGGCCGACGACACAGTGCCCACCCTTCATCGCCATGAATCCGATTCGGAGAAGAAGGTCCAACGGGAGACTCATCATGTCGAGTACGCCGACCTCGAACACAAGGCGGACGAGGAGGCGGAACAGGGTCATCTGACTGCCCATATCGACGAGGGTTTTGACCCAGCATTCGTGGCACGCACGATGCGCAAGGTCGACTGGCGTCTCATTCCTATTCTGATTGCCATGTACTGCGTGTCACTCATCGACCGTACCAATCTCTCCCTGGCTCGCCAAGCGAACGAAATGCACATGGACAAGGAACTTGGCACCGACCAGGGTTCGCGTTACTCGATTATCACTCTTGTTTTCTTCGTTCCCGTAAGTGCCTCACATACGGCGGCAGACTATCGCTGACACGCAGTACATCATTCTCGAGATTCCTGTGAGTTGGAGTCCCACGACCTGTTCTTGAATGCCCGCTTCCATGCTCTTTCCACCTGTCTTCCCTTCGTCGCTAACTCCAAGTCCCAGCTTGGCTTGCGCAAGTTTGGAGCCCGATGGTGGCTCGGCTCGGCAACCTTCCTCTGGGGCGTTGTCATGCTCGCAATGGGCTTCGCTCCCAACTGGCAGACGCTAGCAGGTCTTCGCGCTCTCCTCGGTGTCTTTGAGAGCTGTCTCTTCCCAGGTGCGGCATTCCTCATTTCATGTTGGTACCCCCGGCGCTCGATGGCAACCCGCAACACCATCTTCTACATTGTTTCCGGCCTGGTCGGGTCTTTGGCATCACCGGTCGGCTACTGCTTCTCTCTTCTCCACGGCCGGGGCGGCCTCAGCGGATGGGCTTGGATCTTCATCCTCTTTGGTGCTATCACCTGCGTCGTCGGAATCTTGGGTATTCTCTTTATTGTCGACTTCCCAGACAAGGCGACTTTCCTCACCGAGGAGCAACGCCAGCTAATCCACACACGTATCCAACGTGACCGTGCCGATGCAACCCCAGACCCCGTCACTTGGGCTAAGATTTTCAAGCACCTCTCTGACTTCAAGCTCTGGCTTTATGGTCTCATGTTCATGAGCTCCACCGTCGCAGCCTACTCGCTTGCTTATTTCTTGCCGGTCATCCTTGCCACCATGGGTTTCACCAACGTCCAATCCATGCTTCTCGGTACACCTACCAACGTTTACGCATTCATCCCGGCCTTGGCTTGTGCCTACCTCGCCGACAAGGTCAAGAACCTCCGCGCCGCGGTCGTTATGTTTAATGCTGTGAGTTGACTTCCTCCTTTAGTTTCACCTTCTTGAGTGCTGATTCCAGTGCTGCGTCATCATTGGCACGTGCATGTACTCGCAACTCCACATGTCGCAGAAGGCCGCTCGCTACGCCGGTGTCTTCATTGCTGTTGGTGGCTGCAACGCCAATGTTCCACTCCTTATCTCATGGGCCCAAACCTCAATTCGTGCCCAATCCAAGCGCGCAGTAACTGCTGCACTCATCGTCGCGTGGGGTGGCATCGGCGGAATCTTTTCCGGTGTCGTCTTCATCCAGAAGGAATACAAGCGTGGTTATCCCACTGGTGTTTGGTTTACGGTCGGTACCAACACCTTCACCGTCGTGTGCGCGCTTTGTCTCCACTTCTGGTACCGTTACCAGAACCGGCGTGCTGATCGCGGGGAAGTGGTCCTCGAGAACGCGGAAGATTTCCGCTACCAGCCTTAATGGGCCTCTAAAGCGTGCAGATGTGGAAGAACAGGAGAGAAATAGCAGGTAATCAGAAGTGAGAGTGAGTGGTTTCACAGGTCCTGTAGTTACAGATCGCAGGAAGAAGATGAATTGGAGGCAGTTTTGCAGTGGGACACGCTGGCTAGACGTTTCCTGACCCCAACCTCCACTTACTCAGCACCTGCGAGCTTTACCGCCAACGTCCCAACTACTGATAGGCCAAAACACTCAATCACCAGCTATACTTGTACCGGAAACGTACCCCAAAAAGGATGCTCAATCTTTTATTACATGACATAACTTTTAATACAGAGCTCGAGGACACGCCCGTGGTCTTGTGTTTGCCAGAGCGGTGGCAGTTCAGGGCTTGGCATCCCTACCTTCGGGGTACTCCTCCTTACCGTCGCCATGTTTGGCGAACCGCGGTGTGTCACGGGGCCAAACGGGTTGCTGATTAGAGTGTGGCCAGCCGCCGAACTGTGTGCGCCGGTAGTCGTCAGATGCCTGTTGGAGCTCCTGGTTGGTGTTCATGACGAAAGGTCCGTACTTCGCGATGGGCTCGTTTATAGGCTTGCCCTGGAGCAAGAGGATCTGGGCAGGTAGAGGGCCGTTCGTAACGGTGATGCGGTCGTTGTCTTCCTGGTTATAACCCTCGCCAGCACTGACCCACAGGCCGCCGATGTTGACCTTAACAGCAGGATCTTTTGACTGTTCCATGCCGCTGACGTGGAAACGCCGTTCAGTCTCCGGCGAGTGCTTCGCGGGGACCTTGATCGACGCGTGGGGCTCCATGTGGAAGAGCCAAATCGCGACGTCGTTCTCGGGGTCGGAAGCGTACGAGGCGGCAGGAGGTGGCAGTGGCTGGACACCTTCATACTCGCCGGCCACAACAAACACCTTTGTGGTGCCGCGCGCAGACTCCTTCTTGACGACGGGCATTTGTTCGTCCCACAACATAACGAACTCGGGGGGTACCATCTTGTTCTTCTTCGGCAGGTTGAGCCAGATCTGGTAAAGCTCGAGCGTGTTGGGTTTGTCCTGGTAGACAAGAGGGAACATCTCCGAATGGGTTACACCTTTGCCCGCTGTAACCCACTGGACATCCCCGCGGCCATACCGTGCCCCCGCACCAGTTGAGTCGGCGTGGTCGATGTAGCCACGCGTTACGATAGAGACGGTCTCAAACCCGCGGTGAGGATGCGCAGGGAAGCCTGGGATGTGGTCGCCGTGGTACATGTTCCAACCAGACGGGTTAGCCATATCCATTCCAAGGTCGCGGCCGGCAAGGGACGCGTTCGGTGACATGTCGGCTTTGCCCTCGGGGTACTTGTCGATGTGCTATAGGAGTCAGTAAAGCGCCTTTAGATGCCTTATATAGGAAATGCTGGACAACTTACATGCATCCCGAACAAGAAAGGCCCAATGGACTGCCATGGCCTATTGAGGGTGATGATGTTCCCGATGTTCTTGGTTGGGGGCGTCATTGTTGCGTTGCGAATGATATGTTGTGGATTTGAGCTAGAGAGTTGATTTTTGGGTTCTGTAGTGGAGTTGATCTCAGAAGCTTGTTCAGAGAGATTGATTGAGAGTCAGACAACGACCATGCTTGCGCTTTTTATAGACGTTGTGCACTCGACCGAGGATGTTGTTCGGTCTATGGATTGGGAGATAACAATGACGTACAGGGTATGGGCAGCGAGGAGATGCTGATGAGCGTGAGAAGAGTACTGTCGTTGGTTGATGTGGGGTGCTTGGTTGGGGTGCTTTGGATTGCTCCGGTTCCTTCTAGACTCTGAAACCTCGTCAAGATCTCAAGTGTTTCGTAAGCTCAGCCCGATGTTAACTTGTAATCTCAAGGTCATTGGTGAGCATTGGTGAGCCATTTGGTGAGCAGTAGTGCTGGCTAGTGCCCAAACGTCAGCATTGATTTGGTATGAGTACGGAAGGAGGCGGTAATTGGAGGCAATGATGACAAAGCCCTGGGTTGCAGACTTAGCGCTCTTAGCTGATTCAGATACAAGGTCTCAGAGATTGGTCAAGCTAACCTTCTAACAGGTCGGCGGTTCGATTCCCGCAAGAGATTTTACCAAACCAGGGAATTTTTGTCACCGTATCAGAGTCCACGTGACCACCATGTGGCTTCTGTATTTCATCCCCCCGAATTGAAAGACAGCAGAGGACGTTCTCGATCTTCGATCACGAAAGGAACATGCACTCCCTTTCAACTCGTTGCTCCCACCATCCAAATCCTTATTTTCGTTTCGCCATCTCGCACAACGTTAAAGGCCAGCCATCATGGAGGACGACGACGCTTTTCTCTACGGAGACTCTGCCGCGGACGAAGCTCCCGCTCCTGTGATGCCAGAGCAGCCCAAGCAAGACGGTTCGTTTTCCCTCCTTGGCTCTTTGTTCTGATCTTCACTCACCCTTCTTCGAGTTCTGGGAGCTAATACCCTTAGACAAGGCTGCAGTAGCCTCATCCAATGGAATCAGCGCGTCAATGGCAGCGTGCGTGGTTTAGATGTCTCGTGGAAGCTTATTAATTCCAGCTCCCTCGCTGCGTACGGCATTGATCCATCCACTGCAGTTGCAGAGGAAGCCCCAGAGGACGGTGGCGTAGAAGAAAGTGACGGTGATGATGATGACGACGACTCGGATTCGGACGAAGACGACGTCAAGCTTGTGTTTACGGCGGGGGCACAGCGGTTGGACCTGCGGTGCGTCCAGGTAGCCTGCGGCTCATCGCGCTGACTTCCAGCAAACCTCAACAGCCAACATCCAACGTCATTGGCATTGGAAAGTGGGCACACACAGCGACGTCGAACGCGCCACCCGCTGCATCGCCGTCAGTGCATAAGACTCCAACTAAGGGTAGGTTCACATTGTCCGTTGTTGCTGACTCCGAGCAGCAGCGGCGACGACCACGCCGGATGTCTTAACGGACTACACTCCTGCACCTCGCCCTGGCGCCGCATCGTCGGCAACTGCTGCGACCAACCAACATGGTCACACTCCATTGCCCTCTGCCACAGCACAGCCCTCCGACATGCACTCTCACCCACACGCGACAGCGAGCGGACCGCCCACACATACTGCTCTCCCAACTTCATCCTTACCTCCCCAACTCGCACCTGCTTCAGACCCAAAAATCGACCCGACCAACCCGACAGGCATTATCCCCAGCACTGGTACGAGTGTGTACGACATCGACGTGGCCCAGTTTGAAGGCTCTGGTCAGATGTGGCGCCGGCCCGGCAGCGACATCTCCGACTGGTTCAACTACGGATTTGATGAGGTTACCTACCCCAAGTTCTTGAGGTACAGGCAGGAGATGGAGCAGGGGCGTGCAGCTCTTGTGAGTTTTGGGCCAGCGGATGACGAGCTGATAATAGGCCCAGATGCAGCCCATGGCGCCAATGACACCCGATGTTGCGCAGCTTCTTCACCTCCCCGTGCCGCAAGTTACGCCGCAGATGCAGCAGCAGATGCAGCAAATGCAACAAATGCAGCAAATGCAGCAGATGCAGGAGATTATGGCTATGCAAGGCATGGACCCTGCTGCCATGTTTGCCATGCAGCAGAACATGCAGGGTGGTGTCATGCAGATGCCAGGCATGGGTGAGTTTTTAGTTCATGTCATTCTGACGAAGAGCAGGTAACGGGCAACAGCCGCAGGAGGAGGAAGGCGCCGTTGCGTCAGAGGGACAGACTCCGGAGCAGAACGCTCAGACACAGCAAAGCTTGCAAGCGCGAGGCGCTAATGTTCCGGCGCGGGGCATGGCACCAGTCCGCGGTCTGGCTATGCGTGGTCGTGGAGGTGGTGAGTTAGGATTGCACAACGTACCTTACTCCTTAACTGACATCAGTTCCCGTTGGACCTCGCGGCGCAGTGCCCTCCGCACCGAAAGGCGCCAAAGGCCGGTTCAAGGACAAGGACCGCGTGACGGAGTCGAATGCTGCGGCGGCAGCAGCATCCTTGGACTACGGCGAGTCGGCGCCTTCAGGCCCACCAAGCCGAGACCGAAGCCGGTCTCGCTCAGCCTCACCATATCGCCGCAGCTCGTCGCGGTACGACGAGCCATCCCGTGAGCCGCGTGAAAGGGACTTCCGCGAGTCACGTTCGCAGAGCCGGTACGACTATGACGAAGAGGGCGAGTACGACGAGCGGTCGGGCGATCGTGAGCGAGACCGTGAGCGCGACCGTTCCGAGCACCAGGAGAAGGAGCGCGATCGATACGGCGAGCGCGACAGATATGGTGAACGTGACCGGTACGGCGAGCGATCACGCCGCAGCCCAAGGCGATATCGTGATGACGAAGGGGAGCCTAGCGCCAGAGGAAGTGCTGCCCCTGAAGGGTGGGAGAGTGGCGAGGAGGAGGGTCGTCGCAGGAAGCGTTCACGAAGCGCCGAGGAGGAGCGAACGACCCGGACGACCCGTTCGAGCAAACGCCGTTTATGAGCGGGCCTGTACTGTATGCCATGCATCGGACTTTCCAGGCTCAATGCGAAGAATGAATCAGCAGTCAAAAATTCATTAATCTACTGCTACATTGTGGAAGGAATTTCCTTTCCAGCCGATAATGGATGCAGATAACCATCGCTGTACGCCGCTCCTGCAGTCCCACTGCTCGGCGACAGAAACGTGGCACCAGCTATCTCTGCTTGCACGCTGAGCGAACAGTGGTTACGTCAAATGCTGCGTTTTGATAACCACCAGTAGCATACGAGCTCGTAGGTAGTCAATGGTTGTTCTCAATATCTCAACAAAGATGGTCGAGAGAGAAGGCGAAGAGTCTGAATAAGCAGAGGAACACCGTATACTTGAGATTCTATAACAGCGGTCAACTGAGAACGGGGTCGCCTCTGATTATCCAAATACCGAAACTGCATTTGATTAAACCTGCAAAGCAGAAATAGGAGAAAGCCTGGCGTTACTCGAGCTTGGTGGTCGACGGTGATGCCGAGGGAACGGCCACTGGAGTCGCCGCTCCCGGCAACGTGGCAAGCTCGAGGTCGACAGTTGAGGCATGTTCATCGACCGTGTCCCACGGCAGCTTCCGCTGGAGTAGGAGGGCCACATGCGTCAGGAAGAGCAGAACGGGGACTTCAACGAGAGGTCCAATTGTGGCTGCAAGTGCTTGGTCGGAATCAACTCCATATACAGCCACGCACACTGCGATCGCCAGCTCGAAGCTATCGTAAGCAATCCACCCAGGCACATTTCCCCTGTCACACCTACTTGTTCGATGCGGCTGTAAATGACTGCACAACGGCTGCCTCGTAGCTGTATCCCTTGGCAGCGCCGCGTTTGTGGTTCATGTAGTAGCAGAATGCAAACGTTCCCGCCCAAAGAAGGACAAAGTACAGGATGAGTGGAACGAACACTCGAAAAACGAGTCCGATGTTGTCGATGATCCGCGTAGCTTGTTCAGCGCAGATAACGATGATTGTATACAGCAGCCCTAAAAGACTGAGTGGACCAAAGCAGGGTAGGAAAATGCGCTCAAACTTGTCCGCTCCAATCGCTGCTCGTACGCCAAACCGAGTAATCACGCCCGCCGCCAAGGGGATACCCAAGTAGATGAGCACGGCGATTGCGGTCTTGCCATATTCAAGTCGCAGAGCGTCCTCCTTTGAGAGAATATTGACAAAGAAGATGGACATGGGAGAGTAGAGGGCGATCTGGAGTACCGAGTTAACGATGACCAGAATAGCGCAGTAATTGATATCGCCTCGTGCAAGGTGATTCCAAATCATGACCATGGCGATGCATCGCGCCAAGCCGACCATGATCACGCCAGTCCGGTAGGTGGGCTGATCTGGCAGTGTTGCAAACGCCAGTCCAAGCATGAGCTGCGCTGTGAGTGACACTGCGATTGACGCTGGTGGTGGATGAGGCTGAAAACACTCACGAACGGCGCGATGATCCAATTGAGCACCAATGAGATACCCAGATGTTTCCAGATGTGCGCGGTGCCAAAGATCTTCCCGAACCGCTCATACTGTACTGAGGGTCAGATCAGAGCGATGCAATGACTTTGACCTACCTTTGGTCAGGATGGGCCACATCATGACCAGCAATCCAACAACAATGGCTGGGGTGGTCAGCGGAACAGCGGAACAGCCGAAGGCACGTGTGTGCGTGTTGCTCACGGATAGAGACACCATCCAGATTCGACCCCGTCAAAATCCTTCGGGCATCGGTGTACTTGCCTACCCTATTAGAATCAGTCTCTCTGAGCACTGCTCTCACCGATGACGACGCCGATAATCATGCTCAACAGGATAAAAACCGAAAGGAGCCTGTCCAGCCATGACAAGCCTTGGAAGAGCTGCTTGGTTGTCACTCCTGGACGTCGGTGGGGTATGAAGTCGACCTCGTCATGAGCTGTTGCAGTATTCAGAGAAGTCTGAGATGAAGCGGTAGCGTTACGACGGCGTTCCATTGTGCTTGATGGGCGATGAGGACGTGGATGTTGTTGACTGAGGATAGTTTGTCAAGAGGAGATTGAGGAGAGAGTTTGTTCAATTCACCACGGAGCGGATCAACTTTTCATGGGGTGGCGCAACTTTACTCCGCAATTTCGAATCCGACTGCGCCCCTCGCTCTCACACGTTCGCACAGACCCCCCTCTGACTGACTGACCCCCCAGCTGATTGCTAATCTCATTAGCTCATCCACTTATCCACTCTGCTCCACGGGCCACCGACCCCCTTCCACGCCGCTCGTATCTCTGTCTCTCACTCTATATATCTATCTCTCTCTCTCTCTCTATTCAGTATACACCCCCGCCACCATTATAACAACATGACCACCTCCTCCTCGTGCTGCAAGCCTGCGCCAACCGCTGCCGCCGCCGGAATTCCTTCCAACGGCGACGCAGGTACCCGCGACCTCGTGCGCGACAAGTATGCTGCCGCGGTCACAGCCGTGACCTCAGGCAAAGGTGACTCCTCATGCTGCGGCTCCAAAGCCACTGTTCTTACAGGTGTCGACCCGATTACGCGTAACCTCTATTCGGACACTGAAGCTGGCGAGGTCCCAGCCGATGCTCTCTTGGCCTCGTTTGGATGCGGTAACCCCACGGCCCTCGCCGCACTCTCCCCCGGCGAGGTGGTACTCGACCTTGGATCTGGAGGGGGCATTGACGTCCTGCTTTCGGCCAGGCGCGTTGGCCCCACTGGAAAGGCTTATGGTTTGGACATGACTCCCGAGATGCTCGACTTGGCGCGCCGTAACGCCGAGACTGCAGGCGCCAAGAACGTCGAGTTCATGCTCGGCAACATCGAAGCTATTCCCCTCCCCGATAACTCCGTCGACGTGATCATCTCCAACTGCGTCATCAACCTCTCCCCGAACAAGGACGCTGTACTCGCCGAAGCCATGCGTGTCCTCCGCCCGGGAGGCCGCTTCGCGGTGTCCGACATTGTGCTTGCGCGCCAACTGCCACCCGCGACACAGAAGAGCCTCGAGCTCTGGGCGGGGTGCATATCCGGAGCCCTCCTTAAGGCCGAGTATGAGGAGAAATTGGCTGCGGCTGGCTTTACTGATGTCGACATTGAGCCTACGCGTGTGTATACTCGTGACGACGCCCAGGAGATCGTCAGCGGTGCGACGCCGGACAATGCAGAGGAGCAGCTGGCTGCCATCGATGGGGCGGCCATGAGTGCGTTTATTCGCGCCAAGAAGCCTGCGGCAAAATAGGGCAAACATGGCGTGGGAAGTGGAAGAACGCGGGGCGTGAACGGAATCAGCCTGTCAGCATTTGCTATTTGCTCTGTACATATATGCAAGTTGTACATAAAAGCGTGGAGTGCATCCTTTATCACTACTGAATTGGTTTGACAACACTTGCCAAAATAATCACACGCTCACCTCCCAGCTCAAAGCTTCTCAGTCCGCCCGAGAAGCCATTGAAGGTGCTTGTAGGTCGCCCGAGGTTGGAAGCCTGGCATCATGTGGCCCGTTCCGTACACTTGGTTCCACATTAGACCCCGCTCATAATGCTGTATGCCCATCGTCCCCTGGGGACCATTCAAGCCATCGAGGCCATTCGCTGCGAACGCGTCTGACCACTGCGTATCCGGGATGTCAACGACGAAAGGCTCGCTGGGTTGGGTTTGGAAGCCCATCTGGCCTCCCCAAGTCATGTTCTGGATAGCCAACAAAGTACCGTTGGTGATGATAATGATGTCCATATCGCCGTTGGCTACCAGCACGCGGTTTGTGGCCTCGATGACCTTTGGGAGAACGGATTGGATCGGGTCTGGAGACAGGTCACCATTCATGTGTGGACCACCTTTGCCATTTCCAGCCACAAAGACATCCTTGTCAGTGCACATTTTCCACGAAATATTGGGCGCGTGCAGAGCGGCCTTGACGTCTTCCCGATCAAAGTACACTTGGGCTCCGGGGGGCATCAATTGGAGAATTGTGGGGAAGCCTAACACATCCCAGGGGACAGGACAAGGCTGTTGCTGGAATGTTAACTAGATTCAGAAGGGAAACGCACAATTTGATAAGGGTTGAAGCACGGGTTGTAGCTTAGCGCTAGAGACATCACAGCCTCGAGCATAGCGCAAGTCTGGTTGGCAGGGTCGCTAAGGTTGAAGAAGAGAGGAGGCTGGGCACCAGAAGGGGGGAACTGGAGGTACTTGCTAATGAACTCTTCGTAACCACAATCCTGGTGCGTCTTCTTGAGCTCGTTCATGATGCTCTGGTTGAAATTGAATAGGTTCTGATTCGCCTCAACCAGAGGGTACGTCGTCATCTCTTCCTGAACATAGTCAAAGTTCCCGATAACCGGATCGTACACCGCGATACCAGAAATGTTGAAGTGTTGCGTGTCGTTTGCATCCAGCATAGCGCTAGCTATGTAGGGGACGTAGCGCCCTGCGTAGCTCTCGCCAGTAATGTAGATTTTGAAGTTGCTGATGCCGAAAATGTCCTCAAATTTCTTCAAGAACTGCAGGAAGTCTGCAGCTATATCCTCCTGCGTCGTGGCTGTCGGTGTACCCGTCGAGTAGCCGGTACCGACCGGTTGCTCAACCCAGAGCATGTTGGTCAGGTTCGTCCAGGCGTAATGGTTCCGCACAGGCAGGTAGGTTCCCCACTGCCAGGAGATGGGACCGTTCTCTTGCAGCCATCCCTCCAATGAAGAGCACCCAGGCCCTCCATTGAGCCAAATGGTGAGTTCGTCAACGGGTTCGCCCTCTTTGGGCTGGAAGACGAAAAAGAGTGCGTCCTCGGCGCTGTCTGCAGCGCCCCTGGCGGTGGCGTTGCTGGTGACGCTGCTGTTGGCAGAGGTAGTAGCGTTGCTACTGTCTCCCTTGTCAAAGGGAAGCAAACCCGCGTACATCTCTCCGAAATCCCAGTGGACGTCAGGGAGGGACGACACCGAGTATTCTGCGGGCGTTAGGTTCGGCCTCTTCACATAATCCCTGCTCACGCTCAGTCTTGTCGTTCTTGAAACGGGTGGTGCCATTTGATTGGCGCTTCCCATGCATATGAGCTGTGTCGAGCCATGCGTTGGCGGCCAGCCCGTGGCGAGTCTTCAGATCGGCATGGCGGAGTCCACGGAGTCCTATCTGGTTTCCACTCGCTACGGAAGCCGGAAGGGCTAGGAGAGCCAGAGAGGCGAGTAAAAGCATGTGAGCCAACTTTCAATACCGGCCAAACTGGCTAGGCAGGATGGTAGGTTGCTAAGAGGATGGACGCGAAGCTGGCATTGCTATGCAACGTTGGAGGGTTATAAGGCAATCACACCTTAAGATCGTACTGCCAAGACATGAAAGCGCTGCACCGAACAGATCGGAGACGGACGTTTGTTGCTTGGCAATGGCCAAATGAAGTCACTGCCCATACGTCTCGGTAGCCTGCATGGACCACATGAAATGTCCCCGCCGTAACCTCGCCAGGAACGTCAGAGCGTCCAAGGAATGTTCGGGTGCTGCGACGCACCACATGGTGCTCCCTCTTAGTCCGTTCCAGGGTTGAGTTTAGCATGCGGTCGTAGCGCCTTAGCTGATTCCAGTTGACGTCGCCGCTCCTTTTGCCCCCTTGGCATCCGTCCGAAGCCGACTGGGAGAGAGTGAGGAAGCGAGATTGTCAGTGATGTCAGAAGAAGGTCGCTCTATACGCATCTTGGCGCGGGCCTGACGTCCCAAAAAAGCACCAGTTCCCGGAGCTTGAAGGTTTGAATGACCGAGGGAGAATGAATGGCCAATCCCTCTGCGTCTTGTCCGTCTGTTCGCCCCTTCGAACTCAGCCTGCTATAGAAGGACCAAGCCGTCACTGTGGGGAAGTTTGGATCTGAACTGTGCACAGTATGTAACTGTATCACCCGTAGTAGTGGTGTTTGGTGACGAGGGATCGTCGGCTAGCTTCCAAGCTCAACCTTAATGTGCGATAAGTTGCCGAGAGGGGCAAAATAGTCTCGCTTTCCGCAGAGGTATTGATCACACGGTACAACAGGAGCTCTTGCAGCGGTGCCTGCGGAATATGGGTGCCTGCGAAATATGGCTCCACATGATACCGGACAGGTTACCCAGGGCCCCAAGATCGATCGCTTGGGGTGTAACATCCTGTGAGCGGAGTTGCCCACTTCGCTTCCCGCCGGCCATCGGTGATGATGCATGTTATGATAGTCGCAACGTGGTTGCGTAAGGCATGTGATGCAGCACAGACTTGCTACACATTCCGGCCACCCTCCTCCCACACTTTCTTGACTCTGGGGAAGCGAAGGCTCATCACGCCTGGCGCCCGATCTGAAGCAACGGACTCCTCGAAGTACTCGACCGTGATTTGCTTCCCGACAATGGCTTCGGGGTTCCGAGCGTACCGCAACCGCTGCTCTGTTGTGAAACCGGACCCAACGGATACGCGATGGCCCTTGTGCTCAATCCAGACAGACGCAAGCGCCTCCTGCTCCCGGTACACGCCCCGAATCGAGAGGCGTTGTTGCGACGTCTCGTACCCAACAACGGTATACTCGGCATCCTGCCACCGTTTGTACTTCAAAACATCGGAGCTGAGGTTAGCCTCCTCGTAATCTGCGATGCACACAACACGTGGCTTCCCCAACCCACCTTCGTTTGCCCTTATATGGCTTATCCTTTCGAAGCACAAGGCCCTCCCATCCCTCGCGCGCGGCACGTTCGACCATCGCCTCAAGATGCTCTGGCGACTCGATCTCCCGCTGGACGACAGGCCGTACCATGCTACGCTCCCTTTTGTCGCGGGCAAGGTATTCCCCCAGATTTTGTACTTCCACTTGTCGCTGTGAAAACGTCTTGCCGAGTCCCTCGCGGGACGAGCTGGTCTGGGCTACAAACTCAGACCAGTTTAGTACATCCAAGAGAAAGTACGCCGGATGCTCGATTGGGTCATACTTGCGCTTGATCTGCGAAACGGTCGCCTTGAAGTCTTCTGTGAAGCCGTCCTCTTCCCAAAGGGCGCCTGCGACGCCATGATCAACTTGGGCACAGGCGTCAGCGCTTGTAGATTCAGCCGCTGAGTCCAGTCTTGCTGCCAATTCCGCACGCGAGAGACGACGCAGGACGCATACTTCGCCGTCAAGAACAAGACGTCGTGCGCCATCGTTGTTGATAATTGAGGGATCGCGAGCGATCAGTTCCCGCAACCCCGGGTACCCCTTGATACCCATCCTGATCTGGTCCGCAAGGTTCTCGAGAGTGGAGAATTGGTTTCCAGCACGCGAATAGAACGAGACGTTGATGAGCCACGGATCGCCACGTCGGGGCATTCCGAAGTCAAGGAAGGCGATACAGCGCACACCGTCAAGCTTACGCGACGCAAACCATCGGGACCTTGAAGAGAACACCTGTGTGAACGGCGGGTTCACAGCTGTTCCGAGCGCAACGTTCCACCACTCCATCTCCGTCGGTTGCTTGTCTGCTCTGGGCTCCAGATCTTGCGGAGCGGGCGCTATTGGCGGTTCCAGCTTCGCCGTCTCGTTGGCTTTCGCGAACTGCTCGGTTTTGCCGGCGTCCTCCTTCATCGACTTCATTACCTTTGTCACCTCCTTTGCCGTTTTCGCCCCCTTTGGCTTCGTTGACGCCCTTGGCTTCTTCGCCTCTTTTGGCTGCTTCACCTCTTTTGGCTTCTTCGCCTCCTTTAGCTGCTTCACCTCGTTTGGCTCCTTCGCCATCTTAACCTCTTTCGAGGACGGTGGCTCCCGCGCGGCGTTCTCCGTCCGACCGCGTTGAGTCGTCGTCGATCCAGAGCGTACCCTCTTGCTTTCTGCAGCCGCCGCCTTCCGCCCCTTCTGCTTTGCCTGAGGTCCTGATGCCTTGCTCTCAACCTCTGGCTTCTTCCTGTTAGCCTGCTCACACTGCGTACATTACACTCACCGCGTTCCAGTCAATTGTCCTGAAGGACATGGGACCAAGGCCAATCTTCAAGTTACGCATGAGCAGTCGGGAGAACGTTGAAAAATGGGCATTCTCGGGTCCCACGTCCTCCTCATGTCGTATGATTTTATGCTGGAGCAGGAACTTGGATACCACCGCCTTTGGCATGTTGTTCCCACCTTCGAACTCCCGCGTTGACAAGCCCAGGAACAGTGGCAAAAGGGCTTGAGGGGGCCTAACTTTCGTCTGGAATGCTGTCCGCTTACGAAACCCGGTCTTGAGATACGTGGTGAGGGTCAGGACGCCAATGTCAAACTTAGTTCTCTCATCCAGAATTCTGAAGTCAGTCTTGGACGGAGCGGAATTAGAAATTTAAAACGACTTGCAGTTCGAGCAGAGGTTTGAGATCGCGATACTTGGCCACAATGCGCTGCTTCTCACTGGGGGAGTTGGTTGCGTTGACCTCAGTGCGTAGCTCCTCGACACGCCGGAGCTGTTTGATGACTGCATCGGATACTGGATTGGAGCCGTCGCCTTTCTCAGTGGGCACGTTCGCCTCTTCTTGTTCACAATTCCGAACAGATAAAGATTCCAAGGGCGTAGATGTGACAGGCGGTTGCTGCGCAAAGCATCGCCTGGGCTCAAACGAGGCCGGTGATCGTATGGGATGGGACAACTGCGACGGAGTGGTCTGCGTCGACAATGGGGGACGAGGCTGCAAAACGCGGAGTCTTGCTGCTCCGTTCACTGTGTTTCGCCGCAGCATGCTTGCGCTGTGGGAAGCGAGGTCGGAAAGGAATAGGCGGCGAACGATGTACAAGTATGCAATAACAACAATCTCGTGATGCAGTCGTCTGAACTTTATCATCTGGTGGTCGTCGGAGCGGAATCAAAAATGTCGCCGACTCGGCAATCGGCCAGTGACGCTAAGGTTATCACGACGTTCCAAGTGTGGTCTGACACTCCACATCATCAAAGCCATGTCCACCTCCGGCAAACACCTGTACCGATCCCTCCTCCGTGAAATGCGTCTGGCCGTGAGTCTAGAAACCGTCGGCGGAGCCCGAGCATGAAGTGGTCTTGGAAAGAAAGGCCCCTTAGTGACTGGGCCAAAGTCGACGACAAGGGGTCAATAGACCAATCTAACCCCAGTCAAACCAGCCGCGAGCGACGCGCAATCCCGACGCGAACAATCAGATCCGCAAGCTGGTTTCTGGCTCTAACGATGTGCAACGTGTGGAGCGGGCCCTGATGGAGACTCGGGACTTCCTCCGCGCCAACAGGATATATGGGGTGAGTGATCCTTCTTCGTGCCGCGTTGTTGTTGCCCCAGGGGCTGGGCTGCATGAGCTGATTGCAGGAATTGCTCAAGCGTTACAACCCGACTCACGGGATGTCACAGGAGGAGCGTGTGCATGCGACGGCTAGGAGGGTGGGTCTTGATTCCCCACTCGAGTACAAGAAGGAGGAGAAGGAGTAGTCAAAAGGTCGCCTAGACATTTAGCAGGCATCATTATTGAACAATCTTGCATTGCCATTCACCTTGTTGCCACGCTTTCAACGGTCAGTGTTCCCCGAGGACCACAAACTTCTTGTGGCAATGCATTCTCATGCATTCTGACACAGTCGTGCATGCCCTATAGTGACCAAGTCAGAGATCATCATAAGTGGCCTGTAGTCGGCGGTCACCACTCTGCCGCTTTATCATTATTTGAACCCCCAGATAGGCAATGTCATCATTGCGATCGGAGGCGGGCATGGCCGTTGCTCTCCTGCATCTCATCATCTCTTTCTCCTCCATCCTCTACATCTCTCAACAAACCATTCTTCGATTTGCAAAGTCCTCGTTGGGTTCAGACCGAACATGCAGCAGTGGAACGGTGCACGCGCGAAGGTTAGTGCAAAGCGGCATTGCGAGGCGACGTGTCCAAGCGCGAGAGCCTCGGCATAGACCGAGCCATGCAAGGGAGCGGGCGGGATGTCTGCAAAGGGCTGCAAAGACATAATGCTCTGGGAAGATCAGCTATAAGTATGACAGCTGAATGTAGGTGCAAATCAAGCTGTCGATCCAGCGGCTTCGTACACTGCAGGAGAAGAAGCTCGCTCTGGCTAAGAAGGCGCGTCGGGACATTGCGGATCTCGTGCAGAAGGGCCGGGTGGAAACAGCCAAGCTCCGTGTCGAAGGATTGATTCAGGACGACATCTACGTTGAGCTGCTGGAGTTGCTTGAGCTGTACTCCGAGACGCTGCAAGCGCGCTTCGGACTTTTGGACCAGAACATGTGGGTCGCCTCGGATGGCACCGTCATTGATTCAGTGAAACTGACCGCAGCGGAGAGGAACCAGACCCGTCCATTTCCGACGCCGTTTGTGCGATAGTGTACGCTGCTCCGAGGACTGAGCTCAAGGAGCTGCATGTGCTTCGCGATATTTTGATGCACAAGGTAGGTAAAGTAAGGGACGGCGCTGGAGTCAGCCAACCTCGTCAACGATTACGCACGGGTGAGGAGGCATAGGGAGGGGCTCGAGGGTTAGAACGTCCTGGGACGACTGAACTGGGACCTACCGTCAATTGCGTGGGACGTCTCTCACGCTTCCCCCCCCTAGTGTTCTGCATTCCCTGCAGGCAATCCCCTCCTTCATGCCTTTTATGCCCACAAGGTCTTCGGACGCTCCATTCCCGGTCTCCAAGCTGATCGCAGTTCGGTCGCAACTTCTCCCTGGGTCTTCAGCCCTCTGATCCCCCTCCTGCCGCTGTCCCACCCCGCATCCTCTCCAAACTGGCAATATACACGCCGCCCCCTGAACTTGTTGATGCGTACCTCGGCGAGATTGCGCGTGGTTACGGTGTGGCCTACACGCCGCTTGGAAAGGAGGACATCCCGCCCCTTGAAGATGACGACGCTGGAGAAGGTAGCGGAAGCGGAGGTGAGGGCGGAGCAAAGACCAAGGACGAAGGACTCAAGGTTGAAGCTGGAAAGCAGGGCACGTCATCGCCACCTGATGCGGAGAAGGGCAAAGAGGAGAAGGAGAAGCCTGCTGCCGCTGTGCCGCGCGGCCAGACTGTGGTTGTGAAGAAGCCGACAGAAGAGGACGAGCTCGCGGCGCGGTTCGAGCGGCTCAAGAGTTTGCGTTAGTTGTATGCATGCAATGGATATCTGTGTTACGTATACTTTTGCAACCTGCCCCGCCAGCCCACTCGAATGCCTACGATGCCTGTACTGATAGAACTACTGGCATCTGAGAAAACTACTGGCATTGAATGCTCCCCACTTCTACGCGTCTCACTCGGTCTCAGGATGGTTCGCCTCTTTGCCATTCTCCCACACCACTGTGCGTGCTCCTTTAGATACACGAATCGCCTTGCGCCACAACTCCTTTGGCACGACACCGTGCTTGTCTCCTGGAGTTAGAACTACACCATTGGCCGCCGAGTAGACGGCAATGTCAGCAGCGAGGAGCTTGGGAAGGTCGAGGAAAATGAGGAGCGTCGAGTTGTTTCGCGGAGTGATGTGGTGGTCCTGGAGTGCAGGTGCGAGATGGATGTGCTGGCGGTTCATCTTCGACAGCCCCTGGGTCTCTGAGCAGTCAGTGGGGCCGTTTCTTACCCTGATGTTCGAACACGCTGCCCAGCACGGTGTACTCACTCAACGTTTCCCACAGCTCCCACCTTGTCCCATGCACCAGCAACCCGGCTCTCTCCCTCCCCGAATCATCATCGCGAATGGGCTCCAGGTGCCCAGTCCCTTCCAATTTGATGGAGTGACCTTGCACCGCACGGATGAACCACGCTCCCGTGTGTCCGCTATCGCTATCAGCCACGCCGCCGCCCTCCGGCGAATCGAACGAGCTCTCAGGTGGAGGCAACTTGACAAACTCCAGCTCCACCCATTGGGGCTCGGCGGAGGCGGCCTGCGCTCCAGCGATTGTCGTAGCCTCCATCGCCGAAGTGACGCCCGCCACGCCCCCGCCAGTCGCGATTCCCTTGGCCAAGCCCTCGGGTTCTACCCCGGGCGTTGAGGTACCAGACAATACTCCCGGGGGTGGAGGTCGCTTCTTTCGTGGAGGTTGAACGTGCTTCTTCTTAGGCTTAGGTGGGGAGGGATCGAAGCCGTACACGAGCTCGAAGCGTTTTTTAACGTTTTCGTCGACCAAGCGGAAAACGGTCTCTTGGTCGATCTTGAGGTTCTTGACCTTTGGGCGCGCGAGCTTCTGTCAGCACCCGTTCTTCCTATAAGGAGCAACTTACAACATCGTCAAGGCGGACAAGGCCATCGGAACGGATCTGCAGACCCTCCTTCTCGGCGCCATGGCGGAGGATGTATGCGAGAGTCTTTGACGCTGCAACGTCTGGGCTGTCACTAGGCCGGGGCATTCTGAAGTACGGTGCTCTACCTTTGAATAGGGTAGACTGGGTTGCGAAGATGCCAGACGCAATGTATGGTGGCCGTGAGAATGAGAAGAACTGCATGACATCGGGTCTCCTGTGGTGGCTTGGAATTGCGAGTTGATGTCTTTGTCGTCGCGAGTCGTCATGAGGGGTCTCCATGCCCCGATCACTCTCCGACCGTGGGAAAATTGGACCTTTGGCTTGAGTGTCATGGACACTCAATCTCAAACTCGCTAGCATCGCGGTCTTACTCGTCCTTGTTAGTTGATATTATACTCTTTTGTCTTAATTGGCGGAGCTCATAATGAGCATGAAGAAAGGCGCTTATAATGAGCGTGAAGAAGAGGTCCCTGCAATTCGATCAACAGCTGGACAGCCCACATCAGCATTGACATGGCATCGCACTCGCGGAAGTCGCGAGCTAGAATGTCATCACAATATTTCATACGCAAAAGTTAACGGCAGAGCCATACGAAATCCTGTTATGGTCGAACTTCCACCCCAGGATACAGCATATCCATTGTTACCTCCTCCGGAGATACACCAAACTGCCCGGCAATATACGTACACATGTCCTTGATCCAACGCCGTGCCACGTCAATAGCCCCGTCCATTGCCATGACGAGATGCGGAACATCCGGGTATAAGTTAAGTGTGACTTTCTTGCCGGCGGTTCGAAGTCGGTCTGCGTACGCCTCACCCTCCGAACAAAGGAGATCCAGTCCGGCCAGGGCAAAATACACGTTCTCTGAGGACTTGGTGATCCAATCCTCTGGAGCCAGCAAAGGCGACGCGACAGGATCAGACCGGTCATCAATGTTGGGGAGGTATTGGTCTCGGTCTGCGGTCAACTACCTCCTTGCGAATACGACCCAGCAACCGCGGGGCACGACGATGACTGGAGATCGGTGCAGACTCGGCTGACACCTCTGCCGACTCAGGAGATGCCACGTATCAGGGGAGGACGTCCTGCTCATGATCGGGACTTGTACTGTAACTCACACCACAGCATCTTCTCTTCGTTTAAACCGGGGCAGTTTCGGTTCTTGTCCCACGAGATATATGTCTCCTTAGTTGCTGTGTTGTCCATTACCGGTACGGAGAGGGCCACAAAGTTGATCGGAATGCCCTCCATTCCAGCACGTTGTGATACCATGGCCGCGAGGTTTGCGCCAGCGCTGAAACCTCCGATTCCTAAGCACGAGGTGTCAAACCCGAGGTCGGGCCCATGGTCGACGATATATTTAAACGCTGCTATCAGTATTTTCAGGTCCTTTGTCGACCGCCTGTACACAAACCGGTCCATGCATCCTCTGAGCCAGAGGGAAAAGTGTTCTCAGGGGCAAGTCGGTAGTCTACAGCGACGACCGCGCAGCGCGCGGAATTGGCCACACGTGTGCAGAAGGCATTCTCAGCTTCGAGAGATCCCAGAACCATCCCACCCCCGTGGTACCAGACGAACACTGGGAGAGTGCCAACCGTCTTAGGGTAGAATAACCGAATCGCGAAGTTGTCCAGCGCGATGCTGAGGTCAGCTAAGTGGGGTCAGTCACGGGACGTTGTGTGAACTTTGGAGTTCAGCCTACCAAAGTGCAGACGAACTCTTTGATCCGAGCGACGGGAAGCGCAGCCGCACCCCCCGCTACGCTCTTTATCTTATGATTGTCTGGGTGCCAAGGAATTTGGTGAATCATAGGCACGTTGGCTAGGTGGGCGTTGTAGAACTCCTATCAAGTTAGCTCACGGCAGCACGGTTCAAACTAGTTGTACGCACCACATATTGCTTGTCCAGTAATGGCACGAGTTCCACGTCGAGAGGATTAAGTGGTGCCGACGACATAATGAGAAGTGATGCGTCACGATAGCTTGCATCCCAGATATCATACTTCATGTACTACAAGGTGGGCATCGGTTTACCGGTTCCAGGAACCATACTGCAATCAGCTTCTTCCGTTCATTTTGCCGCTATCTCTATTTACCATTCCACAGCATGTCACTGTGTCGCGTGAGAGCGCGTGAGAGCTCGCCATACCCATGGCGCTTTACAAACATAGACACTGAGGTGGACGCACTCGATGCCACTGTTCCTGGCGTCATGAGCTCATCTTAGCTGTTGGGAGTGGAAAGCATCACCGAATGCACCAAAGTGGCAAATGAGAAGAGCACCAACTCAGTTACAGCGTGATACTAGCTCCAGATCAACAGAAGTGTCGAGCATTGTCTTCAAGATCCCTGGCTGTATCTGCCTGGGGTCATGCATTTTCACTCGAAAGCGATTTCAAGGCCGTTTTCTGTCCATTTCTGACCTATAATGCGCATCCTCCCGCTAAATGTGGCTTCTGAGCTCGTTCGGGCCATGGTGTCGTGGCTGAGCGATATCAGCAACCACACTGAAGCGAGGCACACCCAAGCAGCCTTATTCTGGTTCCATTCATCACGTAGATTCGGTTTGAAAGGGATTGGAGGCTGAATGGCGATGGCGAAAATCACAAGCTCACCCTTACAGCCAACGTGTAGACCTCTGTTCTTCACAACAGACGATAGGGCGTGGTTTCGCATTGGATATTGATCGACACATATCAGCCGACGAGGTGGCAGTTCCCGAGTTTGGTTCGCGTGCAAATCGACAGAGAGATAACCTGTGGTGCAGTACTCCATACAGCCGGCATCAAGGTGTATCCAAGTGAGTTTCCGTAGGGCTCATGCTGTCTGCCGTTATTTTGTTTCAGAAGGGACCCAGGAGTGTGGATATGCAGGACGATGATGGCATCTGCTGCAAACTAACACCTCAACACTTGACGGAACAAGCTCGGAAAATTAATTTGGACTTGATTTTCCACGGAGATCTCTAAAAGATGATGTGCCACAAAAATCACATCTCTGATCGTATAGTGGCTAGTATGCTCGCTTGTCATTCGTTCTGACCGCGGGAGACCGGAGTTCAATTCTCCGTCAGAGAGTCAAACAAATTCAATTTTCTTTTGCCGAGTTGGTGAGTGTGCCTGGTACATTCCAAGGCCTTGCTCGGTTTTTTCTTTGTTTTTGGTTGCGCAGACGTGACTTGCAAAGGGGAAGATCAGGACCTAACATCAAAAAGATAGAATGATTCATAATCTTTGCATCGGGAATTATATGGGCAAAGGCGGCTGAGAAGAAGCCGCCCCAAGCGGAACCTCCATCCAGACAAGTATTGACGTTAGGTCCACCTAGGGGAGGGTGATCGCGCTGTCCGGACTGTAACTGTGAGCCCAGATGTTGTTCAGAGTGCTGACGATCTGGTTCGGCGCGCGGATATCCCACCAGGTTTGGCCTGGTCCGATCCCCACGAAGTACGGCTTTCCGTTAGCAGTGGTGCCCCAGAAACCGAAGGGACCCCATGAATAGAATGTGGTGCGCTGGGGGAATAGCGGAAATTGGTCAAGAGTCGGACTTTGTCTGAAAATCTGGGTAATTAGCAAAGAAAGGCCAAGGGCGACGTACATATTTGAGGAAACCAGAAGGATTCCCGCGAAGGTAGGTCCACGTCTCCGGCGGGATATTGTCCGGGATGAAGAACTGAAGGTTCTTGTTGGCCTTCAACACGCCCGAAAGCGCTGTGCAGCCAGCCTGAGTGTGAACCGCCTCGCCAAGCGCCTGAGCAAAGGTCACAAAGTTTGGCTGCCAATTGCTCCTTGAAATGCCTCGGACAAGGTCCGGAAGCCACGCGTTGGATAGTGGGCACCAGACGTACGGTGGTTTGTTGGCTGGTAGCGGCTGATCGGGGAAAGGGTTGTATTCCGGACCCTGCTCCTGCGACACGTAGTATGGGCCGATTGTGTTGGCGGGTGTCGATGTTGTTGTGAGAATGTAATGATTGTCGTCGGGCTTGAGGATCGCGGTCCGAAGGTTAATGTTGAGGCCTTCATCCTGGGTGAGATAGGATAGTTGACCGTCATACCACTGGTAGCGGTATCTGCCGTCGGCAAAGGATATGTTCCTGTAGTAACCCCCCATAAGTTCCGGGTCGAACGGATCATACTTCTGGAGTGCGATCTGAAGTCAGAGTCGCTCAAAACACATGGACAGCCGTGTTCTGACTTACATATGCGCTCAGCTTCATTGGGTCCTGAAGAGCCTCAGCCCAGAAAGGGTCCCAGAAGTCCAGTGCCGGGACAAGAATATAACGATCCCAGTTTATCGTACCGTCCGGCGCGAGAAGCAGATCTTTGAGGCGCTGGCAATGTGAAGTGTGGAAGTTTTCAACAAGGACGTTCCAGAAGTAGTCAAAGTAAACCACGTTGTTCGGGTCGGCGGCGCTCACGAGTCCCTGGCGAACGCGTATGTACCACAGACGAAGCTTAAACATAATATCGGGGCACCATTGAAACTGGGGCCGTTGGGCGGCCCACGACGTAAACAGCCCATCAGGGCGTGAAGTTGGATAACCCATATCCTGGACGTCTCCATATTGCTGGGTAGGTAAGTGAAAGAAGTGTAAGCCAAGTCCTCACCAGGATCCCGCGCCCGGTGCCAAGCTCGATTCGGGGCCTAAGGGGAGCACGAAGGTTGTCACTAAGCCAGACGTAGACACCAGTGCTGTCCCTGGTGAACGCAACGTTGTCCTCAAGCTTCCACCTTCCTAACCAAACACAGGACTGTCCCGCCACAGTTGCGACTCCAGGCGTTGCTGGCCTTTCTCCGGGGCAAGCCTTATCCGTGGATATGTCACCCGACATTGTCTGCTGTAAGCCCGACGGGACAGATTCTCACAACTCACAACATTCGCATAAGAGGGGGGGCTCTTCCTCCACGTCTCCCAAAAGGTTGGATCAACGGTCTCGGGAACCAACATAGTATACGTTCGTACGCGCTTTTGGGGGGTTACGGTTTGCCCGCCCACTTCGTCTTCAAGTGATGAGAGACTCGCCAGGAAAGCAGCACAGCCTTCGGCGGTGTGAATACCTTCGGCCAGAAGATAAGCAAAGGTAGTAAGAGAGGGAGAGTTCTGAGCCTTGAGAAGGTCAACCATCTCTGGAAGGAACTCTTCGGATCCCTTGCAAAACTGGTAAGGCGGCATACCGGTCGGCAGCGGAATGTCGGGGAACGGGTTGGGGTACGACGTCTCTGTACCCGGGATACACTTGCCGTCGGGGCCAATATCACACTTCAAGTCGCTGGTGCCCCCGTTGCCCCAGCCCCCGCCAGCGCCGTTCCCATTGATGTTGCCGTAGGCATTGCCTTGACCCTTGCCGGGAGAATCACCCTCCTTAACTGGAACATTGCCTTTGCCGTTATCGTTGCCCTTGCCATTGTTTTGAGGCGAAGGTGCAGCCAAAGCTGTCCCCGTGGACAGCGCCCCGAGAATTGCGAAAGCAAACCCAAACCGCATGGCGGAAGTTGCTGGCAGTGAGTTGTCGAGGTTGCTGGAGGACAGAACGTGAGGGGGAGTCCTTTTGTACCTTAGTTTGGAGTTGGCTTCGGCCAGCCACGATTGCTTGTCCTCATCGTAAAGTGGCCCGGTTTCCAATCCCAAGCCAACGGGGATGATGCAGGGGGAGCCCCAAAGGGCTTCTTGAGCATAGGAATGGGCCAGGGCGACGCCACTTCAGGCCGAGCGGAATGGATCGACCTCATCTTAATTGCTGACACAAACAATGAAGGTGGGATGTTGACTTCGTCAGTCCCAAACTCTGGTTCGAATGCGTCGTTCTCTTCGGATCCATCTGACGGGCTCTCGGATCCTCAGCTCGGACCATTAATGCTAAGACAGATCAAAGCTCGACAGATAGGGTCATTATCTGGGAACCGAACATGCCACCTTGGGCCGGCGGCCGAACAACGAGGTCTCATCAACCCCTCAATCTGGGTGCTGGGTGCTTGGCTTGGTTGGCTTGGGTGATGACGCGTGACGCGTCCTCGGCGTTCCAAACGCTCTCAAACCGTGTCCGAGCTTGGGTTACGTGAGACTTTCCCAAAGATTTGCTCCGACGCGCGCTGGTCATCGAATTGTGGATCGCACTTACCCTGTCGCTGCTGTCGCTGCTGTCACTTCTGTCACTGCTGTCACTGACGCATTCAAAGTCTGACAGTCCCCAATCACCGTACACGGGAATCAGGAAGGACGTCAGCTGATTGCGGGTGCTCCAGGCTCGTACAGTGCAATGCGCACGGGTCAATATGAGACGGTGTTCCTGCTACCAGTTTGTGTCCAAGGGAGGAGCGGAGGCGGATCTGGACTCCTGGTGCTATTCGGTGGCGAGTAACAGTTAGGAGCGAAGGGCGCGAATGGGAGGGTTAAACATAGGATATGTCTGTGGCATTCCATTCAAGTTGCGTTTCCTGGGACGGTTGGATCGCTTTTCTTGACATGTGGCTTATCGCCATCGCAGATCGTGCCTTTTTCGCGTCCAAGCGTGCCTCCAATGCCTCCAATTCCTGCAGGAAAGTTTCCCGAAACCTCAAACATGTATCGACCAATGCCCGGCGCTGTAAGTGTTCATCAGGCAGTACTAGGAGACTTCTCCCTGCCATTATGTATAATCTCACCAACTGAGAGCTGTGCGCCTGTGCAAGCGCGATGATTTCCTTTGGAATGACGACTGCCGTGCCCTCTCACCACTAACTAGTCGGGGCAGTAACGATGTGCTGGGACACAAGGAGAAATGATTAGGGGTTTCCCGATCCGTCTGTCGCTCTGCCGAATTGCCGAACCATCGTGCTCCAGAGTCACGTGCAATTCTTATACTGAGCGTCAAATCGTCCTCATTCGGCCCTCCTGTACCTCGGGCTCACCAGTCAATTCTTGTGCGTTCATAGGGTTTCCCAGTCATGGAGCGTCGTTGTCTCCCCGGAATCATTCCAGTTTTGTCGTTTGCCTGCCCACTCTGCTGGGCAAGTACAGTAACTGTGCGTAACAGGTTGAGAAGTCCCGCCTTCCAGGGGGTCTGGCGTGGCTTCTGAAACCCTGCCATGCCCCAATCTCAGGCTTCGCTTGTCGACTCGCAAAAACATGTCCAAGGGCGTGTGTAGCTCGATGTAAAGTCATGCCTTCATATCCCGAGAAACCACTACTATCAAGATCACTACTGCCACACATGTATGCGATACAAATCGTCTCAAACTCGTACCACGTCATATCCTACCGCGAACACATCACACACCTCAAGCCGACTCCTTGGTCCAGTCGGCCTCGGTCTGAGCACCCGCCTTCTCCTTGGGCTCGACAAGGATACCGTCGAAGTAGCGGTCAAGCTCGGCAGTGTCCTCAAGGTCGGTGACGAGGGAAGTGTAGCCGTCTGGGCGGACGACAATGACACAGCCCTTGGTCTCGTCGATTCCCCAAGCCTGGTACGACTTGGGGTGAGGGTGGTGCCACGACTCGCAGTCGGCGTAGATAAAGTCGTACTGCCACTTAGCGTGGAGGGCCGGAGCAGGGAAGTCGTGCATCTCGATCTCGTCGCGGTGGTTGGAGTGGATGGTGATGACATCGATGCGCGAGTTGCGGTCGGCGCCCTTGGGGGTGTAGCGCGAGATAACGGAGGCGGCACTGTCAAGGTAGGCCGCAAACTTCTGGATACGTGCCATCTGGGCGGGGTCGGTTGCTTTGCCGGCAAAGAGGAGAATACGGAAGCGGCCATCGGTGACGAGGCGGTCGCCGAAGTGCATCCAGAGACCCTCCGAGTGGCGGACAACAGGCTGGGACTTGAAGCGGGTGCCGACCACGCAGTTCTTGGCGAGCTCCTGCTTCGAGCCCTTCTTGTCGGTGACACGGTTCTCATCGTAGTTGATGGCAGTGCCCGAGGCGAACTCGTTACCCTTGACGAAAGCCTCCTTGAAGACATCCATGGAAACGCCCATCTCGTCAGCAACATCCTTAGCGGGACGGCCAGAGAAGAGGCGCGAAAACTGGTGGTCGAAGTCGATAAGCGCCTGTGCGAAGGGTTGACGCTCCTCCTCGTAGGTCTTGAGGATGTCGCGCTTGGCACGGCCTGTAAGAACGAGACCGAGCTTCCAGCCGAGGTTGTAGGAGTCCATCATCGAGGTGTTCATACCCTGGCCAGCCTTGGGGGAGTGGGTGTGGCAGGCGTCGCCGGCAATGAAGACGCGCTCGTCCTTGGAGAACTTTTCAGTCACACGCTGCCCAATGTGGTACGCGGTGAACCAGTCGAGCTGCTGCACGTCGAAGGTGTAGGGCTCGAAGATCTTCTTGGCGTTGGCAATGACGACCTCCGGAGTGAACTTTGTGCGGTCTACACGCTGACCCTTCTCGGCGCGGTCCTGGAGCTGGACGTAGAAGCGAACGAGGTTGTTCTCACGCGGGATGATCATGATGGAACCGCTCTCCGCGGAGTGGATGGCGCAGCGGGAGCGAATGTCGGGGAAGTTGGAAGCCGGGACGGCGTCGAGCACACCCCAAATGTAGTCGGTCTGTTCACCGATCATCTCGAAGCCGAGCTGGCGACGAACCCACGAGTGACCGCCATCGCAGCCAATAACGTACTTGCAGTGGACGGTCTCAATCTCGCCAGCCTCCTTGCCTTCGGGTAGACGGTACTGAGCGTCTTCCTCCTCCTGGGTTTGCAGGTTGGAGCGGAACAGGCCGTTCTCAGTCTTGTGGCCGAACTGAAGCGGAGTTGACTCATCCTCGCTCATGTAGCGGAGAGTCATGGTAACAGGGTACGCGTTCGGGTCATCGGCCTTGGATGAGTCGATCTCCATCTTCTCGGGGATGACAGGGCGCTCAACCTTGATGCGAGTGTCTGAAATCTCGGCAATCGAGTCAAGGATGTGACGCTCAATGCGGCCCTGGTGAAGCACGACCTGGTGGTAGCGCGAGATGCCGGGGAGGGTGTCGGGGATGCGGTCGGTGCGGCGAATCTTGCCATTCTCGTCGGGGTTGTAGAGGGCAATCGTGCACATGTCGTTGGCCTCGCTGAGCTCGTTAGCGTGCGGCTCCCAATAAACATTCTGGCAGTTGTCGAAACTCACTGCAGAATCTTGTCGGCGAGGCCAAGGTTCTTGAGCGACTCAAGGGTACGGCACTGAAGACCGTCCGCCTGTCCATTGTACACCTTGGTGCCACGCTTGTCGATAATGCGAACCTTCAGGTCGGGCTGCTGGCGCACGTACTCAGCAAGCACACGCGCAGCCATGAGACCGGCGGGGCCGGCACCGACAATGAGGACGTCACAGTTCGACTCAGAGTACTTCGTCATGGCTGCTGGATGTTAGCATCGCGGCGGCATCGTCGACTGATGGAGTGAAAGGGGATGGGAGGAGAACAAGATGGAGTTGAACAGGCAGCATAGACAACAAAGACCAAGCGAGGCACCAAGCGATGACCCGCTAGATCATATTCTCCAACCACACAGTTGTAGTCCCGCTTCAGTCGCAACCCGTACTCTCTCTATCATCTTCTCGAGGTGACTCACTTTGTTGTTGGGAATGATGGGGCTCTCAACGTTGGCCCGCGGCAGGTATTATATATTCACATTTTCCGCAACAAACTGTCCTGACTCCTATCGGGCTTGTTGAGTGATCACGATGGCGCTCCTCGCGCCCTCCGTCTCATCCTCACCCCACTCAAGGCAGCATTTCGGTGATTACCTACGGGCGAGGCGATGGTCAGCAAAATCGGGCCCCGTCATGGAGGCTCCATACCGCACTGGGTGCAAGGAATGGTGGGAGCCCCACTCGGAAGTCGGATCGGAAGGGGTGATAATTGGCATCGGAACCTCCGACCGACCCATTATTTACCCACCTTCTCCATACCAGTTGGTGAGTTGAGCGATCGCAGTCATGGCGTGAAATTAATGCATCGCTAAACGCCTCCTATATCCGCTGACTTTTGTTAATCTGTCAAGTAATAGCGGGCGGTGCGGTCCGTTCCTACCTGGCCTACCCCGAGAACGTTTACCTGCGGGAGGTCATGCGGCACTCCCTGATCTGCTGACCTCGGTCACAAGCCACACATGTCGCTCAAGTCGCTAGTCGGGAGCATCTGGGTCAGAGGGCAACATTGGAAGCTCGGAGTAGCAGCACGTGCCTCCAACCCATGCCGTCACCCGCCATTTCATTCCCTCCCCCCACCTGGAACGCTTACCTCGGTACCCTCAACAAGCCCAACGCTGCCAGGTTATCTGACGCAAGGCATTGGCGTCCGCGGCCGACGAGCAGAGAATCATGTCGATCGCGGTTGCTACCCGCAACGTTACACGCATTCGGTCATCGGTGACGGAAAAGCGCACCCCTTGTCGTCGGATAAACGCTGTGCACACCTCGAGCGCACATGCAGCCCGTCACGCCTCGTCGGCTCGGATTGCGTTGGAAGTCTCAATGCGCGTCCCAATGCCAGTCCCACGGGTTGATAGTTGACCGGCAAAAGCGCTTTCCTGCTGCCTTCACATCGTCCTTCAGCGCGCTGCATCAACGGCACCTCCGAGCAATGTGGCAGCGCCTTCAGAGGCCGCATTGTTCCCCCTGAAGAAGCCCGAGACGCGACCCGGTTGACCTCAGGGACCAGTGCAATTCAGACGCCGCGTCACTCCATTCAAGCAGCATGCCGGATCTTGCCGGACCAGCTGATGTCGTTCGCGTTGCTGTCCGAAATCGATTTTACTGCTGCGGCACCGTTCGCCGAGCCGAGGCTCCCTTTGTATCCGATCTCCGTTTTTGCGGAGGTGGGTGATGAGGGGCTCCACCACCAGGGCCTGTAGATCGCAAGTAGATCATGGATCGCTAAGCATTGAGCTTGTGCACAAGCTTTCTGGAAGAGGAGGGCGGGGTTAACTGTGCGGCGCGGACGGGGGAGCTGGACAGGACAGTGGTGTAGGCTGTGCACTGAAACTGGAGCCCTCATTCTTCCTGACTACCTCCGCTTCCGGCGTATCAATTGCAGATCTTGGAACGATCGAGTCAGTGGGAAAGGTAGATAATGGCATCTATGGCTCACGCCAAGTTACAACATACGTAAAATGACCGAGCTCGGCGACGGTGTGACCTGCATGCCTCGCCTCGTAGCCCGGTATCATCGGCATCTCACATGCGAAGCCCTTCCATGAAGGGCCGCTTCCTCACTCCCTCGCATTCAACGCACATGACAACCTCACAAACAGGTTGCCAGACGAGCCCACTCCGAGTACTAAAGTTCCCTCTTACTCCATCTGATGTCAGCGGAGTGCTTCCTGTAGGCAGGATTGACCAACCTCAATCCATACGTCCCCACTGCGCTGTCGACTGCGGGTGTGTTACTAGCCTGGCTAGTCGCCTACACCATCCACAGGTAGCGCAGGGACGACAGCGAGATGGGACGTATCACCGGATTGAGCGGTGTGCCACCTACCTGCACATCTATGGTGGGTTCAGCCGGCGCTCGACTTGGGGGGTTAAGGGGTGTCAACACCGCGGTTGCGACGAGTGGCAGGCCAATGGTATCAAAAGCCATGTTCGATGTGAGGAGGTGCGTCTTCTCTCCAGGACGATTTGCCATTGCAACCGCCACGACGGTGTCGAAGTTGGACTTGTCTGAAAGGTGATGCAGGACCTGACCGCCGTAATCCTCCCAGTAGTCCATGAATGAAATCGGATCAAGAACCTGTATTGAGTCAGCGTCAAGAGGAGTAGTCTACTTACATTATACAACGCCTGCTTGCCCGGACGGAACATCTGTGGGGACATGTCCATGAGTTGAAGCATGCGCTTGTTCGCAGCGTAAATCTCCCCCGTTCGCCGCCAAATGCACGCCGGCGCCGGTATGGTGTCGCAGAATGTGCTCCAATTGCGCACGTACGAGAGGAATTGGACCTCAACGCCAATGATTTGCTCCTCACTGTACTGCGACAAACAGCTGTGCAAGATCGGCTTGAACCTGTCCGTGGCGCTGTTGACGCGATTCTTAACGGGATCGCTCATCGAGTTGGCCCATGACTTCAAACGCGAGTAGCCGAAGGTGTAGTTGTATGGCATGACTGGGCCGTCTTGGTTGAGCACGTCGCCGGGCGACATAGGTGACTCGTGCTTGAGGGCTGAAGCGTTACCACTAGGGGATGCAGATGTGACACCGCCCGAGGAGGACAAAGTCGAGGAGTGGGGAGCTAAGGACCTCCCATTTGGCGTGCCGGCCGCGTTTGCGTTCAACCAGGCAAACTCGTTACCTGGGGACTGCGAGTGCAATGGGTCGATTAGGCCATCCACAAGCGCTGACCAGGAGAACCCTTCGGGCGTCGCTGCCGTTTGTGGCACTGGCGGAGGGGGTACGTTCTGCTGGCCCGAGCTGTCGCCAGCTGGTTGCCCGAATGATGGGTCGTACCACGGTGGCATCCGCCCGGTGCTATTGAGCGGGCTCTGCAAGTCCTGGTCGAAGCCCGGCATTGGGGCGGGACGAAAAGTGTCCTGCGGTGACTGCATCACATTCGACATCGTTACATTCCCCACCAAATCCGTACCGGGCCCCTGCTGCTGCTGCTGCTGCTGTTGTTGTGGCTGTTGGGGCGGCGGGAGTTGTTGTTGCTGTTGTGGTTGCTGCTGTTGATTTGGTGAGGAGGTTTGGGCCGTTCCGCCCTGCTTGTTACTGCCGCTTGGCCCAGCTCCACCGACCGCTGACGAACTGTCTAGGAAGTGCGCTGTGGTGTTGGTCGCCGCATTAGGCATGCTGGGTCGACGGTCGGGTGGACGATCGCCCTCCATAGATGAAGCCGAGTAGCCTCGTCGTTTCGCGGGCACCGTGGAGCGCGTGCCGTTCCCATTGCCTGCGGCAGCAGCAGCAGCCAATTGCTGCTGTTGCTGCTGGGCGGCTTGTTGCGCTAACTGGTCTGCCTCGTCCTGGAGGCACAACTGCGCAATATCGCGCTTGATGCTTGTGAGTTAGCTGGACGCCTGATATAAACCACAGCAGCCCTGCTCGTGACTGCTTCACTAACCATCTCTGACATGGTCGTGTGTCTTCACAAGTCGTATGGCTCTTGCGGCAGAACTTGCAAGCCTGAGGACTCGTCAGCGGGGTTACGGCGGCTATCGCTCTTGCCCGACAATCTGGTGACCTACCCTCTGGCATTTGACCTTTTCTGCACGTCATGAGCGCGGAGCACAATACGGATGTGAGGTCAAACCGAGATTGAATGATCAGGGGCATAGTACGTGTGGCAGTTGGTCGATATCGTCGTAGAACAATGCTCAGCGTCAGCTCCGGGAATGGGTGAATGAGTGGTGGCCTTTGCTGCCCCCAGGCGGCAACACGTAAGTCGAAGGCACTGACTGAGAGTTGATTGGCCGGTATCGTCTTGGAGGTACTTGTACATTGCAGACTGAGTACCCTGCTGGCCGCGCGACATAGATGGGTATGTCGTTAGGCGCCGAGTCAAGCACGGCGCGGTGAAGCTGGCGAATTAAGAGGTGGTGCTGATGAGAATGTGGATGATGTGATGAGTGCAAAGCCGAGAGTGAGAGGTTGTGGAGTGTCACTGGTAAGGAGAGTAGTTGGTAACAGTTTGTGTTCGGCAAGTGAATAACCCCCAGCGCCGAAGGGGCTCTCCTTGCCACGCACCATCAAACTTACCGCAATCGGTTCAACCATTCTCATCCCCAGAGTTCTTCCAGCAACTAACTAATCCCCCCGCATTTCTCGATCACTTCCTGCCCAATGTGCGCAGAATGCATCGGTCATGACCCGGTCTGTGGTTCCTCACCCCGTCCAGGCCCCAGGTTGGGACAATTTAGTCGACTATTACTACAAATCAACAGGTAAAGGAGCAGAGGACCTCGGGTCTGCAGATCGGTGAGGGCTTCCCAAAACAGATGATGATGACGAGTCCTCAGAAACCTCCCGCTTAAAAGCCCTTCCGAGTCAACCCAGTGCTAAATCTCGCTCCATGCCGTTGGCGTTGGGCAAAATGGCATCAGCATAGCACTCAGGCCAAACGCCACTACCGCAATCTCGGCACGCACGGACTTCATGATACGCACAGGTCACAGACAAGACCCACTCTCCTCCTTAATGCGGCTCCGCGTGGCTCTCCATTTCCCCCGCTCCCCGGGCCCTCCTCTAGTAGATCATTCTGGTAATGAGCGCTGCGTTGTGTCGTAAGTCGACGGCGCGCTTCGAGATAAATGCAATGAAGCATACAGATTTTAATCGTGGATCCACAGCGGCCGTCTTAGTGGGATGCGTGTGAATCGCAATCGTCGTCAAATTGATATACGAGATATGCGGTATCTGTATCGTCATGAGTAGTGTCCAAAGCTGAGATGTCATTATGTATCCCAACAACCGGCACGCCCTTGCTTGCACCATACTAAAGAAAAGTAGCGAGTGCCGCGCCACATCCGTCACCAACCGCACCACAAGAGACTGCAGCCCCACAGTACACTGCACAATTATGCCCACACCCTTTAGTTGACAGCGCACTTTTCCGCTCCCAAGACGCGCGGAGATTGGCCTCAGCATGCTGCGCGCCTACCTGCACCGCTACCACAGGGCCTTCGATGCAGTAGTGTGTATCATCAGTGTGGAGTGGCCACCCGAACCCTGCGGGTGAATCAGAGACGGGAGATGACGCTCAACTAGTCCGCCGCGCCCGACATGATGGTCCGTTTCCGAGCAGGAGGATCTGTGTCCGTGGCCGACGAATACCTTACTATCCATTTCACGCCTACGAAAAGAATCAAATGCCGCACACAGTTAACTAGTTGAGTGGAAGAATGCATGTAGCGGGTCGATCGGCCGGAGGCTATGGTCAGAGGGGAGGGAGGCGACGGAGGCGATGGCAGCCAGGTGGTTATTGGAGGTATTCGCCGATGATCGGGTGCTCCGATCCACGCGGTCCTCCACTGACGAGGACCACTTTGAATAACGGTCGTTCGTTCCGTCGCTCCGATGATGGGATTCCGTGCGATATGTGGTACCTGAGTTTGCTGCCCGACCGAGACGAAAGTCGCCGCAGCAGCACTGTCTCGAGCCGCAATTGCGTCGCCACAGTGGGGTCCCACCACAACCTTTGTCTATTGTCTCAGAACACAGACAATCTCCCGCGGCCCCGAAGCCGGAACAACCGTTTGATTTCTTGCTGAATGTTCATGTGCAAAACGCAAGCCGCAGAGGCTCCGTTGTATATAACCCCTTGGCATCCTCTCACATTCCAACCACAGCGTATTCGCACATCACACGAAATCAACAACCATGTCGCTCGACTTCTCCGCCTACACTGACTCTGTGTAAGTCGCATATGAGCCTACCGGCCAAATCGCTGTACATCGCTAAAACTTAGCATCAACGCCACTGGCGCGAACGCGTCTCCCCGCGTTAAGGAGGCTATGCCCATCCTGATCCGCAAGATCCACGAGTTCCTTATTGAGGCGGACGTCACTACTGAGGAGTGGCTCGCCGCGTGCAACCTTCTCGTTGAGGCCGGCCAGGTGTCGAGCGACAAGCGCAATGAGGTTGTTCTTGTCACCGACATCCTCGGCATCGAGTCGCTCGTCAACACCCTCGACCAGACCCGCCCCCAGCGCAAGGGTCTCAAGGACAACAAGGATGCCACCGAGTCGGCCATTCTTGGTCCCTTCTACCGTGCTGGTGTTCCCGTTCAGGAGAATGGCACCACCATCGTCCGCCAGCTCGAGGAGGGTGCTCCGTACACCCACCTCTACGGCACCATCTATGACGCCGACGGAAAGCCGCTCCCCAATGCGCTCGTTGACATCTGGCACGACGCTCCGGACGGACTCTACGATGCTCAGACCCCTGAGAAGCCCGAGTACCACTGCCGTGGTCGTTTCAAGACTGATGAAAACGGGAACTACGACACCGTCGTCCTTCGTCCCACCCCCTACCCTATCCCCTTCGACTACAGCGCTGGCAAGCTCCTCAACCTGCTTGATCGCCACCCGTACCGCCCTGCCCACATCCACTTCTGGATTGAGGCTCCTGGCCACCGCACCCTTGTCACCCAGATCTTCGACCGCGAGTCCGACTACCTTAAGGACGACGCGGTCTTCGCTGTCAAGGACACCAACATTGTTGACTTCAAGCCGATCTCCAAGGACTACAAGGCGCCCGAGGGTCTCGACGGCCGCATGGTCCACGAGCTCCGGCAAGACTTCAGCCTCCAGAGGGAGCCTGCTGCCTAAAGAAGTGTTATACCACTTTGACTGGCTTGATACTCTTGGGTTATACGGAAGCAGGAGTAGCTACGGCGTGGCGGTCGAGAGACAAGTATGATGATCACATGTGCCCTAGATAGTAGTAGTTTAGTTGTCTTGTGTAAGGATGATGATGGGAAGCTCTTTGCATTGAACTACGTGATTGTTGCCACTTGTGGTCGCCGCCCATCTGTTCTGTATCATCAACTCATTCTCAGCATTCTGATCAAGTGGGGATATCTCCAGCCACTAAGATGGGTCGAGTTACATTACGTCGTCATCAACCTAAAGACAGAGACCGCGGCAATACCGCGGCGACTCCATGGCATGCATGGTCTTTGGTAAAACTATCACGTGGCTCGGGTCTCGTTGGACAATCGGTCAATTCCGATGAGAGGAGCATTTGGTCATGGCGGTCATAGCCGAAGGTCCGGCCTATCAATATTCGGCTGATCAGCTTGCCGCCGCCTCGACCTCGCCCGCCCTGTTCGTGGACAACTCAACAAACGTGGATCATGATCTCGAGCTATCCTACACACTCGCTGTTGTAACTGCCTCCCCTCCGTTGACTTCAAAATAGGCCCTGTACCATCAAGTATGGTCGTCCCAGCTTCCACGGCAACCGATCCAGTTGTCTCGACCACGGGCAAAGCGAAGCTAGATGAGCTCCTCGCCGCACGCGTCGACTCAGGAATCGTCCCTGCCACGACATTCGGTGCTACAACAGCGAGCGGCCCGATATACTTCGCTCAGCGGGGCGAGCGTGTCTTGGGTGAACCGGACAAGGGGCAAATAGATGAAAAGACCAGTGAGTGCCGTGAACGGGAACACATGGCCCGTGCGCTGTTGAAGTGGGCAACGGGAGCCACGCAGGCCCTAGCTCGTGACCGAACCGCTAATCCAAGTGCTGCAGCTGTACTCGATGACTAAACTCGTCACAACGGTAGCGATTTTGCAGCTCGTCGACCGTGGGCTGGTTGACCTTGATGATGCTGCCATTATCGAGAAGCTCTGTCCGGAGCTCTGCGAAATGGAGATATTGACCGGCATTGAGGACGGCAAGCCTATGTTCACCAAGCGCACACGGCCCATTACTCTACGGCATCTGCTCACGCATACATCAGGCCTCGCGTACAGCTTCACCTCACCTCTTCTTGCCGAGTGGCATCAAGTGACTGGAGCTCCAGGCCACTGGGGATCCCAGGGAACCGAAGGCTTCTGCGAGCCACCCCTGTTCGAGCCGGGCACGAAGTGGCTTTACTCAATTGGGATCGACTGGGCCGGTATTGTCGTCGAGCGTGTCTCGGGCATGAGCCTCGAGGAGTACTTCCATAAGAACATCTTTGGTCCAATTGGCTTGACAAAGGCAGACATAACTTTCTACCCCACTGATGACATCCGTGGTCGCATGCAGAAGGTTTGCACGCGTGAGCTGGATGGGCCCACGAAGGGCAAGCTCAAGCATGGCGAACCCATGCGACCCCTCGACGTCACACCCGATCAGATCGGCCAGCTGAGCGGCGGCGGTGGCCTATTGGGAACAGCAAGGGCATATCTTCGTTTCCTACAAGCTATCCTACAGCGTGAATCCGGCGGTATCATCAGCACCAAAGGATTCGAGACCCTGTTCACCGACTCTCTTCCCCAACGTGGCGAGGGAAACGAAGTCCACAAGGGGCTTGCAGAGATGACGACTCGTCAGAGCTACCACGATCCTGAGCACACTGCGAACGACGCACAATATCTCGGCCACTCGGTGGGGCTGGTGCTCTCGCTCAAGGACTCGGTAAATGGGCGCAAGAAGGGCAGCGGCTGTTGGGATGGCGCAGCCAAGACGCAATACTGGCTCGATCCGTCAACAGGCATTGCGGTGAGTCCGTGGAGCCGTGGATGGACAATAAAGACTGACGGGCAGGGGATCTGTTTTAGCCAGATTTTTGCACCGAACCCCGACCCCCACATGCGTGTTTACAATGAGTTTGAGCGCGCGTTGTATGATGCCCTAGAGTAGGCACTGCCGATTCTTATGTATGTGTTGCGCGGCTTACCAAGCCAACGCTGTAAGCTGTTTCAAAGCAGACGTGAGGCGAGATACATCGATCCATTGGACTTCGTTCGTATCGAGAGCTGCCTTAAGAAGTGGTGGTGGTCTCTCCATTTGGGGGCTTTGGGGTCTCTGCCGGTGGATACCGAGCTGGCTGAGCTGGCCGATTTCGGCAACCTACCACTCATTCATACAATCAGCCCTTTCGACAATCAATTACAGCTCGTCCACTTGCAACATTCCTACAACTTTCGCGCGGAAGCGGAGCCTGGCATGCGCGGGCTGTGGCGGACGTTGGGAGGTGGACGACTACAGGCACGCATTGTCGCATATTGAACAAGCGGGTCAGAGTGGAGGAGGGATTGTGGCAGACAACAGGCTCCGGACACGGGTGTCTCACGTCCGGTGTCCGGCCGAGGCCGCTCCGGCCCCAATGTGGAAGCCCGGGGCCTGCGATATGGAAATGTCCACAGAAACAGCAGAGTGGTGTGCGAAGCGGCTTGCCGTGGCTGATATGGCAAGGCGACAGTTGATATACATAGGCGCTCGCAAGACAAGCAGCATTCTCTCAAACTATTTCATCATCACTCAGCCACGCTTCTTCTCCAGCTGTAACGACATACCACCGCCAACAACTGCCCCTTACCACTCGTATTAGGATGAAGACCACCGTTGGCATCATCGGCGCTGGCCCCGCGGGCCTTCTCCTCGCGCGCATTCTGCACCGCGCCGGCATTGACACCGTCGTCCTCGAGGCCAAGGACCGCGAGTACGTCGAGCAGCGCCAGCGCGCCGGTATTCTTGAACAGGGTTCCGTCGACACACTGCGGGAGGCGGGAGCGAGTGAGCGCATGGACAAGGAGGGCATCCCTCACGACGGCATCGAGCTGCTCTTCGATGAGAAGCGTTACCCGATCAACTTCCCGTCGCTGACTGGCGGGCGCCGCGTCATGATCTACGCCCAGACTGAGATCTGCAAGGACCTCATCGCCCTGCAGCTCAAAGAGGGCGGTCCCCTCTTCTTCGAGACCAAGGTCTCCGAGGTGCGCGATGCCAAGAGCGACAAGCCAAAGATCGTGTTCCGCCGCAAGGACGCCAAGGAGGACGAGATTCTAGAGTGCGACTACGTTGTTGGGTGTGACGGTTACTGGGGCGTGGCTCGCCAGGCTATTCCTCAGGAGCTCGTCAAGGAGTACGAGAAGAACTACCCATTCGCATGGCTCGGCATCATGGCCGAAGTGCCGCCCTCCAACGATGAGCTCATTTACGCACGCCACCCCCGGGGCTTCACGCTGCTTTCGATGCGCTCTCACGCTGTGTCGCGCAACTACATCCAGGTGCCGGCCGACGCGGACATCAAAGATTGGAGCGACGACGCCATTTGGGACGAGATCGAGCTGCGTTGCACGACCCACGATGGATGGAAGGTTCAGCGTGGGCCCATCTTCCAGAAGAGTATCACGCCCATGCGTTCCTTTGTGCACGAGCCCATGCAGTACGGCAACCTCTACCTTGCAGGCGACGCCGCCCACATTGTCCCCCCAACTGGCGCTAAGGGTCTCAACCTCGCCTTCGGTGACGTTGTCACGTTCGCCCGTGCAATCAAGCACAAGGTCGACACCGGCTCAGACGAGCTTCTTCAGTCGTACTCGGACACATGCCTTCGCCGCGTGTGGCAGGCTGAGCGTTTCTCATACGACATGACCAACATGCTCCACACCGACCCCAATGCCAGCGAGTTTGAGCACAAGCTCCAGACTGCCAAACTCGCTCGCATGACCTCCACTCCGGCAGCTGAGACGGACCTCGCTCTCTCGTACACCGGTTTCCCTCTGTAACGGGCTATTTGGGATTCTCTGAGGTTAAATAACGGATATAGGCATCGTAGTTTGTTTTGATCATTTGTATTGCATGATTTGTTTGGCCTGGCGGAGTATGTGCATAAATATAAAAGAAGTTTGAGAACTGGCTAGTGGGGTGACAAAGAGCCGCAGCTGGTGTGTCGCCTCTTCGTAACCGTTCACTGTTCTGTCACTACCCCAAGCTCATGGTGACAGTCTTCCGCTCGGGTCGCTACCGTCGAGCAGACGTCACTGCGCGCTCGGCCCAGCGTATCCGAGTATCGCGGTTACAACCACGGCAGTCACAACATAATCGGTCCAACCACCCGTGATTAAATTCTGCTAGTCCTTCGCATACGCCGAGGACGCCAACTGAAAGACTGCACCTCATGTGTGAGAGAGGGTGATGAGAGTGCGCTCTCGGTTAGAACGAGAGGCCGGTGCTTGACGCCGCTGAAATCATTCTCGCCACTATTCGCAACAAGTGTTCCTTTGCCATGTGGAGAGCCCTACATGCTCGGAATGTGGCCGGTAGGCTGTGAAGCTCCGTGAAGTGCAATGCCAAATGAACCTGCATACAATCTGATCATGACCCTATCGAAACGCTAAACTGATAATGTGAATGCTAAGTTACAGAGCAGCCAGAAGCTTGTCGAACTGGGCCTCGGCGTCCTTCTCTACGTCATAGAGGAAGAGGCGGTCGTGGGTCTCACGCGAGATCATCTTGTCTGGGTTCTCGCCACCGTTGGCTGCATTCTTGAACGCAGCATTACGGGCCTCCTTGTCGTCGGTGTGGAGACCCTTCGAGTTGTCGGCGGCGGTCATAACAGCCCAGTCGGTGCGGGGCTTACGAAGGTTCTGGTAGACCATGAGGGCATCGTGGATCTGGTCTTTGCTCTTGACCTTGGAGAGGATGACACCCAGGGCGGCAGCGTCCTCAACAGCCATGGCGGCGCCCTGCGCAATGTGGGGAAGAGTTGGGTGGCACGCGTCGCCGACGAGGGCGGCGTTGTGGTCAACCCAGTGGGGAAGAGGCTTGTGCACGCGAAGCTTCCACTCGAGAACCTCGCCCTCGGGAACAAGGTGAAGCAGCTTCTGCACACGGGGGCAGAAGTCGTGGAAGGTCTTGAGCATCTCCTCCTTGGATCCGCTGGCGGTCCAGGTGTCCGCCTCGACGAAGTGACGGTCAGGCTGGGTGGTGGACATGTTGAACAGGTCACCGCGCTCAATGGGGTAGGCAATGATGTGGCGCTTCTCACCAATCCAGCGGTATGACTGAGTGCCGGTGAAGAAGGGCACAAGCTCGGGGTCCTCGTTGATCGCCGAGCGGCGGACCATGATACGGTAGGCGGCCTGGCCGGTGTCCTCGACCTCGTCGACCTCGCCCTTACGAGCCATCATGGCCCCGCGCGCCTTGGACTTGACACCGTCGGCGCAAATGATGACGTCCGCGTCGATCCACTCCGTCACACCACCCTCGGCGAGGGCCCCGCTCGCTGCCCTGCCCGAGCCCGACACCACGTTGTTGGCAGCCCCGTTGGCGCCCTCTGCCCGGTGCTTGACCTGGAACCGGGTGTTGTCAAAGTCGTACTCGGTAATAAAGTTGCCGAGGTGGAAGTTAACGACGCCAGAGTTCTCAGCGCCGACCATCAGGCACTTCTGGAGGGCCGAGCGGTGCACAGTGGTGAAGGGGTAGCCGTAGTTGGGCTCCATGTAATCGGTGTAGTTGACCGAGGTGAGGATCTCATCGCTCTCACAGTCGAGGACGTTGGCGTCGGTGATGACAATGCCTTCGTCGGTGCAGATCTTGAGAACGCCCCAGTTGTCGAGCACGCGGGCAAGGTTGGGAGGGATGTTAATACCAGCACCGACTTCGCCAATGGCAGGAGCGGCCTCCCAAACGTGAATGTCCTTGAAGCCCTGCTTAGCGAAGGAGAGAGCAGCGCCGGCACCGCCCATGCTGAGGTCAGAGCAATTTGGAGGTCGTGGCGTGGGCGACGGAATGGTAGTTCCCATCGTCCTCAGTAGCAAATGACACTCACCCAGCACCGATAATGTGAATGCGGAGGTCCGGAATATGAGGAGCCATTGTGATGAAGTGTTGAAAGTAGAGGTAGTATCGAAGAGGCTGTTGACTGACTTGCTGGCACCGTTACAAAGGTCGGTTAATTGAGGAGAAGAGGCAGGCCAGTATGGTTAATGAGGGACTTGCAAGGCGGTACTGAAGTATATGTATCTGGCGAGAGCAGTCAGCTGTTCCCGTTCAAGCTTCGAATGTCGCCAGGGTGTAGCTGGTTCGAACCCGACGTCAGTCATCCCAGCGATCTCGAGGCAGGTGAAAGCATGCGTTCTGGACCAGCTGCCGGCTCCGGACTTGCGGACATGAGCTGCCGGTTCAATCCCTGCCTACTGTCCCATAATGTCATCCATACCGACCGGCCCCGAGACTTCCGTGACCGACGGGAGTGATAATAGTACCTCCGCGCATGCTCAACTCGCCGCTCTTTCCGCGGTGCTGCGCCTTTCGCTAGAAGACACTTTGCTCGTATAACCACGCGACGTTATTATTGTCGTACATGCAGTAGTGCGTGAAAAGTGATGGGTGGGCGGACTGATGCGGGGACTCAAAACTGATAAGCTCGCCGCAACCACCGGCCCCGGTCTATTTGCCCGATCCACACATACAATGCACGTTTGGTGCGGACCGATCTCATCGGACACCGGGTCGGTACCGCAGTGGAAGCTTTTGCACCCTAAAGTCTAGGCTAGGAGACATAGAGCTCGTTCTCAAAGCCGTCAGCATCCTGCAAGCTACATGGGTAGGTGCTGGAAGTACTCGACATGCATATGCGGTGACCTTGCGGACGCCGGAGCCGGGCCGCGTTGTGCTGCTGTAGCCATCTACAGCCGAAATGCCTGCATCCCAGAGGCAAAGTGCGGGGTCCAGTTGTCCATGGTGGCCGCAAACAGAAACACAGATGGTGCTGATACGTGCTGACGTCTATGCGGAATCAAAGGAAAGAGGTGCTTAATGCAGGATAGCAGGCTTCACGGCCGCAGCAGTGGATGTTTGTATCAGGCCCAGTTATCTATTCTCAGTGGGACCATCCGCCACAGACATTGTCACAACACACGTAGACTACAAATTTCTGAATACCAGCTACAACTCAAACACTTCCAGCGGCATAGATTGCGGCGGCGCACTTGGAATCTCAATGGAGCGCATCTGCGTGAACGACCTAATTCCCTCGATGCCGTTAAACCGACCCCATCCTGAGCTTTTCCACCCTCCATGGGGCACAACTGGGGGATCCTTCGGTGTCGGCGCGTTAACGTGCACCGCTCCAGCCTCAATCCTCCGAGCAACAGCCTCAGCGCGAACCATGTCTGCTCCCCACACGCTGGCGCTCAGACCATAATCAGTGTCGTTGGCCAAAGTAACCATGTCATCAATAAGGGCTGTTTCCGTTTTGCCCTCATCGGGCACTGGCAGGAGGACACAGAGCGGGCCAAAAGACTCTTCTGTGTGAAGGCGCATCTGCGCGTCGACGGGGCCAAGAATCAGAGGTGTCACGTGTACGTCTGTGATGGACTTGTCGTCCGCACGAGCCCCTCCGAGGATGTCTTGGGCACCCTTGTCCTTGGCATCTGAGATGAGGTCGCGCACTCGCCCAGCCGAAGCCGATGAGAATAGCGCCCGCGGCTTCACAGGCACACTCGACCAGGCTTTCTGTAACTCCTCAACCAGCACTTCATACTTGCTTGCTGGGACGATAATACGCTCTGATGACATACAAATCTGTCCGGCGTTCATGAAAGCGCCAAAAATGACTAGAATTAGCTGGCTCAGAGGACAGTCTCACTGTGTGATGCAGCGACAGGGATGTCTGCGTCAGGAAGAACCACAACAGGTGCCTTCCCGCCCAGCTCCATGAGTGTGGGCTTAAGGTGTTGCCCAGCGAGCCCCGCAATAATCGAGCCTACGCGCGTCGAACCAGTGAAGTTAACATGGCGGACGCGCTTGTCGGCAATCAGGGCTGGTGCGAGCTCTGCAGCGTCGGCCGTTGAAATGTTTATTACGCAGAGAGCATCGTGAGGCAGCCCTGCTTCGAAAAGCAACTCAGCCCACAGCGCTTGTGAGTAGGGTACCTGCTCGCTGGCTTTCATGACAATCGTATTCCCAGCAATGAGAGGCGTGATCACTGCTCTGGCTGTAAGGAGGGCCACAGCATTCCACGCGGCGATGGCGACGCACACGCCATACGGCTCGCGGCTAATTTTGTAAGTGTCTTGGGGTCAGCGGGCAACTGGGAGGCATAACAGCAACAGAGGCGGCATCTCGGTAAAATCAAGATGACGACCCATGACGACCCATGTTGATTCGATTGCTAGTGGGCGTGACAACCACAATGCGGAGCAGCCTGACGTACCGTTGTCGAATGAGACCGCTTCCTCCTTCAGTGCGTCCTCAGCACACCCAACCAGCGTTTCGATGAAAGTCGGTACAACCTTGAGCTGCTCGCTGGCCCACCAGTTTGAGCAACTTGTCTCTGTAGTGTTGGCTACGAGCATGCGCTTGGACCATCCACTGCCCTCGTCAGCAAGTAGCTGGGCAGCTCGCAGAAGTATCTTCTTGCGATCGGCCAAGGGGGTGCCCTTCCATTCTGGCAGACCGTCGTGTGCTGTCTGCACCGCCCGCGCAATGTCTGCCTGAGTGCTCCTCTCAACCCGATGAACTAGCTCGCCAGTGCCGGGGTTGACAACGTCGAAGGTATCTTTCGGAGAATGGGCTGGTGCCGCGCCAATGAGGTTGCGAACAATCATGACTGAGGTAGTAACGAGGATAGCGTGAGGCGGTAGCTACAATGGACAATGACAACGCGAAAAATAGTTCAATAAATGATGAATGTATACCGACAACCTGAGATGACGAGATGGTCCATGGGAGCTCAAGCACGTGACGCTCGGCTTAATCAAACACACCATGCAGGAGCATTAGCACATCCCTTCGTTCTTGTCCGATTTGTTGTCGCCTCCATAACTCCGTTGTACGTATTAGTATACGCATTTGCATGCCCGTTGACAAAAGTGGCAATCTTCCCATCCGGCTGGCGCCATCGGCCACTCTGCCAATCCGGTATTGTCTCCGTTTAGCATTTCTAGTGACCAAGACCCGCGCTGACCTCGAGGATCTCGCCCTGACATCAGCAGATCCTGTATTGCGACCTACTGTAATCGATCCGTTCTCCAGCAGCATGACTACTGGGTCAGCGCGCTTGCCCATATATAGTTCTTTCTGACTCACTGTACACCGCCGCGACATCGGGCACATCCGACACCTTCTTCAGCAGAGCATTGTCGGTCGACAACTTCACTTGCGCATCCGAGAAGCCCGCCGCCCACTCGGTGAGCATGAGGCCAGGGGCAACTGCATTGACACGGATATCAGGTGCGAGGGACTTAGCCATGCCCTTTGTGAGGTGGATCAACCCGGCCTTGGACACAGCTGAGGTTAGTCGACGCTTTGGCATCCTACGCACAATAGGCCTGCTGTCAGCGATGCGGTCCGGAATGGGACATTGGCACTCACCATGCTGGAACCGTTGGTGTAAAGGCCAGCGACGGATGCCGAGATGAGGAACGAGCCCTTGTTTGCGCGCAGCTCGCTCTCAGCGGCCTGCATCACCCAAAGGTGGCTCATGACATTCGCCTGGTAGATCTTCATCCAGTCCTCGTCCGAGACGGACTCTGAGCGTTAGTCGTTGCGGCCTGCGCATCTCGCTCGCCATATCAGGCCATCCCTAAGACACCAACCCTTCCACATCATTTCATCCCCTCCCCAGATCAAACCTACTGAGGTCAGCCCATGAGGCAAACTTGGTGAAGCCTTGGTTGGACACGACGGCGTCGATCCCTCCCAGCCCCTTGATGGCTTCGGCAACGATTGAGTCACACCCTTCGTGCGTAAACGCGTTCCCCTGGATGACGAGATGGCCCTCCCCAGGGAGTGACTTGCAAAGCTCCTCAGCACGCTCCTTGCTTGCGGCATAGTTGATTGCACAAATCGCACCACGCTCAGCTGCCTGTTTGACAATCTCCGCCCCTAGGCCACGAGAGCCGGCCACAACGAGAACGCGTTTTCCCTTGAGCGAAGGCATGCTGGCGAGTGCGGGACAGTGGATCAGATCTGGTTTAATGGATGTGTGCAAGAGTTCGAGGCTGGTTATGTGAGGCTCCAAGTGGAGGTCAGTATGTGCCAACAAGACGAGGCGAGAAGGTGGGCATGCCGGCTAGTTGGACGCGTCTTGCCGCTATCCGACCCCAAGCGACACATCGACACGGCTCCCGCGCACCTCAATACATGCACTGTGCACTAAGGCCAAAAACTGATGGCCGTTTTGAATGCCCGTAAGTCGTCTATCTGATAATCGACGAGTGTTGCTGAAATTGACGTGAAGCTCTAAGCTTTGGTCATCAATCTCGACGCGGGATGTCGCTGCGGATCTCGTATCTGCGGCCATGAGCGAATTGAGTAGTGACAACCTACGAACGGCCATCTGTCGCCCGCATCTCCGAGATTGGGATGCACAATAATGATAATAAGTGCCGGCCGGGCATGGATGGATCATGGACGACTAACAATAGGCTTTATGCAAAGTGAGGTGGAATCGAGATGGCAGGCTCAGCTGTGTAGCCTTGTTTGGCATAATAAAACGTCTCCAGCTCAACTCCTCTACTCCTCAATCACACTGCCTCCTTATCAATCACAGCGCCCCCTCAACGCGGTCGACCTGCAGGAAGAATGTCGATGATCGCCGAAGCTGATATCGCTGCCCACCCAGTGGCGATGTACATTTGGGGATGTCGCCAACCCGGCGCAAAGTGAGCCCGTTTTGCCCACTGTCAACGGAGGCCACTTGTCATCCCCGTATCTGCCACGTAGCAATTAGGCCCTCCCTGTGACGTGAGGACCCCCTGGCAAATGGAGTGCGGCAGACAGACTCCCTGGGCAGCTCGTCGTCGGCGACACCGACCGAGAGCCTGTGCAGGAAGCTACTACCAAATTCCCCAGGGCCATAGCCAATGCTGAGGCTCACATTCACGTCAGCTCGTCTGTTATGGCATGAGGCGCCGCAGCCATTCCCACGACGACTTTGGCTTCTGTGCTCGGAGGAGCGATGGCCTGCAGTGGTGTAATAGCTTGCTTCCAGGTTCCACACTCCCACCGTAACTTGCAGACGATCAGAGAGGTTGGGATACCATGGCTGGCGAACCATGGCTCGAGGATGCAGGAGTGTCGGACTGTCAGGGGAGTGGTTGGGAGGGTGTCGCCGGAGAGCTTACGTCCGGTGTCCGATGATTACAAAACCCTGCCTGATCGGCCAAGTGAGCCGTTTCTCAAGTCACCGCCAAAGAGTCTCGGCCGAGACCGGAGGGGGAGGGCTTTGGTCTTGAAGTCGGAGCGAAGGAGAGGTGAATTGCTCTGGGGCTGCATGGATGAGCGGCTTGAGATGTCAGGTTGTGAGATTGGATGTCAGAGTGGGAGAGGGAGGTCAGAGCGAATGCGAGCCGCGGTGATTTGAGTCATTTTGGGTGGGGCCCTTTGTGAACGCCCGGACCGAATGAAGCGACGTGATTATTACATCCATACCAGTAGTCATGATCATCATTCCATTCCGCTTACATTGCCATTACTTCTCCATCACTCTGTCCATCATCGCCGTCCGACGCATCCATGTCTTTACAAGGACAGGGAGATAACGGTCAACCTTTCTCGGTGTTCCCAGTGAGTAGCCCATCTCGGTGGCTACCGCACCGCAGCTCTATCGGCTATCATGTCATGCCACCATCATCCGCCATTCTCCGTTGGCTTGCGAGTCCCCCGTGCTGACATCCACAGGAGATCACCCCTTTCTCATTCACGCAAGGATCCTCGTGAGTCAAGGCGATGTGATCATGGAGACGGTGTCGGAGATTGAGGAGGCAAGTGGATCGAGGGCCGCTTGCCGCAATCACAACTCGTCCGACGTTCGAGGGGTAAAGCATGGTCACTCTGTCTCAGATGCATTCCATCAACAGTTGCCTTAATCCCAGCGTGACTGGACGAAGCTTACACAAAGTGCACTACGGAAGGCAAAGGCTGTTCAGAACTGCAGCGGTGGGTCACTATGCAACTGTTTGAGAGATAACTGTGCTGATAGGATTAGCATGCCGTCGACGAAAGACGAAGTGCGATCGGCTGTGGTAAGTGCAGCCAACACATTTAAGGTTGAAGAGCGAGAAACTGACCACAAAGGCCTTGCACGCCATGTAAAGAGTTAGTTGCATGTACACGGCAAATCAACTAATGTCCAGCCGAGGGGAAGCCAACCTCTGTGAACAATATGTGAAAGAGCCAAATGACAAGCCAACGTACGTTAACCAACCGCCCATAAGCTGACATACAGGGGATACACCCATGTACTCGACACGTCCATCCTCGCAAACCGCGTGGCGCAGCTCGAGTCAGTGCTTTCGCGTTTGTTAACGCGAGTCGACTCGGTCGAGGTATACAGTGACCTATTGCACGACTGGAAGGATCCACTCCCTGCATTCAAACCCAAAGATCAGGAGGAGAGAGAGGGATTGGCCAAATCGGAAGACTCGAAGATGGAGATGGATAAGTCAGAACGACCAGCGAAACGCCGCGACTCGCACTCGACTGAGTCGTCTAGGGCAATGACCAGCGCCTTGACGTCGGCCATGGCACCACCACCACCTGCCAAGACAGGAATGATTGGTATGACGCCAGCACACTTTGTCACTCCAAACATGTCAATGGACACCGGGAGAAGCGGCAGCGTCGGCAACCTTAGCGGCACAACCATCTCACCTACCGCATTTGGGCAGCAAAACATGGGAATGGACATGAGCTATCTGGGCGGTACAGATCCAGGCCCATCCGCGTGGCTAGAATTCGGCAACAGCAACAAGCCAACCCCACCAACCTTCCCCAATCCCTATGCCGATAACGATGATGCACGCGGTGCCTCGACCTCATTTGAGCCAGCGAGCAAAGCTCCCAGCGCACACGAGCACGACGCCGCGTTGGCATTGGAAGGAATGGCACTGGGACGCGAGCTGCTTGGAAACGTTATAAGGAGGAGCGAGCCGCGAGACGAGGACGGAAATAATGAGCCAACACCTGGCTCGCCACTAACGTTCTCCAGCTTCATCCACCACAAGCGCACATTGAAGTCCGAAGGTCAGCTCAAGAGATTCCCACAAGTACAAGAGCTGCCTAGCATCATATTTGGCAAGTATATTATCAACCACTTCCTGGAAAACGTCGACTTCCGTTGGCGCTGCCTCCACCGTCCAACATTCGAACAACAATACAACGAGCTGTCTAACAAGCTCCGCACCAAGTCTTTGGAATTCTACCGCGAGGAGTTGAGCACGCTGGCCCTGTACGCGTCCTGTCTCGCAGTCGGCATCCACTTCCTCGACGAGGATGGATACCGTGACCTGAATCTCAACGAAGAGCAGGCCGAGAATCTGGCTGCGACGTGTTGGCGTGTTTCGTATGCGGCCCTCGAGGCAAGCGACTGGATGCAGGTGCATGACATCCGCACATGTCAGACCATCATGTGAATACCAAATTGACTACTATAAACTGACGGCAGCATCGCGGGTATCTACCTTTCCAGCGCGCGTCGAGCCAACCAGCACTGGACACTGTTGGGTTCCGTGACCAAAGTCGCCATGGCGCTCGGCCTCGCTAGCGTGCCAGACGAGTCCAAGATTCTAAGTCGGGAGATAAAACGAATCCCACCAAGGTGGCGTAGCGCTATCGACCGTGAGGTGGCGCGTAGGGTATGGTTTTGCCTCCTCGAGCTGGACCAGCTCTTCGCCATTGAATACGGGTTCTTGTACCTAATATCCCCCGAGATTAGCCAAACAACCGAACCAGCCAACGTCAACGACGCAGACATCAAGGCCGATCAACCAGTGGTCTCGCTTCCACGAGACACATACACTGTGCGGATTTAGAAGTTTCGTCAGCTGACGACAGGAAATGTCCTACTTCCTCCAGAGGCTGCAATTGTTTTATCCTTTCCAAGGTGTAGTGCAGAAAGCTCGTCGTGCCGGTAGAATGCGCTACAATTTCGTTATCGAGTGCGTAACCCCCGACGTCAGCCGCTGATGTCCAGAGCGAACGAGGAGCTCCAGCGAGCGATCGCCAACACCCCGCCATTCTTCCAGCACGACACCGGTACAGACCATCTTGTTGACGCTGGCCAGTTATACAAGATTAAGCGCGAGTCGATAGCTCTCAGCGAAGGGGCCGATCTCCGCCTAATGCGGTTGCACCGGTACTACTTCTCTGAAGCGTGCCACAACCCGTGAGTTGATTGGCCCTGAAGGAAAACTGATATCAGTCGATACCTGCTGTCCAAACAGACATGCTTGCAGTGTGCGCGCCGTATCCTCGGCGAGCGTTCGCCGCGCCTTAACAACCTTCACTACTGGGGACACACGTACTGCATGTTCGCCGCCACCATGGTCATGATCATCTATCTATCATACGCCCTTCCCCAGGAACTCGATGAGGCGAAGGCACAGGCCGAAAGCGGCATCGCTCAGTTGAGGTAGGGCACATGTTAGGATCCGTTCACTGACCACAGATCGCTCTCGCGTAAGCGCCGCACCGACCTCGGCGAAAGTGCGGACGTCCTTACGTCCCTCATGAACGTCCAGCTCGAGCGCCGAGTAGACGCTCCGAGCAGTGACTTGAAGCGCAACTTCTCTGAATTGGATAGCAATGAGTGGGAAGGATGGCTTCCAGTGAGTCTCGTGTCGAACTGTGCAGCCGCTGACATCAGCCTGACCTTGTCGCTCTCGCGCGTATGAATCCAGGTTTCATGAGCGACTTAGCCCACCCTGGCGAAAATCAACACGCAATGGCTACGGGTGCGACGGGCCAAGATAACACTCTCATGTTCGAAAGTATCCTCGACGACCTGCAGTTCAACCAGAGCAACTTCATTCTCATGTAGCCAGATATCATCTTGCACAACACGTCCTAATCATGCATTACTCATGGTTGTAACCAGAACTACTTCTCTACTGAGTGAGCACTTTACTCACGAAATTGCCGCATCTCGTCTGACCATGCCGGCCATGAGCAACAAGTTACCCACGGGATGAAATACACGTGGTAAGACGCGGAATCAAAGTTCCCCGCAACCGGGTGGCGCCTCCACCTCCACTTTGTCCCACCAGCGGGTCATCACTACTGATTCCTACTTCGGTGTCATCAAACGACGGTTGCTGCCTCATAAACACTACTCATTTCGACTCTTGACCGGGTGGCCGTCTCAATCATAATGTGTCCTGCGACGGAAAGCCCCTCAATATGCTCGTCTTCAAGAGTTCCGCCGCCTGAACTCGATACTTTGGAGATGCCTCCCGCCCACGTCCTAGCCCACCGTAAATATCGACCTCCCAGTTGATTTGGATCAAGCTCACCACAGTGACTGACGCTCATTGCCATCCTACGGACCTCGACCTATCAGAGGAAGACTACTCAGAGGTTCCACTCGGTGGCCTCGCAGCTATGGCAACCAACGACGACCAACAGGCTGTGAGCAACCTCGTTTCAAGACGAGGCTGGCCAGTATCATCGTCCTGCGCGTCCATACGTGGGCCGAGAGTGGTGGCATGTTTTGGTGCGTCCTAAAGATACGGACTGTGTTTATATGGACTTCAGCTGACCCCAGGGTACCACCCATGGTTCATTCATCGATTTACGCTCGGGCCGCCTAAACCCAAAGCGGAGCACTACAGATCGATCTTTGCACCGAAGGCTGGGCAGGAGAGTGTGCTTGACGACATTCTGAAATACCTCCCCGAACCCGAAGACTTTGCCCCCTACCTCAAAGAAATGCGCGTGCGGTTACGTGAAGCCAAGGAAGCGGGCCTTCTCACTCTCGTCGGAGAGATCGGTCTTGATGCGTCCTCGCGAGTGCGAATACGCAAGAGCGACACCGAGTCCTTCCTCTCTCCCTTTAAGACAAACATGGCTCACCAGGTTGCCCTGGCACGCGCCCAGCTGGAGCTTGCGGACGAGCTTGCTCTCCCGGTCTCATGGCACTGTGTAGCATCCTCCGGTTCCACCCTAGAGATGTTCCGTGACGCTTTCCCCCGTGTCACGGTTGACATTCACTCTCTGGGCGGCATGGCGCCTGAGTTCCTGCGCACCATGGCTAAGCTCTGTCCTAATGCGTACTTCTCCCCCTCGCTTCTGATTACCGCCCGAGGTGGCGCCGGCACTGACGCTGTACGATTACTCCCCCGCGAGCGCGTGCTTGTGGAAAGTGACACCCATGACTTGCGCCGGTGCACACCTCTCGTGTGGGGCGCCGTGAAGTGGATTGCTGAGTGCCGTGGGTGGAAGCTTGAGGATGGCAGTGACGACTGGGAGATGGAAGAGGAGGACGAGTTCTTCGATGACAAGGGCAGGCTACGTGAGCCAAGACCTGACGAGGTGTGGACGGTGCGCACGCTTGAGCGTAATTGGGCTCGGTTCATGGGGCTTATTCACTACTAGATTGCTAGAGCAGGCTGCGGCTGCTGTGTATATTATGTGTGTTCTTGCTGTATCCTCACCAGGTCGTCGCCAACCAACTCGCGGCTACATCTATTAATAACATACCAGGCTCCAGAACGATTGCGCCACTAGTATGGGCAGGAACAGCAACAGACTCTGTCCGGTTCACGAGCGATTGCGGGTTGGCATTTCATATCGTTGCGCATTAACCGATGACGCTGGGTTCATTGCATGAATTGGGCTGCTCCAATCCCCATCCAACCACTTACACTCCCGCTCAATGGTCTCCTTGTGACACCGCATACATCAGCATATACCGCGATTCCCGTTCGGGAGCCGTTATCTTGGAAATCTCCCACGTAGTCTCGTCTTCGAACGGGAATACCACTACCCTTTGCACATAGTTTTGTCGGATCCTTATCTCGCGTGAGACTCGCCCGTCTGCAAGGTTTGTGTTTCAGCCTCACACAACCGGCCAGCAACCGGTATACGCGGCAAATATGAGATCACATAGCAGGGTTGCCGGCTGTTACCAGGGATTTTAAGTGGAGGGAGATGGTCCCATGTGCTGCCGGAGTGCTACAGTAGTCGTTGCTATGTCCTTTGTCTAAGTCCTAATGATTTTATTAGTCGGCAGAATTACGGGGAGTTTGCGGTTGTGCGTGCCTGCCTTTTTTAGGTTGTGGAGCCTTGGTGTACGTGCTTTACGGCCAAACAATGGGCCGCCGGCCGGCCCGGATGGAACCAAGTGCCTGATGATATCCGGCGACTTGGCGACGACGTTCCTCATACGCCTCCCCCGGGGGCACAGTCGGGTGTACACAGACAGTCGCAACTGCTATCCACTGATCTACTGCTAGCGCTGAACCTTGGCCTCAGGCTCATCAACAGCCTCTCTGGGCTGGCTCCGACAATGGGTCAAGCTAATTGTCAATGACGATCCATATTCCCGTTCGCTCCTTGTCCGTCGTTGCCGATATCACCAACGAAAGTCGCCGACTACGCCCGGGCAACGGCTGATACATGCGATGGAGCCTGACGATGAGTTAAGGCTGCGCGTGGGGAAGAGACTTGAACAGACATATTAAGACGCCGAGGCCCCACTTGCCCCGCTTCATCCCTCCTCCAACATCGCAGTACAATCCACTGCATTCCACTTCTCCACAACACAGGACAAGTCCTCACCTCACACGATAACACTTTTCAACACGAGCCGGCCTCGTTAAGAAACATCATGTTTTCCAAGGCCATATTGTTCTGCCTATTCGCGGCGTTTGGGTATGTTTGAGCTGCTTTGGCAAGATGCTGACGCCAGGGGTTGGGTTTTCGGCTAGTGAGCACACTCTCGATCATCTTGGGGCTTGTACTAACGGAAAGTGACATTGGTTACATTTCAGGTTGGTCAAGGTATTGTAGCAGAGTTGTGGTTAATCACAGGCTGTTTGATCATGGAACCTTTCGTTGAAACCATGGGCGAATTTAAGGACGGTGAATGGGTCCTCTCCGCTAGTCGCCAGTCGATCATTACCTCGCTCCTGTCCGCTGGTACCTTTTGCGGCGCCCTCCTGCAGACTCTCACAACCGACAGCTTAGGCCGCAAGTACAGTATAATGTTCTGGGGCGCTGTCTTTACTGTCGGAACTGTCATCCAAACCTCCTCTTTTGGGTACGAGCAACTCACGGCCGGTAGAGCTGTCGCCGGTATGGGAGTAGGAGCCCTATCTGCCATTGTGCCTCTGTACATTGGTGAGGCAGCTCCCAAGAAGTTACGTGGTTCTCTTCTTGTCCTTTACCAGGTTCAGATCATTTCTGGACTTTTCTTGGCGTACCTAATCAACTTTGCCACCCACAAAATGCCCAACAGTGGTTCATGGAGAATCCCCGTCGGTCTCCAGCTGGCCTGGGGTTTACTCCTGATTCTGGGTGCAGCCATGCTACCAGAATCTCCTCGCTTCCTCCTCGGGAAGGGCAAGGAAGAGCAGGCTCTTAAGGCTATTGCCTCCCTGAACGGCTGCTCGATCGACGACCCAAAAACTCGGGAAATGGCTGAGGAGATGGAGGATGCCATTGCGGCGGAGAATGCAGAGGGCAAAGCCAGCTGGCGCGAGTGCTTTGAGTACAAGAATGCCATGCTTTGGCGCACAGGTAACGGTGAGTTGAAGGGTCATTGGTAGAAGAACAACAATTTGACCCCTTCCCCAGGAATGATGGTGCAGTTCCTCCAACAGTTGAACGGTCAAAACTGTAAGTTGGCAGGGTGCTCACGAGACCCAAAAGAAGCTAATAGCGCTAATATAACCAGTCTGGTACTATTTTGCCCCTATTTTCTTCAAAAAAGCCCGGATCGATAATCTGACGCCTTTTACAATCCAGCTCCTTCTAGGTGGTGTTTCCTTGATTATGGTTTTGCCTGCCATGTGGACCATCGAGCACGTGGGCAGGCGTAAGTCGTTGCTTTTTGGTGCAGTTGCGATGGCTGTTTGCGCCCTCACTGGCGGACTCGTTGGGCACTACTACACCGACTCGCCCGGCGTACCAGAGGACAAGCAAAAGATTGGTGGAAGCGTTCTCGTCGCTTTTGCGATCCTCCACGTTTCGTTCTTCTCGTGGTTCTGGGGTCCGACGCCCTGGGTCATCCTCGGGGAGACTTTCCCGCTTCGCGTTCGGTCCAAGTGTGTGGCGCTTGGTGCGAGCACAAACTGGTTCTTCAACTTTGGGCTTGCGTTTTTGTGAGTTTGCAGGTTTAACGTTACTTGTGCATATGCTGACCTACAGCTCCCCATTGATTGCCGAGAAGATCGGCCCTTTGATCCTCCTTATTTTCTTTGGCTTCCTTTGCCTCGCAACGGTGTACACGTACTTCTTCATTCCGGAGACCAAGGGCATCACCCTCGAACAGGTCGACGAGCTGTACCGCTCTGGGACACCCGCGTGGCGCTCGACATCGTGGAAGCCCTCTGAGCACCCTATCCTGCCTCGCAGCAGCAACGACGAGAAGAATGGCAGTTCGCACCAGGAGCACGTCGATGCGGCTGCAGTTTTCGCCAAACGGCCATCGAGGGTTTAAGGCCTTAATAGGGATGTGCGTTTTAAGGAAACCGACGAGGTTAGTTCACAAATCGATATTGTCCTCTTTTGTACAACTAGTTGTTCTTGAATGCAGCAGGATAATAATCGTCATTATTGATTACATGTCAGAGACGTACACGAGCAACGCCATAACATACTCCGCTAAGAGAGCACCACAACACAACCGAGGGTCCTTCTTGTGAAAAAAGTGCTATCTGACAGCGCATACATACATGACGCAACACACGAGAAGGGCTCCCGGTTGTGTTGTGGTGCTTGGTGCTCTTTTAGCGGAGTATGTCAAGGCGTTGCTTCGTTGCTCATGTACGTCTCTGACAACATTGCAGAGCCGGGGGTCAGATATGTACAGTCCTCGAAACAAAGTGTATGCTACCCTCAAATCTGCTGTCAGAGAAAGGACAGGTCTGAAAGTGGCACCTTGGCAGCCCCAAGTTAGGATTGACGCTGTCGATCTCTTCTCTCTGTTTGTGTGTCTCTCTCTCTCTGTGTGGGGGTGTGTGTGTGTGTGTGTGTGTGTGTGCGCGCGCTCAGCTTGGGGGGTTGAGTCAACCAAACATCCACCACACCTTCCTTTCTTCCTGTTAAACTCAACTTGCTCATCCCTTCATCCCTTCATCTCTTCGTCTCTTCATCTTCTATGTCCCCACCTTTCACCTTGCACTTATTCTCTCACATCAATTCAACTCGAAATCACGTTACCACGCCCTCCGTTCTCCTCCACGTCACACGCCAACGGAACAAACAGTGCAATGTCCAGTGCAGCCATGGCTGCCGTCGCAGTTGTAAGTTTGGAACCCCTCGATTGCCGCCTCACCCCAGGATCGTCCCCGCTCGCCCCACCCCGACCCCCGTGTCGAGAAGCTCCTCTGTGAGATTGAGGTCCTTGAGGCACAGCTAGGGTGAGTGCGTCTCGAGTGAATAGAGAGGCCCTCTGCATCATCGGCTACCGACAGCTCTCCCCCCTTCCTTCCGCCATCACCCTTGGCCATGTCTGTATAAGCAGCTGACACACAGCAAGGACAAAGACGCCGACGCCATCGTTCAGCGCCACATCAAACTCCTGCATACGTACAATGAGATCAAGGACGGAGCGCAGGCTCTTATCGGAAAGGTTGGGCCAATACCTGAGCATGCACTGACGCCAGTACGCCCATCTCACGCATACGACGGTCACCGCTGTGCACCAGGAGCTAGGGCTCTCCCTTACAGAGTAGTGATGCGTAGGTGTTGATGTTAAGCCTCAACTGCCACCTCTACCTCACGTATGCATCACATACACTGCTATAGCTATGCTGTTTTGAGGAGCGAACTGTTGCCGGTAAGTGGCACAGCCGCCCATGCGCTACGCGCTCTCCCTCGCAGCGGCTTACGACTGAGCCGAAGAGATGAAGAACGACTTGGAGATCGAGCCGTCGATGGGGGCGGCCGGGAGGGGGTTGGCCTTGGGGAGCTGGCTCTGGTCGGAGGTGAAGCCCTTGGAGCCCTGGACGGTGGAGTTGGTGGTGGAAATGTCACCAGGGGGAAGGTCGCCCTTGATGAGCTTCTTCCAGGCCTCGTGGCACTCAAAGATAACCTCGGTGGCGTACTGAGAGTTAGCGCCGTGTGTTCCACACAAACACGCTGGGACAACTCTGCTGTCAAAGCCGCACTCACCTTCTTAGGCTTGGCCTCGCCGGAGAAGGCGAAGACGTTCTCAGGCTTGCCGTCGGGGATCTTGTAGATGCGGAACCACTCGTTGGTGGCGCGGATGAAGCCTGGGAGGTGGCGCTCGACATCCTCAATGTCGTTGAGGCGCGAGGCAAGGGGGTCGTTGACGTCGACGACGATGACCTTCCAGTCGGTCTCACCCTCGTCGAGGAGGGCCATGATGCCAAGGACCTTGACCTGCTTCACCTGGCCGGTGTAGCCGACAGCCTCACCGATCTCGCAGACGTCAAGCGGGTCGTTGTCACCGTTGGCGTTGGTCTCGGGGTGCTTGTGGCCGGGGTCCTCCCAGGTCTGGGGGAACGCACCGTAGTTCCAGATGTAGCCGTGGTGGGGGAAGCAGTTGCGGACGTAGCGGAGCTTGCCCTTCTTGGTGTCTGTGTGTTAGTTGGTTCTCAGGCAGTCGCACGTCTCGTCCCAGTTCGAGCTCGCTCCCAAGGTCATCTTCTTGTCTCGCGCTTCATCCCACACTCGAGGACTCGGTTCCCCACACCCCTCCTGTCCGGCTCTGCACACTAATGCCTACTCACCTTGGAGAATGGGGTTGAAGCCCTCCTCCTTGGAGATCTCCATCTTGGCGTTGGTCCAGCGGGGAACCTCAACGATCATGTTGAGGATGCCCTGGGACTCGTCGGCGTAGAGGGGGATGTCACTGGGGTGCGGTCAGCATCTCGTCGCGTCTGATCTCTTCGTGTCTCGTCTCATCGGAGGAATGGGGTGGCTTGCTTCGCAGAGCCGCTCCGTGCGCCTCTCCATCCCATCGGCTGGCCGGCGGCATGCATAAGAGGTAAATTCCTCAATCTTCATCGCCTTTCCCTCGCTATGCACAGGGACACGCTCGCTACCGTCGAGCGCGTCGAGAACGCGAGAAGAAAGCTTTGCGGTTGAAGTCGGGTTTGGGTTGACGAAAACAGGCACCTCAAGCGGAGTAGTTTCTGGGGGATGGAGATTGCGATTTTGGCGAAATTGGATTACTCACTGGAAGGGGGAGACGACCTTGCCGTCCTTCTCGATGAAGACACGGTAGTCGAGGGTGTTGGGGGCACCGACGGCGCGGGTGGTGTACTGGGATGCCATTTTTGATGAGGATGAAGCTTGCCTTGTGATGTGATTGAGAGTTGTAGATAGACGTTTGACGGCAGAAACTGCAGACATGGATGAATGGGATTGGGGACGTGGCAACGGATGGTCCATCAGAGGAGGCTCTCGACTTTGACTTGGGGTGTCTGGGGTGACTTGGGGTGAGGGGTGACTCGGGGGGTGACTGGGGTTGACTGGGGGTTGACTGGGGTTTGTGGGCGGGGGAATTGAGACGGAGGGGGCAGCGGGGAGAGCGCTCTCTTACTCTGGCAATTGTCACCGTAAATGAACGTGAATATCACGCCATTTACAACCCATACGGCTACTTTGAACCCTGCTCGTCCCGGTCACCTCGACTAACACGACTATTACTTACTACTGGGACCAGCTTCCACCTACCACCTCGCCTTCTTGCCTCCCTCGCCTTCACACCGTGCTTACTTCGGTCTCAGAATGGGGGGATAGGGCCATATGGGCTTGACACCCTTCTCCCTGGCAGCTGGCAGCTGGCAGCTGGCAGCCCTATCACTGGCACCGCCGAAATCCGTCTGCTATGGCCGCCATGGCCGCCCAACTAGCCAACCACCGAGCGCCTTAACCCCATCGGACAAAATGCGGCTTGGGATTTATCGTCGTGCGGAGCTGCCGGAACTGATCGGTGCAACTGCCGGGCGGGCGTCGAATTCGTCGAAATAATAAAAGGGTTACCAAAATAAATAAGGTCAACACTTTAGTCACGTGAACTATTGCCACGTGGGAGGTAACGGAAGCAAAATCGCTTGCCGATCACCAGTTGATGACGAAGGATGCGTGTTGCTCGTGGACAGGTTGCTGATGAGGTTGACCAACTGTCCGTCAACGCCAACGCTTGCAACAGCAAAGACTCAGTCGACCACTCTCCAACCCTTCCTCATTCTTACTCTATCACTCAACCACTCAATCACTCAATCACTCAATTCCGCGTAGAGGCGTCCCTTTACTTGATTTCTCGGTCGACATGGAGTTGGTGGCTAACGAGCCTGGAAACAACAACCTTCGGGTCCCGTTGTCCTCCCTCCAGGCAATCGACCCAGATACCTTCGACTGGAACGCATACTGTTCGACCTACAGGGGTAAGCTTAGGCACTTTGTACGCTTTCCTTGCACACACCACTGACGACAGGTCGCGCCCTCATTACCCGCCTCTCCCACATCTCCAACCTTGTTCTCTCCCAACCTGATGCCCCTCCAAATGCTCTCAAGCTCGGACGTGCGGCAGCTTTCCGAGCCATTCCCCTGATCAAGGAGAAGACATGGGATTATGCGACATATCTCCGTCTTGTTGGCCAAATCGACCAGATTCTCCATCCTGATAAGGTTCGCGGGACCGACGAGGCGATGGACATTGACTCTTCGTATGGCAAGAAAGGGTCCGAGGCAGAGGGCAAACCCGACGCTGTGTGGGTGGAGGAGACGCGTACAAAGGAGGAGGCCGAAGCAAATCGGCTCAACGTCGAGCTGAACGGATATCTCTCCAACCTAATCAAGGAGAGCATTCGCGTGAGTCTCTTAGCAAGGAAACGCCCGGGCACGCTAACGAAAGCTCACATACCTTGCGCAAGCGGAGCTGTGCCTCAAGACCGGTTCTCTGCCTGAAGCGCAAAAGGCCTTTCAACAAGTGCGCGAGTACTCGAGTGGACCAGCCCATCACGTGGAACTTGGACTGGCCATCATAGAGGGCGCCCTTCAGTTCAATGAGACTGGCCCAGTGTCAGGAAACGCGACCAAGGTCGAGGCGTCGCTTGACCGTCTGCATCCCCCGACGTCTGGTAATGCCCCCGTCAGCTCGACAATGACACGCGCTCAGGTCGAGCAGAGCCGTGACCAGGCTGCCCGTTCCGCCGAGGTGCGTCGCGCCGTCGGTGTCAAGCTGCGCGTCTCGCGTGGACTTCTTGGGCTGTCACATCGCGAGTATGCCCGTGCGGCACGTGAGCTCGCCGAAGTGGGCGAAGAGGGCGGGCTCCAGGATTGGGATGGTGCGGTCATTTCCACCTCCGACCTCGCCTTCCTCACTGCCCTCTGCGCTCTTGCCTCCGGCTCGCGCGACTACGTACGCCGCATCATCCTTGACCGCCCTTCTTTCCACTCTGCCGTCAGCGACTCACAGGCCTGGATCCTGAGTCTCGTGCGCGCATTTATTGGGGCGCATTACGGCGAAGCGCTCGAAATTCTTGATAAAGCTGAGGTAGGTGTCTCTCCATGGATCACTCTGACATCCGGCCATACCTACTCCTCAACCCCTTCCTCGCCCGTCACACGCCAGACCTCCTCCTACAGATCCGCCAGCGTGCGCTGGTGCAGTACGTTGCACCATTTTCGTCTGTCCGCATCTCGCAAATGGCGCAGGCGTTTAACACGAGCGAGGATGTCATGGTCGCCGAGGTGTGTCAGCTCGCCGAGGGCGGCAGTATCAAGGCAAGAATCGACCTCGTGGACCGTGTTGTATCCATCAAGAGCAAAGATCCCCGCGCAGATGCGTTCCGCTCTGCTTTGGAAGGCGGGCAGAAGATTACTGCTCAGACGCAGGCTAACGTGTTCCGCATGCGACTGTGAGATTCACCAGTGGTAACCGATCTGACATTACAGGAAGGAAGCTGGTGTGATCGTGGATTTTTACGGTGAGGACGAGGGCAAGAGCGGGTCCAAGCCCCTTGGTTCTTCCAAGTCATCGCGGTTCAAGGACTGGGGCATGCGTATGAAGGGAGGGTGGGCTTAAGAGTGTTGTACAAACCATGATACTTTGTAGACAGCATGTGCAGTTGAGTGCATGGATATGGTGGTGGCGTCATGGGTGGAGGTGCGGAATCAAATTGGCCGCCATATTTTGGTGACTGCGATCATGTTATGCTGCACTTGCACTTCGTTGTATCTTCACATTCAACACTCACATGTCTGGACGCGACGGACGAGCCCGCCTACCCGCCATGCCTGGACAAAGCAGGAGGCCTCGAGCATCTCTCGTTGCTGCAGCGGAGGCGCAGGCGGAGACGCCTGCGGAATCCATCGAGCCGGTCGCCGCAGGTGCCAACATCGAGACAATGCTCGCACCGGTCGACGGCCTCCTCAGCGGGGCCAACCAGGGCGCTATGGAGATTGATCCGTCACTGGACGCCCAGGGACCTTATGATGTCGCACCATCACAGCCCGTTGCTCCAGTCCCTCCTGACGTGAAGCCCGTCATAAGGCCGGCCACGCAGCCCACTGCCGGGCCCTCGTCAGCTCCCATGGCGTTGTCGCGCTCAGGCTCAGGTCCGTTATCCCGCGGAGCAACGCCAGCAGCAAGCACGGGAGATGGGCCTATGAAAATGAAGTTCAAGCCCAAGATGCCTATCCGCCGTGCAGCGCCTCAGTCTGAGCCCGAAGTCAAGCTCGAACCTGGGACACGGGGGCGGGGCCGCGGACGTGGGCGGGGTGTGGTGCGTGGCGGACGCGGTGGCGGCCGTGGGGCTGCACCCATAGCTACAGTCGCAGCAGGTCCTTTCGGCGGTAACCGGCCAGCAGGGGGTAAGTTGAGTGTCCGCCGTCTAGCTGACCCACAGCGATGCGCCGTGTGGCACCGCCCCCTCCTCCACCGCGCAACTACATGGCAGACGTCACGTCGACGGAGGTCTACTCTGACAATGAGGAAACGGGGATCGGCCGTGGAGTGATTGACATCGAAGAGGTATCAGGCTTGGGCGAGTCAGCGCCTACCTCCATTTACCGTGAGCGTGACCTGGACGGAGGCAAGGCGAAGGCAAAGGCCGAGGGCAAAGCGAAGATCAAGGAGTTGAAGAAGAGGCGCAAGGCCGCGCGTGCTGCCCGGGAGGCGCAGCTGGCCGCTGGTGTTGCCGCGGACGCTGGCTCCTCGGGCTTGAGAGTCAAGGACGAGCCCGTTTCCCCAGTCGCGGGCAACATGCCGCTGCCGGAGATTCGACACGGCGACTCGATGATTGCGGCCGACGCGGTGCAGGACCGCGATGCGGAGGGCCGCCGAGTGCGCGCGACGACGACGCGCACGAGTCTCAGCGAGACACCCGACGTGGACGTCGCCAATGCAGTCAACCTGTCCGAGAGTGAGGAAGAGGAGTACGAGGAGGACATGGAGGGCGACTTTGTCTATGTGCCTGGCATGGATAACCCGGAAGACAAACTGTTCATGTTCCAGTTCCCATCTTCGTTCCCTCGCTTTGTGAACCCCGCGCCCGTGGAGGTACCAGACGACGACAAGGACGACAAGGGCAAGGAGAAGGACGGCGAGAAGAAGGAGGAGAAGAAGGACGACAAGAAAGAGGACGTCAAGCCTTCGCCCGCGGCGTTGCGGAAGAAAGGCAAAGTCGTCCTACCTCCTCCCGAAGGTCGCATCGGCACGATGTGCGTCATGAAGAGCGGCAAGGTCAAACTCGTGCTTGGCGACGGCGACTCTAGTATTGTAATGAATGTGAGCAACCCCAACGGCGGCATTGTGAGTGCTGACTCCAGGTCTCGCCGGGTGTGCCAACCATGTTTGTCCAGCAGTTGGTGCATCTCGACCAGAAGCGTCACGCGACAACTGTGCTGGGCGAGGTGCACAGAAACTATGTTGTCACGCCGGACATGAACCGACTCCTCGAGGAGCTGTACGTCAACGGGGGGGAGACGCCCGGCGATCGCGAGCGCGCGGCCCGGATCGAGGAGTTGCGGATTAAGCGGGAGCGCGGACTGATGAAGATGGAGCCGAGCTCGCCATGAGCTCGTCAGCGGTGTACCATGGACCCAGCTGCGGAGAGGAGAACGTAAGGAGACGTGAGGATGCACCTGCATGATTGCAACGCTTGATGACGTATACTGGGCGTGTACTGGTCGATTCTTTGGCCATCGTGGGCGGCTGTGTGCTGCCCGACCCCACCTTTGACCTCCACCTCCACCTCCACTCTCACCTCCACTCTCCACCTTAAACCCGTGCTGCAGCACTTCGTCACCGCCCATCATTGCTCCATCTCAATCATTCATCCTGCGTAGAGATTCTTTTCAACGGGGTCCTCTCAACGTCGCAGTGATTGTTCGGCAACCTCGAACACCTGGGACCTCGAACATACATCGGGGACGCTGACAGCTGTTCTAAACCTTGACTCCTTGCGCCTGAAGCCCCTCGCCACCGGCCTTCAAGTCCTTCGGCATCATGGCGTCGTGCCAAACATGCATGTCCGAGCTCCGCGCTCCCCCCGCCTTCACGCCGTCATGCTGCGGTGCACCAGTCTGCGGCCCCTGCGTGGCGTCCAACCCCCGGTTAACTACATGGGTCCCGTGCCTCCGTTGTGGTGCGAGCTCGACCAAAACCCCCAAGCCGGAGTCTCAGTTGGCAAAGGATCCGACGGTTAAAACGACACAAGTGATGGCAGGAAGGGCGAAGAAGCAGGCCGAAGTGGACGACCAATTTGTGCTCATTGGCAGCGACGACGAGGATGAAGAGGCTGGAGGGGAAGAGGAGGGCAAAGGAGAGCAGCGAGACGGGGAGCTAGGCGGGGGTAACAAGCCCCTCTCACCGGAGCCAGAGCCGGAGCTCGTGGAGATTACGCACGTGCCCCGGCGCGGGGAGACGTTGCTGACCATTGCGCGCAAATATGCCACCGATGTAAGTCGCTCGCCTTTGCGGTCGGCATTGGGTTGGCTCGAAAGCGTGCAGACGCCCTCATCCTAACCCGAGTGCTGACATCAGCCACACACCCTCTTGGTCCTCAATAACCTTCCTCATGCCGCGCTCTATTCTAACCCCTCCCTCATTCGGACGCGTCCCAGCCTGATCGTCTCCCGCCGCCTCATCAATGCGCGGGACCAAACAAGCGTGGACGTGACCGATACGCCTGAGCGGCGGGCGGAGCGGGCACTCGCGCGCTTCCAGGCAGTGTCCAAGACCGAAGAGGCCGTGGCGAGGGCGTACCTCGCTCTACACGATGGTAGTGGGGACAACGCGACGGGCGAGGCGTTCCATCGAAGCTTGAGTGGAGGGGCGGGAGAAGAAAGTGGGGAGACGGTGTGGAGTTTCGAGGACGACATTGCGGAGAAGAAGGCAGCTGGTGGGGATGTGACAGGGCCCGAGGCCGCGCTGGAGCATTACTTTGACGACGAGGCCTGGGCGGCGGGTGCTAGCCGACCGGTGAGAGGGAAGGATGGGCGGTGGACAGTTGTCAGTGCTGTACTTCCTAACGGGGTCCAGTCTAAAGAGGCATGATGCGAGTGTTAACTCTCCGAGGCGTTGGACTCGGCGGTCTCCCAATGGGAGACCGAGAAACTCTACGTCTCGCTTGTCTTCAGAACGCAGCGTATGCTGCAGTCTCATCTGACCTTGTTGTGTTCAGGCTATTCTGCAAAAACCTCGCAGTTCGTGTTGTCAAGCTTAACAGCTTAAGGCAGAAGTCGGTCTATGACATTCCTGGTCCTCCGCCGTCCGCCACTGTTGGTCACCATTGTAGGTCACAACAAGCTGGCTATGAGGTCTTCTCTCTCGTTCCATGCGTCTGGGGACCATGCTCACTGGTTTTAGGCCACCCTTACTGTGACACCCTTCAGCCGAGGGTTTTAATCACCCTCGTCTTCTATTGAGGCATCGGTACGCGTCATTGTCTGGGATGCAGCACTCCGGGGATCGGATCGGGACTCAGCGGCTCGGTCAGGCCAGGCGGGTTCGGGTGCACTTTGGAGCGACTGCGGACATGCGGACATGCGGATGTGCATGTGGTGTGCATGTGCTGCCCTGGGTTGTGACCAGGCAAGGTCCACGTGTCTAGCGCGTTCTTTGCCAAAATTACGCGAGGCCGCTCTTGGAGCTACAGGTGGTGATGCATACTTCTTCCCTCCGTGACCCAAGCCAGTGGGGTGGCATCTGCATCCGATTGTCAGGTTGGGAGAGTGGGCGCGTTGTTGCCTCCCGTTTGGGACCTTCTTTAATTCATTCAGGAAACCTGTACTCCTCCTGTGGAGCACAGCTTGCACGTCACACATCAAAGCCTAAAACAGGTGGGGTACAGTGGAGCCACACCGTTGTGCAGTTGCAGCCACAGTCGTACAGTTGCTCGAAGGTGCTCGGTCCCGACTTCGCCGGGTATCCCTCTCCCCATGTTGCAAGAGCTTTGTCCTTTGCTGTAGTCAGCCTCATGCTGTAGTCACGCGGTCACGCGGCCTCGACCACCGCAATTACGTGCTCCGGTATCAATCTGGATGTTGTGGGAGGAGCTGGTGTGGTGCGCACCACCAGAGCTGTCGTGTTATGACGTCTGGGCAGGCACAGAGGAAGTTCACCAGTTTTTGGGACCATCAAGACCATGTCCCACGGGTTACTCTCACTGGTCAATGCCACCATTTTGGCTCCCGTCACTATCTCGATAGAGCGTGTTGCCGCCAGCATCTACTGTTTCGACATGGTTTTCCAGTTGAAGGACAACGAGCCTGGCGGGGTCGTCGATGAGCTCGGCATGCGCTATCGCCTTCGTGGTGTCTGGCGCATGTTGCAGCGTCCCATGCAGGTGTCACCCCACTCAAGGGCCATGAATAACACCGCGCTTAACGTGGATTCAAACCAATCATCACAGGACGAAAAACCATCCGAGGACGATTCGCCCGTGAGTATCGTCGTCGTCGAGGCCAAGGAAGACGAGGTGGACGAGTGCCCCTCCGTGCTCCCGGACACTGCGTCGTACATTCACGAAGGATCTTTGCCCTCGATGGAAAGTTCACGCCGAACACTCGACCGCTTTGGGCGTTGGATTATGCACTTCCTGACAACGTTCTGGAACATGCGATTTACAAGTGCCCATCTGGAACAACAGTATGAACGAGAGGTAGGTAAATCTTAGTGCGGAATGCGTGTCGCAGAAACGGAATGTGGTTGCACCCTAGCGCGCGGGCGGCTACTGAAGGCAGGCGTGGTTTATCAGAAAGCATTCCGCAGTGGCATGCTCGGTTCTATACAACATCTACTGGGTCGCGACAGTGGCACTACTACAGAAACCACGCGTGTTTGAAGTTTGGGTGAGTTGTGCCGCCCGAGCAGCGACATTGACGGCAGGCGTACTGCGCCGTTCCACCAGTACTTTCGTTTGCCCTGTTCATTCTAGTCCTGCTCAACACCCCCCGCATCAAAGGGTGGAAATGGGTATATCAGGGAGTTCTCATGCTTACAGTGTGGTGGTGGGGTTTCTGTGTCACATTCGAGTTCTTCGCCTCTGGCGTGAGTAGGACGCGACTGTGTCCCCCTAACGGTAGCTCGTCCCGCCGGCCGAGAACAAGAAAATCCCAGCAGGAGGCTTTGTCAATCTCCTTGGTGTGCTCTTGGGTCTTCCAAGTCTTGCCATTTTGACGATGGACGCGAATCGGACTCTCTACCTCGTGCCCGTTATGGCATGGCTCATCATCATGGGTCGAAATCTCGACGTCAATCGCAACATCCCGCTCATCTTCTACCGAAACCTCATCTACTTTGCTGTCTACCACATCTTCATCACGCTCATCTCCTACTTGAGAGAGCGTTCCGAGCGCTCACTGTTCACTGTGCGCATCCAGCTCAAACATCAGTATCGCGCAGTTCAGTCGGCAGTCGGCCACGAGCGAGATGCCGAGAACTTCAAGAAGCAGTTTGTGTCATACATCTTTCACGAAGTCCGCGTTCCCCTCAACACGGCCGTCTTGGCATTTCAGAACCTCCTAGCCGAGGGCCTTTTCGACAATGCGACGCCGGATGAGCAGGAAATGGTCTACGGCCTGACTGGCAGCCTGTCGATGATGGAGAAGGTGCTCAACGATGTGCTGAGCTTCAATCGCATGCAGGCTGGTCAGTTGTCCCTCACCAGCACGCTCTTCGACTTCCACCAGGCGATCCGTGTCGTCGCTCTCAGCCATCGCGTACAGGCTGAAATGAGTAACCTGGCTTTGGAGGTTGAGCTCGACCCGGCAATTGAGCAGCTCGGCGGCCTCTTCATCGGCGACGAAATGCGTCTACAGCAAGTCGCGTCCAACCTTGTATCCAACGCCCTCAAGTTCACCCTGTGCGGCTCGGTGCGCATCGTGACGCACCTCGTCCGCGTGCGCGACCAGGGGGAAGACGCCAGCTCTGATACGACCAACCATTCGGCTGGGTCGGACAGCCGACGACCTTCTACGCGCAGCAGAGGTCCGGACATCGAATCTACCGCCTCAAACGGACCTCGGATGGCCGCGACCATTCGTGTCGAAGTCCAGGACACAGGTATTGGGTTGCGCAAGGAGGACATTGTCGACAACAAACTCTTTTCGCCCTACGTCCAGACGGAGATAGGGCGACGGCAGGGCGGCAAAGGATCCGGGCTAGGACTGGCGCTCGTCCGCCAGATTGTTAAGCTGTCGCGCGGCCGGATGGGTGTCAACAGTCAGATTGGGCAGGGGAGCACATTCTGGTTCGAAATCACCTATCCCGTTCCCGAGGGCCACAAGCCGAGAGAGAACATGCCCGAGATGACCTCCAACATCCGACCTGCACTCAGTCATGGCCTGTACTCGTCAATGCACTCCCCGACCACGCCTGCGCGCATGGGCAGCTCGATCGCCTCCTCGGCCCCGTTGCTATCCTCTGGATCTGGCGTGAACTCGACCAACGAATCGTTCATGAACGTGGCCGACTCGATCCGACGTGCATCTGAGACAACGCCAGCCACGTCGTCCTCTGATTTAGGAGGGCCGCCTGTCGTCTGTGCCCCCAGTGCTCTGTCCACTGCTCTGTCAGTTACCCAAGGGTTGCCAAATGAGCCGAGTCGGACAACAAGTCCCGTCTACGCCGCCATGGCCCAGAGGCCTTCGGCACCGGTGTCTATACGACCCACACTCGAACGCGTCGTGTCTGTGGCTACCACCGCTGATCACGAGTTGGCGGAGCGTGCTACCAACGTCCCATCGACACCTGTACCTCCGGCTCTCTCCCCCCTCCAGCCCCACAACCACCCACATACAGCCCAGGCAGCAGCCCACCCCCAACCACCAGAGCCTCAGCCCGAACCGCGACTTACCAGAATCACCGAGCGCGAACGAGAACCCGAGCCCAAAATCCTGTTAAGCAAACCGCCAGAAGTGCTCAAAGAGGATATGTCTAAGACTGAAAGGATGTCCAAGGCCACCACCTCGTCCGCCTCGTCCGCCTCTTCCTCAGCTGCATCCAAATCTGAAGAAGAGGTTAAAGCTCTCAAAGCACTCATAGTCGACGACGACGTGTGGGTCACAATCCCGGTCCCTGTTCGTGCTGACTCCAGCCTCACACGCAAACTCATGTCCCGCATGGTTGTGCGTCTGGGCCACAAGGTCGCGACCGCCGAAAATGGGCAAATAGCGCTCGAAATGATCCGGAAGGACAAGTACGACGTGGTGTTCCTGGACAAGTGAGTCGCATAAGTAACGGCGAGGACCAGGAGCTGACAGCCAGCCAAATGCCCATCATGTCGGGCGTGGAGCTTGCGCAATCGCTACGCGCGACGGGCGACAGCGTGTTTATTGTTGGATGTACCGGCAACGCGCTGAGGGAGGACCAGGTGGAATACTTGGCCGCGGGGGCCGACTTTATCCTCACAAAACCAATACGCCAAGCCAGTCTGCAAGAAATGCTGATCGAGGCAGAGAGAAGGCGGCAGAGGTAGGGATGCGCGTTGAGAGGGATGTAGATCTTACTGTAGCCAGTAGTAGCCCAGGTGATGCGACCAACTGTGGCTCTCGAGACCTTTCACGACTGCAGGGGATTGGGATGGGATGAGAAGGGAGGTTCAAATAGAGGCGATCATGTTCATTAGTAACACCCACCCCGTTGTTGGCAGATATGCATATTGTACACTCCAGCTCTGGCGTCTCTCGTCGTCGTGATGAGGCGGCGCTCTGTGCGCCATTTATCCCGTCTTGATACGGCGGCCGACCTGGGCCTGGAAACCGGCCTTGATGGCCGCGACGGACCGGCGAGAGCCACAGGTCTCGCAGGTGAGGAAGTACAGACGGTTCTCTTTGCCAAGGAGAGTGTCCGGCGACCTGCAGATCTTGCAAGTAACGTATTCGACTGAGCGTTAGTTGGGATCTGGGGCAAGGTGGTAGACAACGCCGCGACACGCCTCCACACCGACTCACCAATGTACTTGCGCAACACATTCTCAATCTGCTTCTGGTTGAAACGACCACGGAGGATGAGACGCTGGGCGGCGTCCATAGAGCCCTGGGTACCCAACTCAGCGTACAGGAACATGAGGACGTGCTCGGGCTGGCGGTGGAGACGACGGCAGATGTCGACAAAGTTGGCAAACGAGGTCTTTTTCGTTCCCTCACGCGTGACCTGAGGGGGCACGATGGTGAACCTGCGCTTCTCTCCGGCAAGCTCGGGGTTGTTGACATGCAAGAGGGTGTAGAATCGCTTCAGGAGCTCCGGGTATGTTGCGTTACGACCCTCAGCGACCCACTGGTCGACACCAGTCTCGGCGGCTCCTGACAGGTCTACGGTGTCCTCCTCGGCGGCCTTCTCAGCATCAAGCTCGTCGAGCTGGAGTTAGCTATGAAACAAATGATACGCTTTCGGCAGCGGTGACTGCAAGGGGGAGGCTTTGACAAAGCCACGGTGGCGGGGTACTTGCCACCTTCCCCACTGACCCTCCCGCCGCCCCACTCGCCACCCACCTCAGCAGCAAAGTCCGCCGCAGCCTTTTTCTTCTTCTTCTTCATGACCGGCACGTCGTTCCCATCAGTCGCAGCTGGGGAGTCGCCGCCTTCAAGGTCGAGTGGGATGTCCTTCTTCTTCTTCTTCTTCTTTTTGAGATCCCCGAACAGGTCACCGGCGTCAGCCGCGGGCTTGTCTTCGGCAGCAGGCTCAGGCGTCGATGTGCCGGTGGCGGCGGGCGCCTCGGCGGGGGCGGGGGCGGCAGCGGGAGCGGGAGCGGGTGAAGACTCGGCGGCGGGGGCGGGTGCCTCTTCGAGGTCGAGGGGGATTTGCTTCTTCTTCTTCTTCTTCATACCAGCGAACTGGTCAACGAGAGGGTCGGCCACTGTGCGTTAGTCAGAGCGCCAGCCAGGGTGCGATGAAGGAGGGAAGCTTACTGATGGGCACAGAACAACCGGGTGGCAAAGTCGTCAAAGGACGTGGAAGGGAATAGGAGAGAGGGAGGGAGATGTCTCGGCGATGTTGCCGAGTTTTTAAGGTGTTGTTGAGATTGAGAACAACGACGACGGCGGCGACGACGACGAGAGGATGATGGAGATGAGCACGAGTCGGAGCCCTTGCGAGTCGAAAGTGCACGATACACGATGAGCAGGCACAATGCATGCGGCGCAGAATATTTGATTCCGTCGATTCAGGTCTTCCTAGGTCTTTCCGGGTGCCACATGCTCATTCACCGTGTTATATGGGCCCGGTCATTGTCGGCGTTTTAAATCCGTCCTTCTCCTTGGTTAGCCTTTGAGTGGTGGTTGGGTAGTGGGTGACTGGACTATTGGTGGGTGACTGGAGCTGGATAGGGCCGTATTTCGGGTCTGAACGGATTAACGGAACCTTTTTTTGGAGACTTGCCTTTCCCCCCACCGAGGCTACTGATTTACTGACCCCCGCCCAGGTAACCCCTGCCCCAGCTTGCCCAGCCTGACTGCCTGCCCTCCTGCCTGCCCTCCGTCGCTCGCTGCCATCCACTACTCGTTGCTGGTTGTCGACATCTCACCCCTCCATCCTCACCACTCTCCCTCCTCTCCCCCCCTTTCTCTTCATCCCTCCCAAAATGTTCACCCGTGGCGCCCGTCCGGCCCTCACCGTCGCCCGCACTGCTTCCAAGCAGCAGCAGGCCGGCATGGCCACTCTCAAGGAGATTGACCAGCGGTGCGTCTCGCTTTCCCTTTCGGCTCTTCCAACCTTTCGGAGCTCCTCGCCCTCGATTCGCCGAAGCCCCCTCTCCACCACCCCACACGTCTCTCGGCGCTCTAAGATCCACCATTCAATGCGCGCACGACTCGAGACGACGAGACCGGGCAGAGCGGGCGAGGGGGATCCCGAATCTGCACTGAATTATGAATTGCGCTGACAGACAGCCTCAAGTCGGTCAGGAACATCGAGAAGATCACCAAGGTGCGTTTAAAGCGCCATGCCGCCCGCTGACGTCGCAGTCGATGAAGGTCGTCGCCTCGACCAAGCTCACCCGTGCCGAGAGGGCCATGAGGGAGGCTAAGAAGTACGGTGCCGCCAACAACGGTTAGTCTCGCGCGGTCGAAAGTGGTCGGAAAGGGTGGATTGGGTGACAGGGATGAGGCGAGGGTTCTGGGAGGCTGGGCCGGGGAGAGATGAGCACTGGAAAATCAGGCAGTGCTGTGAACAACTCCAATCGCCCTGCGTTGCTATACGCAGTGTCGACGTTAGTGGAGCAGAGGATAGGGGGAGATATTTGCTCGAAGAGTCGTCGTGCACTTCGGTCGTCTTGTCTAACACACAGAGCTCTACGACCACGCCAAGGTCGACGAGGAGGAGGCCGCCCGCCCCGAGAAGAAGGTCCTCTACCTCGCCATGTCGTCTGACGGCGGTCTCTGCGGTGGTATCCACTCGTCCATCACCCGTGCCATCAAGCGCCAAATCGCTGAGGAGGACGGCAGCATTGCTATCGTTGGTGACAAGCCCAAGTCGCAGATCTCTCGTGTCTTCGCCGACAAGATCAAGATCTCGTTCTCGGGTGTCGGCAAGGACGTGCCCACCTTCGCCGAGGCCTCTGCCATCGCCGACGAGCTCATGAAGAACGCCGGCGAGTGGGACGAGGTCAAGATCATCTCCAACTGGTACATCTCGGCCCTCTCGTACGAGGCCAAGGACACCGTTGTCGTTGCTGCCGACGCCCTCCGCGAGGCTCCCGGATTCCAGCAGTACGAGATGGAGGAGGACGTCTCCAAGGACCTTGCCGAGTTCTCCCTCGCCAACGCCATCTACGCCAAGCTCGTCGAGGGCCACGCCGCTGAGATCTCGGCCCGTCGTACCGCCATGGAGAACGCCTCCAACAACGCCCAGGACATGATGTCCTCGCTGCAGCTCCAGTACAACCGTGGTCGCCAGGCCGTCATTACCACCGAGCTCATCGACATTATCACCGGTGCCTCGGCTCTTTAAGCAAAACGTTGTCATGGCAGCGGATAAAGATGCATGAGTAAAAGGGCAGCGAGCGAACATGCGCGTCGACCACGCCTAGCCTATAAGCGGGCGTTGAGCGCATAGTCGCGAGTAAGCGTAGTGCCAGGAGTGTCAAATAGATGTGCAGGGTTGTCTAGCTGGTTCCTACTAACAGCTGTGAAAGTGAAGTGGTTGGCCAGCGCGGGGGGAGTTCCGCGTTGTCACAGAGATGGACCTGCAGTCAGAGCGGGGCGCCGAGATTCTAGTGAGAGCTGGCGGTGTTTGGGACGGAGAAGGCAGACAACCAGCCATGGGCGACAGCCGGTTAGCACAGATTATGACGTTTGGCGTGAGTGACTATCTCTGCCCGGTTGAGCATGACGCACGACAACAACCACAGACCGCCATCATAAGTCCATGTCATGCTACAACGTATGTGCATCTCTCTATTTCTGTCCATTATATCTTTATTCTATCTTCCATACCAACATGCCCCTCCATCCACTCCTCGCAGACATCTTCCGGGCGGCCAACATCGACCCGTCGACACTGACCGGGCGCGGTCCGATCGTGCGCGGACCAAGCGGCGCGTACTTTGCCAAGACGGCGCGGGGCCGCGCAGCAGACCAAATGCGTGGCGAAGCAGCCTCCCTCCGTGCGATGGGCGTGATGGCTCCCGCAGGCCTCGTTCCACGCGTATTGGGCTATGTCGACGGGGACGTGTCGGCCATGGTCAGCGACTACGCCGAGGGCGGGAGCGGGAGTCAGGCAGCGTTGGGGCGTGCTCTTGCCCTCATGCACCGGCCACCAACCGATGGGAAAGAGGGAGCGGAGAGTGTGGAGTACACTGGCAAATTCGGCTTCTCCGTACCGACACACTGTGGGGCGACGGAGCAGGACAATACATGGACAGAGAGCTGGGAGGTGTTCTTCCGCGACCGGCGACTGGGAGACCTTGTCGAACGTATCGGGCAACCGCGCGTCGAGAAGAGCTGGAAACGATGTCTCCAGCGGTGAGTACTGTGCAAAGCTAACATCCTGACGCCAGCGCCGTCCCGTTGCTGCTGCAGGATATCAAACCTGCTCCAGTCCCTGTTCCGCTGCACGGCGACCTGTGGCCTGGGAATGTGGCTGGTGCGACGATTTACGATCCAAGCAGTTACTATGGGCATGGTGAGGCGGATTTGGGTATGACAAAGATGTTTGGAGGTGAGTCGCTTTGACCATGCGAGGAGTTGGTAGCGGAGAGATGGGGGATGCAACCGCAGGTTGCATCCCCCGTAGTTGTAACTCTAACGGCAGGCTTCTCTAAAGCATTCTACGACGCGTACCATGAGATTCATCCACGAAGTGAGCCGCACTACGAGGAGAGGATCCGACTGTACGAGCTGTATCATCACCTCAATGTAGGTTCAAGCCAGTATTAGAGGCTGACCATAGCATGCGCTTATGTTCGGGGGCGGGTACACCCAAGGAGCAGTGCGGATCATGGACGAGCTAGCGGAATGGGCCGACGGCGTGGAGTGATACAAAGGTATAGATAGATTGTAGATATTCAAGTTCTGAACAATGCAACGGGTTCAGTATTTACGGGCGCGAACGGGGGTGGCAAGCTAGCAGTATCGGTTTTGCACGTAATTAGGTGGGTATCATAGTCTACTCGGTAGTTTGTCCGTGAACAGCAAGTATGACGGCTCGACGCATTACGCAGAGCAGGTATGAGGCGTGATATCGGTACGGATCGTCGTCGGAGCCGTCTCAGCAGGCTCTTACTTGTAGCCGTTTGCGGCGTTCAGCGCCCCGTATCTGCGATCGGGCTGTCCGTTCGCAGCCACGGGCTGCGGGGTTCCGTCCATCATGGGCTGCCCTTGGTTCATGGGCATGCCCTGCGGACTGGAATACATCACCTGCTGCTGGCCAGAGTGGGTCATTCCCTGCGTCATGTGAGGTTGCTGGCTTGATTGCATTCCCGCGTTCATGGCCGCTTGTTGCACCTTCGGGGGCATGCCCTGCGCGTGCGTGTTCTGCGCGTTCATCGGCATCCCCTGTCCTTGTCCTTGCCCGTTCATGGGTACCTGCGCGTTATGCATGCCCTGTGTGTTCATGCCCTGCGCGTTTACCATGCCCTGGGGGTGGGACATGGGCTGCGCGTTCGCGGTGCCATGCTGGTATGAGTTCGGCGCGTTCGGTGCCACACCCAGTGCATTTATGTGGCCTCCTTGCGTGCCAGCGTCGTGTCGCCCAGGAGCCAGGGGCGATCCTTGCGTCGAGCCACCGTACTGGCCGGTAGCTGCAACAGGCGATGGCGGCACGCTACTGTCATAGTGAACACCCGCCGCGGTGATGGGCGTGGCGGGGGCGCTGCCAACGCTCGCAGCACCGACACTGGGCACACCCGCGCTCGCCGTCGCAAGGCTTCCTGCAGCGCTCTTAGCTGTGTACCGCGGAGGTGGGCTAGTAGCCGTATACGGCACTGTCACACCGGCGCCTGGAGCCTGCTCAACACGGAACTCGAAGTTGAGCTCGCCAGTGTTCTCGTTGTAAAGAATAGCGGCATAGTTGCGGCGCGCGAGGACGTAAGGTCTCTTGAGAGGGGCGCCGTTCGTGTCCTTGGTGAAGAGCGGGAGCATCTTTTCGTCGGTGTGCTGTTTGTGCAGAGTACGGTGCTTGTTGCTACTAAGGAACGAGACCATCTTGGCTGCACCGGCAGGCGGCGGGGTGTTGACAATTGCCGAGGTGATCACGTTGAGCATGTACCGGTGGTCGTGGCGGGGTTGAATCTTGCGGATTCTCTTCTTTGTGAAGAGGCAGCCAACAGCGGCAAGGTGGACGTCACCACTGAGGAAGGTAATGCGCAGGTGTTGAGACTGCGCGATGCGCTGCATCTCGAGCACGAGCCAGTTACGCTCCTTTTTATGTACGTTGGCGCACCAGTGGTCGTTGAGGTCGTCCAGCAACTCGCTGGCCTTGTCGAACTTGTTAACCATTCCGCCAAGGCCAAGGGCGTTGGCACGGGCAAGAACGTTGAGGGGGTTCCACTTGGCACCGAGGAAGTGCTCTAGGAAGGACATTCGGGGGTAAGCGAGCGGTACCCCGATCTGGATGATGAGATGTTCAACATCGCGCGGAAGGCGCGCGACAACCTCCCTGAATAGTAGTTCATACGTCTGCCTTGTCACGACTGTGTGCAGCGTGCGTTCGGCACGGCAGTCGAGTGCGAGCATGTAGACCTTGGGGCCGAGGTAGACACCAAGATGGTGTGAGTGATATGGGATGTACGCGCCTGGCCCACCGATGACAATCGAGGGCGCCGGGTGTGAGCCCCATGTCTTATGGTTGATACCGTCGATCTCGTCGTTGATGAACAGCTGGAAGATTGTAAACCAAAAGTAGCCTCGGGAGCCGATGTGCGAGAAGACGGGCGACTTTTGCGTCGCGTCGTCGTAAGTCCCGAAGCCATCGATCAGGTCGTGGTCGTCGAGCATGTTCACCATGGGAATTGTCGCGTTGGCGCGTCCGAACGCGTTCGAGCGGAAGATTTTGCAGTAGTGGTTGAAGCTGGGATTAGCAACCGGTGCAGGACAAGTTCCAGTCACGTACTAGAACCGGTCGATGGCATGGGCCATCTCGTCCGTGAGAGCGTAGGTGATCTTGGCCTCTCGGTCTGGGGCATTGATCCAACCTAAGGTCAGCTGATGCAAGCAACCATGAGTCTGCTTACCTTGCAGCTCCGGCTCGCGGGTGATGGCATCGCAGTAAATCTGGTCACCTCCACCCATCATGCAGTGGTACGCTTGCTGATAGTGGTAACCCAGGACGTCCTCCCACAAGGGGTCGTAGCCTGACCCGAACTTGGTGCCCTTAAAGTCGTCGGGGTTGACGCCTGAGGAGAAGCCTGTAACGTCAGCGTACACAATTGGAAGTATGCCCAGCGCTGCTGTTCTGTTCCACATCCTTCAATAAAACCACCTCAAGACAGGCGTGTTGTCACGCAGCCATCGGATGCCTCCAGATGCCTCCACCACACGCGCTCCCACTCACCATTGCATGAGTGCGCGACCCAGCGCATGTTCTGGTTGATCGCTGGAACGCAGAAGCGGATTTCAGCACCGCCGTTGAGACTGTAGCGCACTGAGGTCTCGGTTCTCTGCAGCGGCACCTGGATCATGAATCGCCAGAATGAACACGGCCCGTCGTCATCCACGTAGTTGAAGATGCGCTGCCCTTGGATTCTCTGCATGGGCATGATCTCCTGCTCGATGGGCTGCTGGTCCGACGAGGGAGCCACATAGGGGTAGAACGACAGCGTCAAGAACGGTGGCGGGTCAAGAATGGAGCCGCTGGGTGTTAGTACTATGGTAGCTCCGTGTTGTCCACAGCCCATTACAAGGGCCAACTTACTCATCGGCGGTGACAACCATGGCCGCACCGTGCCACACGTTGTTCATAACTGTGTAGTAGGACAGCATGGGACCGCACCTATTTGCGTCAGCACGACGCACACTGCCCAATATCCTCGACATACATGAGCTGGAGGTGCGGGTCCATGGCCCGCTCAACACTCCAATGCGCCTTTGTTCCCGGCATGTGGTCGTCCGGCAACTGCACGGCCCCGTCGACAGTCACTCCTTGCAGCTGGCCCACAGCCGCCTGCTTGGCAGCTTGAACGACGCTAGCATTGGGACCAGGACTCGTATGGGTACCACCGGCCTCGCCGCCAAGCTCCCTCGCACCGCGGTCGAGAGCAGTGGCAGGTGCCGAGTTCTCCTTACCGCCCTGTTCATCCTTCTTCTCCTCGTTCGCGCCATCCTTCTCGGCAGCCACGTTCGTGGTCGGAGCCTGTCCTGAAGCTACGGCTTGAGCGTGTGCAGCTGCACGTTGAATATTCTGGTATGGCTCGTTTACGGGGTGAACATTTCGGATGTCTTGATGGTCGGGGTCAGGAAGAGGGGCGTCTCTGTCGTGATGATGAAAGTGGAGAGATGGATGGGAATAATACGAGGCGCGGGCCTCTGCTGCAGCCTGGCGGCTTAGATGCTCGGCACGGCGCCTCTCTTGGAAGCCCACTGTATCCCTGTTTTTGATTAGCGATTAGCGAGGGGGGGAGGGGCCGATCCAGACTGATAGGGGGGAGGCGTGGGTGTGGGCGTGGGCGTAAGCGTGGGAGGGATACGTACATGATTTTTAGATTGTCGGTATTAGGCTATGAGAAGCGAGGTGTTGATAACAACGACGCGTAGCCAAAGTGTAGTGTGGATGAGGTGTGGATGGAGGTGTGGATGGCGTAGAGGTGTAGGAGTAATAGAGTCTAAGTGGTATGGGAATGAGAGAGACGGTAATGTCTTAGGATGGATGACTTGGAATGGAGTAGTGGGTAAAAGATAAAAAGGTAAGGGTGTGAGAGTAATCGAGTAGGGAGGGCCAGTCGGGGATGGATGGATGATGACGATGAGGTGAGACACAGCAACGGGCAGCAGGGTTTCTTTTTGTTTGGCTGGAATACTGGAGTTGGACGGGCGGGGTGAGTGAGTGAGTGAGTGAGTGAGTGACCTCCTTGGGTGGTTGTTTGTGCGGTTTACGCGCACAGGGCGAGCGGCGGTGCTTTGCTGCCCCCCCTCTGCACCTGCCAACCTGCCATCTACCCAATCAACCTTGCCTTGAAGCGCCTTGAAGCACCTCTCAGCACCTCTCAGCACCTCTCAGCACCTCTCAGCACCTCTCAGCACCTCTCAGCACCTCTCAGCACCTCTCTCTCTCCAAATCGAACCCAAAACTAACTGCTAGCCGCTAGACTGGCTACCTATTTCTCCGCAGCTACGGTGAATGTTACCCGAATCAGACTTTGATCAAGACCAACCGACGTCATACATCATCCACGCCAAGACCACAACAACACATCTACCCTAGAATACAAGATGACGTATCCGGTTATCCTTAACCATAAACAATCACAGTACAACAAATACTTTAACTGCGTACCTCACTTTTGCTTGATACAATCACGTGACTAACTCACGTGGTTTGTTTGGTCCTGAATCGTGATGTCTACCCAAGTCCAGTCAACCGACCAGCGCGACGACCTACGCGCCCAGCGCTTCCGCTAACCTTGACCTCCACTTCGTCTGTCCTCGCCGTTTCAAGCGCGTCTGAAAGATCAATCTCGGTAGTCGATGCTCGTGTTCATAATCACATCTCCGGCCTCAACAACATCAACACCATCATCAAACGCCCAAACCTCATTCAGAAATGTGCGGCGTTTCTGACGAGCACCATGAGCACGGGTCACAACGTATACCCCCTTCCAGGTGAGCACCTTCCGCATCTCTCATCATTCAGTTGAACACCACGCCCTCCCCTTTGCTTCCAGTCACTCAATAATGTCAGCGCTGCCGAGCCTCCACCCAGTATTGCGCAGCCCAGTAAGTCAAGCTCAGACTCTTTGATTGAGCTAACAACCCAGACTCGGACGAGTAAGTCGACCCCCATCCCGTTTTACGACAGCCGCTGATACTCACCCAACACCACTCAACACAATGTCACACACTTTACCTCTCCCATGCTTTTCCAACTTTCCTCCTTCCACCTGCGCCCCATATTCATTCTCGCACTCAGCTGTTTTCGCATTCTAATCTCAACGGACAACCACCTCGGCTATGCTGAGAAGGACCCCGTTCGTGGGCAGGACGCCATTAACACCTTTCGCGAGATTCTCGAGATTGCGCGAGACCAGGACGTCGACTTTATCCTCCTGGCCGGCGACCTGTTTCACGAGAACCGCCCCAGTCGGACATGTCTACACCAGACAATTGCATTACTGCGGGAGCACACACTAGGTGATAAACCCGTGTCCTTTGAGCTGCTGAGTGATCCCATGGACGGTGCAGCCCCGGGCTATTCGTGAGTCAACCGAAGAACGGAAGGAAGGACCGCACGACGCACCCAAGATGGACCCAGACACTTAGTATAGAAAATTGATTGCAGGTTCCCGGCCGTCAACTATGAAGATCCGAACCTCAACGTTGGGATTCCAGTCTTTTCCATTCATGGCAACCACGACGACCCACAGGGGTCAGGACCAGTGAGTGACGGTGATACATAGGTCCGATGATGCCCCTGACACGCAGGAAGGAGCCCTTTGCGCGCTCGACGTGCTGTCCGTCGCCGGCGTGCTAAACTACTTCGGTAAGATCGACCTCCCATCGGAAGACAACGACGATTCTGGAGCGCAAGGGAAGAGTATCAATATTCGCCCTATTCTCCTACGCAAAGGCACCACACACCTTGGTCTGTACGGCGTCGGAAACATCAAGGACACCCGATTTCACTACCAGCTGCGCTCCAACGGGGTCAAGATGTTCATGCCCAAGGACGGCAATATTCCGTCGGAGGACTGGTTCAACCTCCTCTTGATCCACCAGAACCGGTGATCTTCCCACACTTGACAATGCTAACACCAGTGTGAAGCATGGACCGCAAATGTCCGTACCAGAGGGGATGTTCGATGACTCAATCAAGCTTGTCATCTGGGGCCACGAGCACGATTGCCGTATCTGGCCTGAACAGGTAGAGGGCAAGCCTTATCACATCACGCAGCCTGGAAGCTCCGTAGCAACAAGCTTGGCGCATGGAGAGGCTATCCCCAAGTAAATTATATTGATCTCTCAACGGTTGACCGCAGGCACGTCGGCATCCTCTCCGTGCAGGGCGACAAGTTCCAGATCGCAGAGCTTCCTCTCAAAACGGTTCGACCGTTTGAGATTGACGAGATTGTCCTCGCTGAAGAGGCGGAGCGTGACGGGTCCAGGGTCAACCTCGAGGATAAGGACACCATCACGGCCTGTCTGCGAGAGAAGGTGAGTGCTGTTCCGTCGCGTCCGCGCTGATACCAGGTAGAGGAGCTGATCCTGAAAGCCCGCCTCAACTGGGAGGAAGCGCATGACCCAGAGACGGAGGAGATGATGCTGCCCTTGATTCGGTTAAAGGTAAGTTGTGAGGTTGCCCCTTCCCTGACGCCTGCCAGGTTGAGACTAGCGGAGCCAAGGAGATGACCAATCCAGTCCGCTTCGGTCAAGACTACATTGGTCGTGTGGCAAATCCCCGCGATATTCTCCAGTACTACCGCAAGAAGGTAGCCGCTCCCCGCAGTACGTGCCTCCCGTGCGGTCCTTACTGATGTGAGAAATGGCCAACAATCCTGATCAGCCTGAGGACGCCATGGACGAAGATGACGATGATCCCGCCGCAATCACTACCAGCGATAGGTTAGCAAAGATTCGGATGGCCAACCTCGTGAAGCAATACCTCCAGGCGCAGAGCCTAGACATTCTTGTCCCTGGTGCGATGGAGGACGCCGTCATGCGCTTCGTGGACAAGGACGACAAGGATGCCATTAAGGAGTAGGCCATTGTCGCGACGCGTCTGACAACAGTTTCGTGGTAGATAGTCTCAAGTATGCCGGCAAGAAGGTTGCCGGTGGACCTCTTGTTGATGAGGACACTGTGGAAGAGCAGGTGCGTTTCTCATGACTTGAGCTGTTCCTCCGGAGACGATTTGCTGACTACTCCCAGTTGGCACAGATCCAGGCAGAGTTCGTCGCCATAGGCACCGCGTGAAAGATTGCCATGCTGAAACGACACCAGGGCAGAGGAACGGTGGGCAGATAATCCCAGGCCAGAGCCGGCGGCTGGCAAAAAGGTTGGTGATGGCGTGAGATGTGACTAACTAGTCAGAGCAAGAAGAAGCAAAAGGATTCCGACGTCGACAGCATGGGTGGGTTGGCTGGGTTTGGTGATGAGACTGACTGCCAGCGGCCGAGGACAGCATGTACGGGCTTTCGTTGCTATGAGAAATGGTCCAGACTGACACTAGGATGGAGGAGTCTGACGATGAGCCACAACCTGCCAAGCGTGGTGCGAGGGGTAAAGCCGCGACGAAAACCACCAAGAAAGCTACTAGCAAAGGCAAAAGTCGACTGGTGAGTAGGGGACGCTGAGATGTTTAACGCCTGGTCTGTGGCGCTGATGTTCTCAAATAGTTTGATCCCAGCGATTCTGACGTTTCGGATTCAAACGTTCCCGATGACGTGAGCATTGAGTCGGGCGACGGGAGTCGCAGTCCGCGGAAGGCACCTGCTCGTTCAGCTGCTGCACGGCCGGCAGCAAGCAATCGAGGCACCGCCAAGAAAACTGCGACGGCATCGAAGGCGACGGCGAAAACGACAGCGACAAGGTCCACTCGTGCCGCCGCGACGTCGTCAAGGGGCCCCCAACGACAAACTCAGCTCAGGTAAGTCGTTTCTCCTCGTCGCGTGCTTGGGCTACTATCCACGTTGTACCAGTTGACATTCCCCACCCTGCATGCGGAATGATTTTCCAGTCGGAAACCCTGAGCCTCGGTGGATATGCTGACGTTCTTCCTAGTTTTTCAAAGGGATCCGGGTCAAGCAAGGCCCGCGGTGGGGGTGGGAAGCAGCTGGTGAGTCCGCCGTCGTGGAACATGACGAAGTCTCACAATCAATTGCACTACAGTCAATGTGATTGATTGGTATTAACGTATTCACAGGTGCTTAGTGATAGTGATTAGCTGGCGTACGCCATTGTGTCTCATCAGCGTGGGCGTGGGGATGGTAGCGCGGTATGTGAAGTGACGAGGAGGCAGTGCCAGTTGAGTCATAGATATCATTCGTGTCACAGATCGAGATGCATGTGACAAGTGGAGGTGCTAACGCCTGTACAGGTGCTAACGACTGTACAAGTCGAGACGACTTTCAAACGTCGTGACGGAAGAGGTATGCATGGAGACTGCGGGAGAGCTGTCCGCAACCACAAACGGCCGTCGGGATGAGTGCGGGACGAGCTGAAATCGTTCCATCGCGCTCATCGAACGCGCATTGCGCTTCTTGGATTTCGGGGAGTACTGGTGGCCCGACGGATGGATGAATGGATGGGACAGATTAGGCGGACGAGACAGGTCCCAGGGAGAGCGAAACAAGGACTGAAGGAGAAACACGGCCATCGGCGGGGTGTGGTACCAGCCCGAGTTGGTCGCAGCCCGAGACGGTGACAGCCGAGCTGGTATCAGCCAAGCAGAACAACGGAACCGGTCTCCCAATCAGTTCAACGTCCTCATTACCAAAGGTTTCAAGAAGAGCGTTATTCCGCGCTTCTTGCATTTAGGGGATCTGCGTCTCGTATTGATTATTATCCCTGGCAACATGGCAATGGGAATGAATTGGATGCGAGATGCAGGCACGCACCCACGCTCGGTGGGCACCTGGCAACGTGGTGTTCAATTGTGTTCTGTGGTACCTTTTGTACAGAAACTTCTGATGTACCTTTCGTCAGGCAACTTGGATTCGTTACGTTACCAAACCGTGCGGTGGGCCCAACTGGGAGTCCCCGGACCTCTTGAAGAGCTCTGCCTGCCTGGGAGCTGAGCTGCAACAGAAGTAGTTATGCTAGAATACTTTTCGTGCGTACAAAGAGTTGAGTTTTCGTTTCTAGTTCCTAGTCGCACAATTAGCTTGTTCGACCACTCCGTCCTGGCCTCGTACTGTAGTCTGGGGGCGTGAAGGCGGATGTCCTATCTCTTCGGGGTCCTCAAATGAAAACGACAAATGAATGACCAACGACTTTTGACGCCTGGACAAATGTAGAGTGAGTGAGTGGCCCAGTTCCAGACGAACCTCTGTCGCCAGTCGCCAGCCTAGGTTAGTCTGCGTCGTTCTTATTTGTATTAACTATCTCTGCGCAGCACCGGAGACCCGTCGGCCGTCGACGAAACGTAACCAAATTGAGCAGCAATGAGCAGACCCCGAATGTCTTGCATCTAATGCCCATCACTTGTCTCGATCGCGTTCAATCTTTTACCCTGCCATTCATCATCATCATTAGCAATCGCCACCCGGATTCATTCGATTCACTCTCGTTCTGGCCCATCGCTAGGGCATCAGACATGCATGTCAGGCTACTACGCGCGGCCACGCGTCCCACTGCCGCGGCTTGGCGCTTGATCCCACGCCGCCTGCACCCCGCCTGCACCCGCCTGCAGCAAGAACCACGGAAAGACGCCACCCGGAGACGTCTACCCACCCAAGCTGCGACAAACTACCATAGGTGCAAAGTGTCATTGGCGCCATCTCTCCCGATCTCCCGACTCTGCGCCACAAGCCATGGTCTCGGGTGACCTTTCCTTCCATGCTCCTGTTCTCTGTCGGCTTTCATGCCCCAAGTGTCAAGGCGGGCTTTAATGCTTCCACTACACGGGGCCTGTGATTAACCCACCTTGGCTAGACTTGCCGTGGTGTGGCGTGGGGGACTCTGCGGCAGCGGCGGCTCCAGAGCCGACCATGCAGCGTTGCTGTGAATGCATGAGAGGGAGAGATGAGCGAGGTAAGACGTGAGCAATGAATGTGCGAGACGACATGAATACGTGATATAACTACTGCTCAGCAGAACCTGGAAAGAACCTCCCTCGTCTTCTAAAGGTTCCAGCACGCGTCTAACCTAATCGTCAACGCAACGCAGAAACGACCTCCGTCGCGCCTTCTCATGCTTACAACGCTCCCGCCAACCTACTCCTAGTGCTTCGACAGTAGGCCAGGTATCTTTATCACGACGGAACGCGCGAGCTGTGACCACGTTCACAACGGCCACAACCCACACCCACTCCACGGACTACGACGCCACTGAGCACGTTGCAGTAACCTCTACACGAGGCTGCAAGGCACCCGACCCTTCAATCAGGTTTCGCCTTCGAGAAAAACGACAAGAAGCGCTCTCAGAAGCCGGCGAAGAGCAGCTTCAAGCATTTGCCGTAAGTCCGAGGCCCCGGTTCCAACCTCGTTCCTGGGTTCCTGGGCAGTGTGGGTTCCAACAAGTGTGGGTTGCAACATTGTTTACTGGGCACCGGTGGCATTCAGCAATAGATTGGGACCTGGGAGAACGGGCTGCTTGGCGGATCGAGCAAGTTGAAGAGATGGCGCCGGCAAACTGCCCGTTGCGAGATTTGCGGGCAGTTTGCACGGGAATTGCAGCCAACCCACTCCAGCCCCCCTTGGTCTGATGGGTTTGGCCGAGCTCGACAGTCTACGCAACTCTCCCGGCATGTCTCAACGACTGGCCCACACACTCCTGGGAAACCGGAGGACTGGTTCCAAAGTAACGAAACGCTTTGCCTGCCAATGGAGGAGGCTGTCTGCATTGTCTGTCACCTGCCGAGGTGGTTGCGTGTCAAAGGAGGCGGGGAGGCGCTTGCGTGTCAAAAGGCGGTGTCTCGTTCTTCGGTTTCGCGGTCCCGCGTCTAATCTCGGACACGTCTGCCCGTCTTTCACGCTTCGCCGTCATTCAACTTGACTTGCCGTTACTCGTGTTCATCTCGTTCCCCTTTGAAACAGTGCAGAGCCGCAGATGCCTCTCCTGTTGATCAATTGTCAACGATCAATTGTACCTGTTCTCGTTGACTAGGATACCTACTCCCATAGGGCTGTTCAGCAGCTCTCACACCGGGATGCCTCTCCTTGCTTCAGTCCTTTCTCTGAGTGATCAATGCAAAGAGGGGAAAGAAGGACAACGCTGCTCCCACTTGAGGCCACTTGCTTTCTGAGTCGCCCGCAATCATCATCCACTCGCCATTCTTGTGGCACCAGGCTAACTTGTGGCACCAAGCTAACGCACGTAGAACTCTTCTACTCGACAATCTTCGCTTTGCCGTCTGGCACCGCCGCCTCATCTCCTTGCGGCACCTCCTGCCTCCTTCCTCCGTATCCCCGCTCCGCCTGGCCGCTCCGCCTCCCGGCCCCGCCTTCACACGCCGCCTACTACCTCCCCTGCCTCGCTCGGCCTCCTCGTTGAGTCTACTAGTTATCCTCGGGGCATCCAACAGCAGACTACTGTGCCACTCTTTTAAGTTGGTAGTTAAATAGACTGTCAAAGACCGTCCTCTCGTCTTCCAACATCCTCGTCACAAAAGGATATCAACTGGTAGTAAAACTCCCACCCCCCTCCCCCTTCATCGTATACCGAAGGTGATATCGTCGACTACCCGCCCCAACCTCTTTCAACTGCACCCCTTTCGACCATGTCAAAGTTACTCGCCGACCTCCCTCCTCTGCCTGAGGACGTACGCAAGTGGCGCATCCTTCTCCTCGTATCGGCAGTTAACTCTCTCACCCAGCGAGTCGTCACCTACCTCTCTGATGTCGGATGTGAGCGTGTCTCCACCGAACTAGCATTGAGCGACGACGACATGGTCGGAGCTGTCCTTGCTCATTCTCCACACGTCGTCGTTTGTCCCTTCCTTACGAAGAAGGTTCCCGACGTCATCTGGAACAACGTAAGTAACCCCGAGTTTTCGAAACGCCACAAAGGGCGTTTCTTTAGAAGAATCAAGTCGGCGCCTCCGTGACTAACTCTACGCAGGTGCTCACTCTCATCGTGCATCCCGGTCCTCCCGGAGATGCGGGCCCTGCTGCCATCGACTGGGCCATCATGGGCGACCGAGGCCTCGACGCCGACTCCGCCACTGCTCTGCCCGCCCTCACCGCTCCAACAGATCGCGCCAAGCCCCTTGCCCAGCGCCAACGTACCCACTGGGGTATTACTGTGCTTCAAGCCGACGCCACCATGGACGGTGGTCCTGTCTGGGCCTTTGACCAATTCCCACTTCCAGATGTGGCGAAGGCGACCAAGTCATCCATCTACCAGGGTCCGGTTACAGCAGCCACTCTACGGGCAGTCACCACTGCTCTCACTCGCATTTCAGCGGCATACTCTCTTCTCCCCGACCCATCTTACCGTGCGGCTCGTGTCGCAGTCGCGGTCAACCCCAGATGGTCCGTCGAGTGTGTGTCGAGCGGCAAGCCTTTCCTCGGCGGACCCCTGAATGAACGTCCGCAGATCCGCCCAGGCGCACGCCGCCCGAACCTTGCTCTCCATAACGCTGCCGACATTGCCCGCATTATCAACTGCGGTGACTCCCAGCCTGGTGGTACTCTGAAGACGGCCAAGTCGTTCCTTTTCGCCTACGACGCCAAGATCCACGAGCGCGCGTCCGATCTCCCAGCCAACATTCCCGCTGCACTCGGATTCGCGTCTTTTGAGGAGATTCCTGCGGGTCGGGCGATCGCGACGCGTGATGGTGCTGTTCTGTTCAAGACCGCCCCATGTGCGCACATCCGTTGCACTCATGGATGTGGCGTCGCTGTGTGGTTGACCCACGGTCGCATTCCTAAGGCGACAACAGCAGCCGCCCTCAGCGCCAAGGTGCCTATGGCTGAAGCGCTTATGGCCGCTGGTGAAGGGGCCCAGCTGGACAGGGTCCCGGAGTGGACGGAGACCCATTTCGCAGAAATTCCGGGCACATACCAGCAAGTCTTTGTGCGCACTCTCAAGGAGGGCGACTCGCTTGTCCAGCTGGTTTACTGGGACTTTTACAACGGTGCGATGAGCACCACTGGGTGTGAGCACCTTGTCAAGGCACTCAAGTGGGCGACGCACCCCGACCGCGGGAACGTCAAAGTTTTGGCACTTATGGGCGGCTCATACTTCTCTAACGGCGTCGCCCTCAACATCATCGAGTCAGCTGAGCACCCAGGCCGCGAGACATGGACAAACATCAACGCGATCGATGATGTTGTAGAGCTGATCTCTGGCGAAGTTGCCTCTCAGCCCCGCAGCGACTTCCTCACTGGAATTGCCTCGCTCACCGAACGTGGCATCGTTACTGTCTCGTGTCTGCGGGGAAACGCTGCTGCAGGAGGTGTCGCACTCGCGGCTGCAGCTGACATTGTTGTGTCCGCCGGCTCTGTTGTCCTCAACCCCGCGTACCGCGCTATGGGTCTCCACGGCTCCGAGTTCCATCTGTACTCGTACGTCCAGCGGTGCGGGCGTGCCGTAGCCACACACCTCGTCAAGGACATGCTCCCTCTCTCGGCCATGCGCGCCCGCGAGCTTGGCCTCGTAGATGTGGTCGTCGGCGACCGTGACACTCCGGGCCACGAGTCTGAGCGTCTTATTATCGACTTCCTCACCAACCTCGTCTCTGCGCCTGCTGCGTCGCTCGGCTCGCCTCAGGTTCCCTCTGCCCCGTGGACCAAGACCGTCCCTAACACGGTCTCTTCCATTCCGGCTGGCCGGACACGTGTTGACTTCATGTGCGACAACAAGAAACGGCGGTACGAGAGCGCATCACACATCCCGCTAGTGCATTTCCGCCACGAGGAGCTATCACAGATGCTTCTTGACGCATTCCATCCCCACCGCTCGCAGCGGTACCACACGCGCCGAATCAAGTTTGTGCGCAAAGTCAAGGCCGAGGGTACCCCAACGCGTTTCTGCACCCATCGCCTCCACTTGAAACTAGACGAGGAGGAGGCGCCTGAGTTTGATGACGCCCCGGGCTGGGTGCGGGGAGAGGAGTGGTCATGGGTCGGACTGCAGACCCCCCCTTCGATGGCGACGTCAGCTGGCCTTCTCATCGACTTTGGCGCCGCTGTACCAGCTTTGTCACCTCGCAGACACTCGCATGTCTCGTCGTCAAGCTCGGAGCTCAGCGCCGACATCCGCACCGACCGGGGTTCAGAGGACAACTCGCCCCCTGTCGTCGTAGCCAGCCCCACAGAATCGCCCGCTGCGTCTCCACCCCTTGTCAATCCACTCGGCAAACGCGCCACCATGGCCAACCTCAAGCCTCAGTCTCCTTCAATCGAGGCCAAGCCCAACGCCGCCTCGCGCTCCGAGACGCATCTCGCCCCTGTGCCCCCCGTCACGGCGAGACAAATCTCCACCAACTCCATGCCCCGTCCCAAGCGGGAGAGGAGCTTCCTGGGGCGGCTTACCAATGCCTTCCGCTCCCGCAGTGACCTACGAAACGGCGGCGAGAGCCTCCGCGGGAAGCTCAAGAAAGCTCCTTCCACTTGGGACGACGATCTCACGACGTCTGCCGCTGCCGCCCCCGCTTACCGCCGACCCACGATCCCCAACGAGGGTAACACTGAGTCGCCCTGTCTCTTCAATGTTACGTCGGATCTGCCCGAGGACCGCAATGGGCCCCGCCCTGTCGTCGTCTCGGCATAGTCTTCCTTTCTTTCCGGTACAATCTATCACTTGCCGTCCTCCAACACTTGTGCGACGTTTCCTTTTCCGTTCGAATGAAGTATAGCGCCGTGCACACCCTCCTGTTTCCATACGCCACCGTTGTCGCCTAGGTTTAGTTTTCCCTAAATTTCACTGTATCATGCATTGTACGTTTTGATTATTAAGGGGCATGTCAGGTTCGCGCCAGTCATGGCCCAAGGTCCCGGAGATGTGGTCAAGTGAACATGGGAATGGGGCGGGGTCGCTGGCATGGAATTCCTGGCGGAAGCCATGGAACACTGTACGCCTCAACTATACGGCATGATTACGGGAGTGAGGACCACTGCCGGAATCGGACGTACTCCCGTCAACATGGGAATGTATGACCGCGGCGGCCGAGACACGCAAACTTATGCCGAGAACGAACGTTTACCGTGGATTGTCAGAATTCGAGTGGGAATCAGGAGGCTGGAGCGACGACTGCCTCGGAGCAGGGTGGGTGTTTTCATTTCTCATTAGCGCAACCTACTCGGCGATGGTCATTGGCATTTTGCGTTCGGGCATCGAAGGGAACCAGCCCAGACTGCTCTCGTCCGACCAATTCATTTAGGCTCACGTTGATTCTGGGCATACGTGCGGGCCAGTCCCCACGGGGCCAGGTCTTAGACATGCCGATAACTGAACTGGGACAACTGTGCCCGAATGCGGGTCGGGACTGCTTATCAATTGACAGAAGAAGCGCTAAAGTGCCACAAAAACTTGCCGTGAGACAGCAGCCCGCCATCGGCATGTCTTGGCCCAACCTTATAATGAAAAAGGGATCGACAGATCTGTACGATACTGGCACATGGCTGGCTTGCGGTCATGCTTAACTGCCAAGTGGCCCGCTCCCTCGAGCTGCGAGTGCCCTATGGTATCTCCCCATGCCAGAAAAAGCGCTGCCCCCACATGGCACACAGCTTGTTGACATACAGCTGGTTGACATCAGCGGACGTAGGTTGATTTTGTCCGTTTAGGCATTTTACCTCCAGCCACAATTTCAATTATCCACGTCCTTACTTCAATTCAACCGGACGCGATGATCAGCTTGATCTCCTTATCAGCTGGCCAGCACGCCCCGATCCGTTCGCAATCGTTCGCTGGCAGCGATGTCTAGTGCCATACATGCATTGAATCCTGACCATGCTACAACCTCTAGCCCCAGTACGAAAATTATGGGTTGACAACCTTGGAGATCATCTTGAGTGCCTCCATGACCTTCTCCTCTTCCCAGTGAGCGCCGATGATCTGCAAGTCGATGGGCGCGTTCGTGAACGTCGCGGGGTTGTCTGGGGGTCAGCGCGAAATCGCAATACAAACAGACGCGGCGGCACTCACACTCTTCAGCAGTCCTCTTGTCGTCCTCGGACAGGTACTCCCGGGGTGGGTCGGCGGCGTCGGCAGGGTTCTTGGGGTCGACCTGGATACCTGCAGGGAATACTGCGCCCGGGTAGTCGACGAGGTTGAAAAATGCGGTGTACAACCAGTACTTGGACGTGCCCAGGACGTTGGCGGGTCCAGGCATTGCGGGGAGGAGGAGAATGTCGATGTTCTGCTCGTTCCAGTACTTTGCGTAGTCTTTCCTGAACGCCTCACGCTGGCTGACAAGCTCCATCACCTGGGTCGCAGTCTGGTCGGTCGCACCCTCCATCACCCACTCGGTGAGGGGAAGCACCGGCTCACCAGTGCGCGCGGCGAAGTCGCGAACGCGCTTACCGCCATCGGTGAAGTAGAGCTTCTTGAGGAGCTTCCACGCCTCGGCGGTCTTGCGGGGCTTGACCTCAACGACCTCAAAGCCGGCGGCCTTGAGCTTGTCGACGGCCTCGGAGAGAGCGCGGCGCATAGGCGGCTGGGGAACGACGACACCGTCGTTCCACATGACACCAACGCGGGGCTTGTCACCACCGATCCACTCCACCTCCTCGGGACGCCATGGCATCTTGACGCACCCAGGATCAATGCGCCATGGCTGCGCGTCAAGCAAAACCTTGACGAAGAGCTCGCAGTCGCGCGCGGAGACGCCCATGGGGCCGATGGCGCCAACAATGGACTCCTGGTTGGGCATGCCCGACATGTTGCCGCTCTTGGGCAGGCGAGCAGCGGAGGGCTTGAACCCATACAAGCCGCAGTTGGCGCAGGGGTTGCGAATGGAGCCACCAATGTCGGTTCCAATACCAAGAACCGAGCCGCCCGCAGCAATCAGTGCCGACTCGCCGCCGGTTGAGCCTCCGGGTGTGAGGTCGGTGTTGAAGGGGTTGAGGGTGGGGCCGAGGAATGAGTCGCACTCGAGGTGCATGATCGCCTGGGGGTTGGCAGTCTTGCAGTAGAAGACGGCGCCTGCGGCACGGAAAGTCGCGCAGATGACAGAGTCCGCCGCGGACACGCCCTCGTCGGACTCGAGCACGCCGAGGTAGCCGGCTGAAATGCGGGTGCCCTTGACCGCAACCATGTCTGGTGTGAGCACAAATCAACGCGCAACAGAGTGCTTCGGCAGTGGTGCAGTGGCACCCATACGTTCCGCTTCTTACGACCACGCGAGCCTTCAGCGAATGCCAACTTACCCTTGACTGAGATGGGAACACCGTGAAGAGGCCCAACAGGCTTGCCCGTACGCTCGAGCTCGGCATCGAGCCACTTGGCGCGCTCAAGGGCCTCCTCGGGGAAGAAGTCCAGGAGACAGTTTGTGGTCTGGTGTGCCACGGCAGCAGACTTGCAGTAGGCTGTGGCGACCTGCACAGCAGTGTACTTCTTGTCGGCGATGTCCTGGGCGAGGCGAGTCGCATCGCGGGCGAGGAGCTCGACCTCCGCAGGGGTGAGAATGCCAGTCGTCTCTGCGACGTGCCGCACATCTTTGCCCAGCTTGACATCCTTCGGGATGCGCCATTCCTGGGGGATGCGAGCGATCACCTGCGCCTTGTAGGCATCAGCGCGGGTCTTCCAGTCGTTGGCCATGGTAAGTGTGGGTAATAAAGTAAGAAGAATAGATAAGACAAAGAGAAGAGAGAAGAGGACGGGCGAGGCTTTTAATCAAGGAGGCTGCATGCCGGCTGGTCGGAAGCGTCTGCGAGCATACGAGGTGGGCAGCAGGTGGGAGCCAAGCGGTCTGATGGTCTGCTGTCTGATTGCTAGAGTTGTCACTCGGTGTTCAATAATCCGGATGGGGGTAGATCCGACAAGCGACAAGTTTATACGCAATTAGCCGACTGCATCCGACTGCAACAGATCCGAATCATTCAACTTGTGCCGGAATTTGCCTGATTATCACCAAGCCTAACAGGTACCTGTGACCCACCTCCAAGCCAGCGTCCAACGCAAAGCGGACATAAAGCTTGGTTGAGTGCGTGCTGCGGCCCACTGTGTGTCGCTCTTCGAGAAGAACCCTCTCCGTCATGCGGCTGTCAGCCTCCATCTCCGCCGGTAGGCACGACGTTGAGCACCTCCACCCGCTCTGTCACCGATACCTTGGCTCACCGTCGCGGAGCTGAGCAGGGCGCCTTCCCGGCATTCCAAGGCGTACTACAGCATAGAGTGACTGAATGACGGTATGGCGATCGTGCATCTGGAGGGCGTTGTGCAATCCAGTACTTTAGATCCGGGCACGGGAAGCGTAGCGTGGTGGAGCGAGCAATATGCTTCCAGGGGCCCGTCTCGTGTAGACGCGTCCAGGGAGGGACTCGTCGAACCACTAAGACACATCCAAGCCTACCTACAGTCGTCGGGCTACTCACACCTCCAACGGAACACTTAACGCGCTCCGCTCATCGTACACAGCAATACTACATAAGGGCGATGCCGCTTGACGTGCCACGCAATCCCCAACAACGGCATGACCACCGACTACGACAAAGATATTCAGCAGCCCGCGACTGACGCGGACGCACCTCCCAAGGCCCCAATGATTGCTTTTTGGGACCAACTCCAGGAGAACATTCCCCTGTGGTGTCAGGCAGCTTTCGACTACGTCAACGGCAACGATCAAGTCGAAGCCTTCTGGATCCTCCTATCCCAAACCGACAGGGCCGTCTACACTCAGACCGCAGCTTACCTTATCGGGGGCAAGGTCTACCCGTCCCACCTAGTGTTCGAAGCGCTGCCGCTGGAAGACAACTCAGACGAATACGACCAGTGGGCGCTCCAGGACGGCCTCAGTAAGCCGTGGGTGGCGATGCATCAACTCGAGGAGATTCCCGCGCGTATCGTGGTTTCTTACAACGTTGCGCAGGGGGGTGCAGGCGCAGAGATGTACTGGGACAGTATCTCACACGAGCACCTCTCGCACGGCAAAATCCAAGATAAGTGGATTGCTCGTCTTATTGAGACTGGTAACGACTCGCCGGAGCTCTGGGTCGACCCCAATGAGAAGTAGTTCGGGCTAGAACGCTTAGGGTTGGCTCCCACCGCAAGACCCCTCCACCACCATGTGGTTGGATCTCCGCGGTGTTGGATCATGCGGGAAATTTGGAGAGCGCAGCTCGAATATTTACCTGCTATGTAACAGTTCTTCTTTGTGGAATATGCCTGGCCGCGCCCTCGATTGTGCTGATGAACGGAACCAGAACGAAGCTGTCGGGGGTTGTTACAATGATGTCGCGTGTGTTCGGAGGCAAAAGCTAAGAGCGACGTGTGTAACTGCCAGGGCTTGGTTTTCAGATATGCAATGCTGTGACTTCCCACGGCGTTATGAGTGAGAACGGGCAGAGGAAATGGGCACCGCACACCTGTTGGCGCGGCCCAAGGTTGAGAGAAGCTTGGATTCGATGGTCCATAAACCTATTCGCGAATTTCCGCGACGATATCCTCGACGTTATGAGATCACCGTTCTTATCACATTCTGCTGTCACTGTCAAGGATCCATCTCTGTATAAATGTTTTCACTACTACAATAATTCCCCTCACCTTCTGTTCTGATCCATCGGAGCCACTGATTCTTCCATGAGACCGACCGGATAGCCGCAACACTTTAACCCAAGAAACTGTTTACGAGGCCACATCATGCACTATTGTGCCCGTGGCCCTACCACTCTCTGTCCATGAGAGCCCTTAGAGACCAGCAGTTGCAAGGACAGCGCGTTCCTCCTTCTCGCGCACGCGCGCAGCCCTGGCAAGCTCGAAACTCGTTTTCTTAGGGTGCTTGGACTCGAACACCTCATCGAGTTCCTCGAGGGACAACTGTTTCGTTTCAACCGCGAAGAGGTAGATGATGATAAACCCGACAATGTCCCACACCATGAAGATGAGATAGGTCTTCCACTTAAGTGCTCCAAGAGCCGAAGGAAGCCCGAAGGTGTTGATGAGGGAGAAGCAATTCGTGAACCAGCCCTGGACGGCGAGGCCCTTCGCGCGCACCTCGAACGCAAGGCACTCCGCGGGGTAAAGGCCCTGCAGCGGCGTCCAGCCGAACGAGTAGAACACCATGAAGAGGACTGCCGTCAGCATCGAGTGTCAACCAGTGACAAATAATGCTTACAAATAAAGGAGATACCAGCGTTAGCACGCATGGCATTTTGCTCTCCTGCGGTCGAGAGGAGACCGGCAACGATGGCCATGCCACACATGCATGACACCGCGGCAGTGAGCATGAGTGTACGGCGGCCGACTTTGTCGACGATGGCAGTTCCGGTCAGAGCACCAACGAATGATGTGATCGAGTTCACGAAGTTGAGCACACGCTGACGGTCGCGATTGAGGATACCCGCCTGTTCCAGCAGCAGGGGGAGATAGTAGGTAATGAGTCCGTTACCCGAGAGCTGTCCCCAGCAGGAGACGATAGCACACATTCCGAGGCGGTAGCGCCCGGCAGCAGAATTGACGAGTGGGCGGAAATCCCACCAACGCTTGTCTGCGCCGTCAAGTTTGATTGAGTCGCGGAACTCGGAAAGCTCCATCTGGACGAGAGGGGAGTCGGGGTCATTGTCGCGCGAGTGAAGGCGGGCGAGGATACTAATCGCTTTCTCCTCGTGTCCACGCGAGAAAAGCCAGCGAGGCGACTCGGGGAGGAAAAGCACGAACGTAACGTTAATAACCGCAAGGAGACACTGGAGAAGCATGGGAGTGCGCCAGGCCCAGTTGCTGCTCATGCGGCCGAGGGGAATAGAGACACCGGAAGCGAGAAGCTGGCCAACGTAGTAGAATGAGTTCTGCAGACCCATGTACCGTCCGCGGTTCCAAGGCGACGTGATCTCGGAGAGGTATGACTTGCCGGCTGCAGCGGCGGCGGAGCATCCAAGGCCGACGAGGAAGCGGCCGCCCAGAATCCAACTCCTGTTCTGAGAGAAGCCACAAATAAAGGCACCAAGGCTGGGGTCAGGAACAACCGGGACGGAGTTACGACTGGGAGTACCTACATGAGAATGCAGTTGCCAATGAACATGCCCCAGCGGCGACCAAACCTGTCTGGGAGGTATGCAGCCAGGAATGCAGAGCACACCTGACCGACAGTGTACATGCCCTAGAATGGATTAGCGGTAGCCAGGAATAGGATGTGAATGCTGTATGTCACTCACGAAGACAATACCGGTGGACTTCTCTGCACCGTGCAGCCCAAAGAACTTCTGGAACTGGGTCATGGAATTCTAGTTGTGAGCAAGTTGTGAACCACCAATAAGTAGAGCAAAGAACTCACGACGGCTCCCATAATCGTCCCGTCGAAACCACTGTCTCCTGAGCACATGCATACAACGAGGACGATGAGGAGCAGCTGGACGGCGCGCGGGCTGAAGGCCTTGGGTCCAGGGTCGGCTGCTCTCGCCATGGCAAGCGCAATCGCCCGCTCATGGTGCGGGTTCGTGAGCTCAGGCAGTGCGGGCTCGCGCTTCTCGAGAGAGCCTCTCGGGCTCCCATTCTCATTGTGCTGGATTGCAGACTTCTCGTCCATGGCGATGGCGGCGACCATGAGGATTGTGTTGAGGGTGGAATTGGATGCGGGGCAAAGTCCAGCCTTGGGACAGTTCATATATTGACATGGCGGTGACCAGGTAATCATTACTTCCCATCGCTTCACCTGCCCAGCACCCGAACCGATGCATCAAACCAAGACAGCGAGCAAGGAACGGTGTTTTTGGACCCTTGTGGGGCCAGTTTCAGCCACGCGACGGGGTGCAGCATCTCGCTGCCGCTCAACGGCACTGCATCTGCGATCTCGCCGTGTGATCATGCCGAGGCGCGAGGAGTAGCACCGCACTGCAGGGTGGGTTCACGTGTCATGCGGCACGGCAACTCACGGCTTGGACAGATGAGGCCGAAGCATCAGAAATCCATCCGGGTGACAACGGGGTTTTAAACGATCTACCGCTGCATAAATGTCCGTTGACCCACTTCAATACGAGCTCGATCAGGATCGCCTAGCCAATGGCTCCATTGGACATGGCACTGGAACGCATAGAGCAGGAGCATAATTCCCCGTTACATTCACCGTCCCCTCCGGATTCCGCTTGATTTCTATGCGGGGCGATAAGCATTCCTCTGCTAACGAATGCCCCTATATGCCGTTTAGTGGAACGCCGGTTAGTGGAACCTCCACAAACTGAGTTTGGAACACTTCTCGGGCAGCTAAGCTATACCACTTTGGTGCATGTGTTGTTCGTTGGGAGGAGGTATCAGCGCTTGTACCGTCGGCAGGGTCCGGCATAATACCAGTTGCCAGTCAGCGCCATCACCTCTCGTTGGGATTGTCTTACCAATGACTGTTCTAGTTTTCCCCGGCGATCGCGTCCTCACAGGGGCGAGGCGAGCTTCTCCATTCCAGCTACGGGCGTCTTCGCTGAGGAAGCTGAGGTTCCAGTCGAAGTCTGAGCGTTATCGGATCCGCGAATGCCCTCAGTGGGTCTCCTTAAACTTGGGCCGAAAAGCAAACGCGACCTCGGGGGTCATGGAACTGTGCGACCACGTGGTGAGTAACTGGTGAGTAACTTCCCTTTCTCGACGAGCTCGACGCTGACAGACTCAAGGGTCACACCTAACTCGGAGATGAGCGACCACTGGAAGAAGGAAATGTATCACCAGATACTGCTTTACCAATCTCAGTGCTAGCATATCGTCGTCCACGCTCTGAATCGTCGATCTCCGAGCTGCTCATTCAAACTGCCTATTCTTGTCTATGCAGAAGGAGCTGGTATTCTACCTCGAGGTATGCTTCGAGGCTATTCGCCAGCCTGCCTCGCGCTTCGCCTAGACTGACCCGAACTCCAAGTCGCTCACAGGCGTCACCTGTTTGCATCAAAGTCATCCTTTCCTAAGCCCTTTTGTGTGACTGGTTGGTGAGGATGGCAAGTTTGATCCCGCCGACCTGGGACCAGTTCTGCGACAGCATGGCTCTCCCAGTTTATCTGCTAGGGCACTACTCGTTGTGTAGAGATGATGAGCTTCATGTTCTGTTATTCCGTCTGCTGTTCTCATTGAAAACTTCGCCCCTTCCCGGGACGTCCTCCTTGAACTCCTGTTACCAAGCTCATCCTGTCTGCCACCAGTATGGGTAAAGACGAGGGAGAAGCTAGTGTCGGCTTGCACGCCGAATGCTCTTGTGCCGATGTCCGCCCGCCCCAAGAGCGACAGAGCGGGGGAACCCAACCACAGAGCCCGGGCGGCAACTGTCAACGCTAGGAGCGGTCAGCAGTTCCAGGCACACCCGAATGGAAAGCACGTGGAAGCAGCCATCTGTTTGGGACCGCTTCCTCCTTAACGGCCCCGCAGAGCCTGCCGTCAGCAGCGCGTGACTGGGAGTGGCTCGGGCCGATGGCGGCCCGTGGTACACCAGGCGGCGGCTGAAGGAAGGGGAGGGAATGGTGGAAGTGAAGGAAACGAGGTTCTGAGTGTAATGCTGGTGGTAACGGTTGCGGGTGTGGTCTGTTCCACGATCAGGACTCGCCCATGCACGTAACCTACCCTGGTCGCTGACACATGGCGATGCCCATCACCGTCATGGTACACGACTCAACCGACCGGCGGATAAGGGCATTGTCCTGCTAGCGGCAGCCCCGGGATTTGCAATTGAGTTTCACCCTTCAGAGATCAGTCGCGGAAAGCCCATTCGAATTGCCCACAGGTGCGGCGTCAACGGCGTCAACACGTCGCATTGCCGTGCTCGGCGGTCGTGACCCTTGTCATACGCATACAGAGCGACATGGGAGACGGCAGATGTGTCCCGCAATCAGCATCTCGTTCCCTCTATATGTTGTCCAAGGGCCTCGACGCTTGGAGCACGTGGCGCAGGCACAGAAGAACTGCCGATCCCGGATGCTTTACTGTAGTTGCAGTGTGCAGTGTGCTTGTAGCACCACTACTCGCCGCGAGGATGGGTGACGAGCTTGTCGAATACGGCCGAGACGTCGATCTGGCCTCCGCGGCCGAGGAACGTTGCGGTATTCTCGAACGGGACACCGCGAATGTGCGGCTACCTGCTGCAGGTGCGGATTTCGGGTGTAAGTGCGATGGTTGGCGAGATATAGCCGATGCCGGTAAAGTATGCTGGAAGCTCCGGGGCCGAGCGAACTTGACGTTGGCGGACATTCACGCCGTCGCCGTCGTCGTTGTGGCCGTCGTCGCCGTCGGTGCCTTTGTTGGCGGCCCTCGCTGTCGCATGGTTGAAGTGATCGCCATGGTCTTAGTGTACTAAGCGAGGTTTGGGTTTCCGATCAGCTCGGCTAACGCAGTGGACTAAGACCAGGTCCTAACCCCCAGATACACGCGACGGTCCGCGCCACGCATATACCGCTCGCGCCTCTGCTACATGCATATGCCCCTAGTCACCCCGGTTCTGTAGTCAGTCCAGTAGTGTTGGTGGTCGGACCTCGTGTTTCGCCGTCTGGGGCGTGTTCCGTGATGCAAGGCGCAATAGATGGCGAGGCAACATAGTCGACTACCCCGCACGTGATCGACCTGCAACCCCGGACCCAGGTGCGGAAAAGACTTTGGGGCCAATGTAGCCGAGATTCCGGCGAGTTTGTCGACCGAAACCCGGCGGGTGACGTTGGGGGACCGGACCTGAATGCCTAGGCCAGCAAGACAATCCTGAGGCCAATGGCGTGCAAGTGATTCTGAGGCGTGTTCTGGGGGGAACTACCTGTCGGTGCTCCCTTTGGCCAAGGAGGCTGAGAGAATCGCTCTGCCGAAGGCACCCAAGGACTTGTATGGTCATGATTAATTGGGGGTTATGCAAGAGCGGGGTTAGACGTCCGGCATACCCCGCATCAAGGCTACGCTACTCCGACGACGGTACGGGACTGCGGGGCCTGTCGGCAATGCGGTCGGAGGTGAGATAGCTTATGGAGCGTGATGGGTGCAGGGGATATGTAGATGCATAGGATGTCCCGACGGCGTCAAGAGTCCACGTGTGGGGGTGTTTTGATGGGGGAGACGCGGGGTAAGCCCTTTGTCGCCCTTTGTCGCCCTTTGTCGCCCTTTGTCGCCCTTTGTCGCCCTTTGTCGCCCCTTTGTCGCCAATGTCGCGCTTGTAGCCCCTTGTAGCGCTCCGGGGCTGTAGTGCGGTGATGCAGTGGTGGTGGGTGCCAGAGGGAGGGGGGGAGGGTAGAAGTCTGGATGGATGTCTGGGTGGTCGCCTAGGTGTTCGCCTGCTTGCCAGCCTAGGAGCCAGGCAGCCAGGTGAGTCGAAGGCGACGGACGGGTAGACGGGTGAGCTTTGGGAGCATGCGAGTATTGCAACATTCGAACCTTTTTGGAGCTTGGTGGGAACCCCACGGGCAATGACGCCCGATAAAAGGGTTTATTCAATCTCCAACTGCCGTCTCTTCCGCTCTCCCCTCCGACTGCCCATTGCTCCATTCTCGTCTACTCCAGCTAGTCCGTCGTCGTCGTCGTCGTCGTCCTACTCCTCCTCCTCCTCCTCATCACCCTCCTCATCCATTCACCAAAATGCCCGAAGCGAAGCAGGACTGGCTCCGCACTCCCGCAGTGCGTGCTGCGCTGCCCTTCATCAACGGAGGCATCTCCGGCATGGTCGCGACCACTGTGATCCAGCCCATCGACTTCATCAAGGTGAGTTACTGCACGGCACAGCCTGAACTCTTGATGCTGACAGCCAGGTCCGCATCCAGCTCGCCGGTGAGGGCTCAAAGGGCGGCCCCAAGCCGACCGCCTTCGGTGTCTTCCGCGACATCCTCGCCAAGGGCAAGTTCACCGACCTGTACACTGGTCTGTCGGCCGGTCTCCTGCGCCAGGTCTTCTACACCACCGCCCGTCTCGGTCTCTTTGACACCTTTGAGAACAAGCTCCAGGCAAACGCAAAGAAGGAGGGCCGTTCCGTGACGTTTGGCGAGCGCGCCGCGTCCGGTCTTGCGGCCGGCGGTCTCGCAGCCATGATTGCCAACCCCTGCGACCTTGCCCTGATCCGCATGCAGTCGGACGGCCTCAAGCCCGTTGGCCAGCGCGCAAACTACCACGGCGTCTTTGATGCGCTCAAGCGCATCGCCTCTGCCGAGGGTGTCGGCGCCCTCTGGAACGGCGCGTACCCCACCGTCATCCGTGCCATGGCCCTCAACTTCGGCCAGCTTTCCTTCTTTGCCGAGTCCAAGCAGCAGCTTAAGAAGTACTTCCCCACTCAGTCTGAGGGTATCCGTACCCTCGAGGCCTCGGCCATTGCTGGCTTCTTCGCTTCGTTCTTCTCCCTCCCCTTCGACTTCATGAAGACTCGCTTGCAAAAGCAGACTCGCGGCCCCGACGGCACCCTCCCCTACAAGGGCTTCTTTGACTGCTTCCAGAAGGTCGCCCGCGAAGAGGGCCTGATGCGTTTCTACCGCGGCTTCGGCACCTACTACGTCCGCATTGCCCCCCACGCGTGAGTCGTGCCCGTTAACTACCGTCCTACCCACCGCTGACCCTCAGAATGATCACCCTCCTCGTCGCCGACTACCTCAAGAAGCTCACAACCTAGAGCCCATGTAGTAGACCCCGGAGCGGAGAACAGCAGAGGCATTCGAAGGGGACGCGGGTTTAAAAAGTCTCAGATAGTCTCGCTGCCGTGGATCGAATCGCGACGATATAGTTGGAACGTGAGCCTCACACTCACTGCGCCGTCCCTGATGGACGGTGACGCCGTGTCCTCTACCGAAGTTAAGACGGACATGTTGCTAGACGAACATGTAGGGCATGTAAAATCTATTCTGGCCGGGTGGCCTGTCCAAGCCAATTGCTGCTATGATGTCCGTGCCAGTCAAGGTGCTATGGAGTGCTACGAGTCGGAACGTCAACGTGGATGTCGTTCATTGCGCCATATGGTTGGCAACTCGAAGCTGGAGCTCGAAATGCGAGGAACATCGACTAGATTCAGGTTTAAGCGAGTCTTGGGCTAGCTGATAGCGTTGCGGAATGGCAAGTACCCACATGATAAACGATGTTAGTTAGTAGCTGGGGACGTCTAGACAAGGTGGGCATTGGGTGGGCATTGGCGGGGTAGACGCTTGAGCCGGGAATGTTAGTTCCGGATAATGATCGACGCCTATCTGGGTGACGTTTAGATAGAATTATTGAGAGTCCTGAAGTCCGATGTGAACGGAGGTTGTGCCGAATCATTCCATTCAAACGACCACCAGTCATCTGATACGTCCCACGCCTCTTATGATAACTACTTAATACCCCTCGCCACTCACCATCATTCTTCCCATCTGATATTCCGTACCACAAACAATAATGACTACGCTGCTCTCATACAATCCCCTTCCCGGATGTGACTTCGGACGCGTCGTTACCGGCTTCAACCCGGCAGCCCAGACAGCCGACGTTATGAAGGAGATCGAAGACGCGCTGTATCGGGTACGTCCCAGTAGCCCAGACGTAAGCGGCCTCGTGTTGATCACAGAACGACGTGCTAGTCTTTCCAGGGACTAAGATCACTCCGAAGCAGCAGGCAGATCTGACGCGTGTGAGTGAAACGCCAAGGTGCACGGTGGCAAGCGCAGGACGTGCCCGCTGACATTACAGTACTTTGACCCTGCAGCCCAATCATATGGTCATGGCAACAACAAGACGGGCAAGGAGACCAAGTCGATTCTTCACCCCGACCTCAAGACGATTCCCCACCAGCCTGAGGTTCAGCTTATCGGGCATGGGCAAGTGCCGGGCGAATACGAGGGTTTAGACCAGGTGCGTAGCTGGAAGTCAAGGGGAGGGGAGGGAAGTGTATGACCTAGTGAGACCGTGGGAAAGCGCAGTAGCTTTCGTGAAGGTCGTGCGGCTTCCTAGGGGCCTCTCCTCGCGCCTGACGTCGTTACGGCCGTTGATTGCGCCTTTGATTCGCATGTCGCTCACCACAGCCCAAACTCAAGCACCCCCATCACGCAACATTTCATGCCACACACGTGTCGGACGAAGACGAGGCCAAAGGCGCAACACGTTTCTACCGCTGGCACATCGATGCGGCGCTGTATAAGCTCTCTCCGCCTAAAGTGACGACACTGTACGCGGTCAAGGTTCCCAAAGGCCCTCACCAAACACTGCGTTACGACGATGGAACCGGCGACGAGATCAGCGTGGCACAAGGCGCAACGGCATGTGAGCAGCCTGCTCCAGGCGTGACTGATGTCAGTCGTCTCGGGGTCCACCATGTTTGACCAGCTTCCCGCCTCGCTCAAGTCATTCGCTGTGCGCACGAAGGTCAAGTACGCCCCACACCCGTATGTGTGGATGTCTGGTGCAAGGGCTAAGCCCACGGGCCTCGGCCTCGAAACGGAAGGCAAGGAGATTCCCCTGTCAGAACTGCCCGAGTGGAAGGAGGACGAGGTCAAGACACTTCCCATGTGCTGGAAGAATCCTGTCACTGGTGGTCTAAGTCTTCAAGTCCATCCCTGTGCTGCCATGGAGCTGCACGTCGAGCCCAAGGCCGGTGCCGAGCTCTTTCCGGAAGGTGCGGTGATCACGGACCTCGCCGAGGTTCGCGGTTGGCTTGAGAAAATCCAGCGGCCGGGGATTGACCCAAAGGTGAATGCCGTCTTGACCCTCAGGCCTGAGCTCTGGCTGACTGCAGCTTGTTTACCCCGTGGACTGGAGTGAGGGGGATCTCGTGCTTTTTCACAATCGGGGTCTGTTGCACAGTGTTACGGGCGCGTTTGGACCCAACGACCTGCGTATGTTCCACCAGTGCAACCTCGCGGCCAGCACGGACCCTGTCGGCCCCGACGCTGTAGATGTCGAGAAGTTTGCCTAGTGTGCAGTCCGGTCGGTCTTGGGATGCCCTCGTTTGACTTGTTCATACGTTGTGCGCCGTCGCTATTCCATGATTCGTGAAGAAAGTTCAAGTTGGATATGTATGCCGGGGAACAGAAATCAAAGTTGTTTTGTACTCAAGTGATAGATGTGATGGAAAGACTGGGTTGGGTTGTGACGGTTGCAGGGTCGGGTCCGGCTGGGTCCGAAACGAAATCACATCCCATGACCGCATTGCTTGGCACGTATCAGATAACAATAATACCCATATACCCACCCCCTGGCAATGTTTTGACCCAGTTCGCCCCACCCCCTTTATTCCCATCATCTTCTTTTGACCATTCCATCTCACCACACTGCTGCAGAGCAAGCTCAAAAGCAGCCTCTGCCACCCCTACTCTGCCAGAACCACCACCTGCTACAGAGGTTACGCCCAAGTGTATTGCTACTCCGGCTGTAGCTTTAACCCCCATTGCTTGTCTAACCCCCATTGCTTGTCTGAAGGAGAAACAGACCATGTCCACACATGCCGCCGGCGTCGTCGTCACCGCTCCACGCGCCGAGACTGCAGCCGCTGCTTCATTTGTAGGGGATAGCGCCGCTCTTTCGCCCGAACCAACCGGTACACCCTCTGAGATCGTTGTCGCGGGCTGGGGCACACTCAAGTCGTCGCATCACCTGCTTCAGTTTCACGCCAAGCTCCCCGCGCTGATCAAGGAGGCGGGCCATTCGCAGATTTGGGGCGTGACATTAAACCCAACTACACCGACCTTCTCCACGCTTCTCATCCTTCAAAAGTTCCTTCGCTCAGTCTCGGATGATATCGAGCAGGCAGCAACTGCGCTTGGCAAGACGCTCAAGTGGCGCCGCGAGTACGGACTCGATGGTCCAAAGCCGATCTGGGAGGAGGAATTCGGGCCCCAGTTCAGCGGGCTTGGGTACGTCACATGCATCAAGCACGATGGGAGGGACGAGGTCGTCACGTGGAACTTGTATGGCACGGTCAAGAATCTCGGCGAGACGTTTGGCAACGTCGACAAGTGAGTAGGTCGCTCTCCACTTTTTTTGCACCTCAACTCTTTTGGCCCCTCTACCCTTTGGCCTCGTGCACTTTGGCCACCCTCCACTCTTTGGCCACACTCCACAATCCCACTCCAGGAAGCCGCTGACGGAAGGTTTTTGCGCTGGCGTATCGCACTGATGGAACGCGCGATGGCGTACCTTGACCTCGCTAACACGACGATTGGCATTCCCGACTATATGGCCGGTGCCGATCCTCACCGTCTCGTCCAAGTGCACGTGTATACTGGCGTGTCGTTTTTGCGGCTCGACACCCGCGTCAAGACCGCCAGCAAAGCCGCCATCGAGCTCATGGCTGCGCACTACCCCGAAACGCTGAGTCGCAAGCTCTTCGTGGGCGTGCCCGTGTTTATGGGGTGGGTGTTCGCGGCTGTGCGGATGTTCATCAGTGCGGAGACGGCAAGGAAATTTGTGGTCGTTTCATATGAGAGCAGCACGGCGGGAGAACTGGGAGACCCGGAACATGTGCCGAGTCGGTTTGGCGGGACGGGCGCCGAGCTGAAAGTTCTGGACCGTGAGCTGCGTAAGGCGCAGGGCGCCAGGGGCTAAGCCGGTGGAATGACCAAGCGGGCTTCGATAGGAACCGGACTGCAGTATATAATAGGCGAGACGCGTCTAGAGTGAGAGACTGCTATGCAAGAGTATGTATGAGAACAAACCAGTGGCTTGCGATGGAGTCCGAAACGTTATCTACTACAGCCGACAAGATCTGGGTTTGACATTGCGAGAGATTAGGCTCAGTCAGTTGAGCGAATGGGGGTGGGTGGAGGACAGGGACCACCGGGGCGGAGTATTTGTACCTGGGGAACGAGTAAGGAACAGCCTATCGCTCGTTGCTCCAATCAACGGTCAGAGATTGGGCGCGGACATTGTTTACCCCAGTCAACCCCTCGTCCACCCCGGGCTCACGGACTCTCGGCATTCCTGCATCTCCGCAACGTCCCTCGGTGGAGGACCATGCCTAACATATGGCGTTGCTGGATTTTGTGGGCTTTGGAAGGATAAGGATGTAGGCATGAGATGGGCTGGAGATATGAGAACGCATGAACCTCCGTTACGGACCAACCAGAGAATGCAGCGCACCGAACAGTCGCAGGTTCAAGGTTCGGATGAGGCCGCAGACTGTGTTATCGATCAGGCTTGGTTTAGGAATGGAAATTGTTGGTGGCATCATGTAATCAAGAATTCCTGTGGGAGGCGAGACCATAAAGGCTGCTCCGCATCTGCGTCCCATGATCGACTCTGATTACTGCTGTAGCTGTAGATTGTGCACACCGCTCACTTCTTACAACAACTACGACTGATCCACTCTTCTGCGTCGACCCAACCTCGACGGACATTGAAAACCCATTCTCTCGATCATCACCTCGATGACGCTAGGTCGAAGCTCGATTTGTGGTGTTCCTAATGTTGGCGGTGGACAAAGAGTGGTGGGATCAAATGACAATGGGTGGGTTAATGGCAACCGACACCGGACGCGAGCGACTAGATCCACTAGATCCACTGTACCACAACAAAGAACACAGTCAACCACCGCAAGCACCGCTGCCACCTTCCCTACTACCTCCACTCCTTCATCTCATCCAACTCGTCCAACTCAATCAGCCTTGTCCCATACTCTCTCAATCCTCTCCTCCGTCCTCGTCTCCTGCGCCTTACTTCTCCAAGCAAAGCCATCCGACTTGTTCTCCTCCTCTCCTCGAGCTCCCAAACAGCACGGCCGCCTTAGCAGCGGCTGCAACCACACTCTCCACGCCCAAGTCGCTGGGAACGACTCCTCGTCGTGCAACGCTCCACCGCTACGCTGCCGCTACTCAGTGTCCCAGCGCGCAGAATCGAGTTGTACACTCCCACCGCCGCCTTACACCCCTTGAGTTCGCCAGACTGTCCCAGCCTCATCCTTGACGGCGATTACGGCGCTCTCGATCGGGATCACACTCCTTTAACCTTCTAGAGATACCTTTGTTTACCTTTTACCCAAGCTGTTATTCCCGCCTTCTCTCCGTCATACACCCCCTGCCGACCTCACGGCACTCGATACCTTCAAAGCTATAACCTACCCCACCCCGCCTTCAGCCACCATAGCCGCCCTCACTGCTCGAACCTCCCCCTCCCCGCCTACTGGTGGCCTGTGGGGGGAGTCGATTCGTCATCGTGGCCGCTCCAACTCTAGCCCCAGCCAGCCACGCAAGGTCTCGGGCACTGCCAAGGTCAGCGCCATGGTCAAGGACAAGATCCGGAAGAAAGGCCGAGCCTCGAGCGCTTCCAGCCGTGAGCGAACGCCTTCGCCCCCTCGAAAGTTTCCCAGTGCCCGTCGTATCAGCACCCCTCACACCAAGGCCGAGTGCCTCCAGCGCTTCGTCTTTCCCGAGCTGGCTCCTCCGCGCTACAAGAGCGACCTGTACAACGCCGACATGCTCGCCGCACTCAAGACCCTCGCAAGCGGCACTCTCAAAGTCCAGTACCATTCCGGCCTGTCTGTCCTGCTGCAGAGCCAGTTTGATAACGTCCGCGGCATTCCTCCCTCGTCCAAGCCGATGGGGCTAAACCAATTCGACAGCGAGGATCACGCCGAGGCGTACGCTCAGTCGCTCGATGCGTGGATGGAAGCCGAACGGAAGATGGCGGAGCATGCGACCAAGAAGCACAAGGTGGACGTCGATCTCGTCGAGTCGTGGTTCTATCGCCTAGCCCTTCCCCTCAACGACATGCTACACGAAACCGACACCTTTCGTATGGGGTATCGCCACGACTCGATCAGCTGGGGTACGCCGAGCCGTCTGGAGGCGCGGCATCGACAGCTCGATTGGCTGGCCTTCTGCGACCGCTCGGGCTCCCACCGCGCGATGATTAGCTGGCGACTCGGCGTGAGCGATGCGGACATTGCCATGCTTTATGCCAAGGCTCTTGCGTCGCGCCCACCTTACTGGTCCCTCGACGTTGGTCCAGGTTTTGACATCATCCAGCGCGACGGAGAGATCGTCACCCCTGAGGGCATGCAGTGGGCCTCCGCATCGGTTGCTCTGCTCGTGAGTTGCTTGCTTGAGTGGGAAGAGTCGCATCTGACGACTAGGCGTGGCACGGCCTACACCACTACCGCACGCGCTGGGGCATCATGTTCAATGGCTCGTGCGCCCTCATCACCTATCTGGCCAAAACCGATGCGCTGTTCATTTCGGAGCCAATCTGGCGTGACGCCGGCAAGCATCACGAGTCACTCACGATCGCGGGGGCGCTGTTTGCCCTCGCTGCCATGAACCACAACGACGATACCAACCGCCCCAGCGTCACCATGCGCGATGATACGATCCGGTACTATTCTCGTCCGACGATCACCACCGGCGAGTGGCGTGAACTGGAGCGTTACCATGAGAAGACAAGGCAGCGCGGTTAGACGAATGCGGGCCGGCCAAGCCGCGGTGGACTGTTTCCGCGAGCTGCCCTTGCTGCTCTTGTACTGTGCCCCAAGCCTATGAGCTTACGGATGTTGATGACTTCTTCTTGTGTATGCACATTCGCCCTAGCGGCGCCCATTGTTCATGTCAAAATGAGATCTGTTTGCGGCAACGTTGCATCTCGACAGCGGAGCTGCTTAGTTTTCTATGTGTTGGTCGTTTCACCAGGCCAGTCACGAGCGAGCGACTCGTCTCCATGATGAGTCTAGTTGGCCTTGTTGATGCCACGGACTGTCTTGGAGTTGGACTTGGCAAAGAATTTGCGCCTCTGCTTAAGCATGTACGTGTAAAGGACGTATAGGCCTGGCGTGAGCAGCTGAAACACCACCAGCCACCAGACTTTGGCTACTCACCTGGCCACCAGATCACAAACAGCACGAGCCGCACAACTTCAATCGGTGTCCACACTCCACCAGCCGATTTCGCAGCCCGGGCTCGCGCCACGGACCAGAGCAACGCACGCCCCGGGTGAGTCTTCATGAGGGCGCGCGTAAACGGCTTGGGAAGGGAGTGAAGCATTGAGTGGAATGCGTTGAGCACCTTGGGCACGTATGGCAGTGTACGCAGAGGCGGAAGCGTGCTGAAGCTCAAGAAGGCCTCAGAACTGGCGCCTAGCGGGTAGAGAACCAGGAAGAAGGTGTAACGGCACCAATTGAGGACGTAGAGGTCGATGCCGAGCAGAGCGAGGAAGTAGAAGGTATATCGGATCACCTCGGTGACGGACCACGCGAAGAGCATCGTGATAAAGAGCGGATTGGACCGAGCCTACGGTGAGCGACACTGTTCAGGAGCGTACACTCTGCAGCACGACATTGCACTGGTGGCTGGCGGCGTAGTTACCAGTTGTATGTCGCCTTTATCGAAGGGGAAGCGAATACGCTCCTCGGACTCGCGTATGCACTCACCGAAGTAACTGGCTCAACAACTCCCCAAACGGCCCATAGTCGACTCGCGACCTGGCTAGCAACAGTTCCAACTGGGCTCCGAACCCATCCAAGGGCGGCATGCACGACCTCCATGACTGCGAGCGTTTGTGTCCACTTGGTAGCCTCGCCAAGGCCGTGGAAGTGGTACCCTCCCGACAGGTGGTCGGCGAGAGAGGCGATGAAGGCCCACGGTTGCTGCCCATCGGCGCTCTGGCCGAAGATGACGCGTCCGGCGCCGGCGGGACGCGGCGTGACGAGAAACCAGAGCGTTAAGAAAAGGAGACGGGCCCAAAGCAGAGCAGACAGTGCGTTGAAGGCGAGCAGGTAGGCTTTGAGCGCTGGGGATTGGCCTGGATGTTAGAAGGGATGGGGGCTGTGGGCAGAGGACGTACGCCTAGGCTTTCGGACTGGTTTAGATGATGACATGGTGGTGGATGAAGAGATGAAGAGATGTCAGATGCAAAGATCATGACCGAGATGTCGCCCGCCCCGCCCCCTCGGACGCACCGGCCACCAGAGAAAGACGAGGTACTTGGTCAATCGCGGGGTAATTGCCGCATTCGGGCCATTTTCATACGTCAATCACTCACCTCACCTCATGGCCGTGCCTCTGGTGAGAACAGTGCTGTGAGCTTGTTGTAGCAGTAACCTCCTCACAGCGTGGTTCACGGGAATCCATTGGACGGGGAGCCATTTGGCGGTTCACCTGACATTGATGCATCTCATATTACTACTGATCGAACCTTCAGCTACGCATGACTGCCTACAGGCGAGCACTGCGCTTGCCGCTCAGATACTTGACTGCAAGCTCCTTGGCCTCCTCCGCAACACCCAGATTGGACTGGTACCCCGCGGGACCAATGCCGTAGCAGTGAAGCACGGCCACGGGCCTGGTCGCACCACGTCCACTCTCGGGCGTGAGCGCATCGGTTTTCAACTCGCGCTCCTCAATCTCGAGGCGCAGTCCCCCCTCCCTGGATGGTCGCAGACCAACATTGTGCGAGACCACTTCTATATCCTCCCAACTCTTCCCGCCATTGGCGAGCTCGGGACACACTTGGAACGCATCCTTGAGAATCTGGATCGCCGTCTCCTTCCTCGGCAAAGTAGAGAAATCGTTCTTGAGGTTGGTCCCGCCTACAATCACACACCCGTCACTGCCAGGCCTGGGGATGATGTAGGTAGCTTTCCCGAGCGGCAAGTTGGCATCGCGCACACCATAGCATGTGGTGACTGTGGGTGCCCGTACGAGCACCGTTTGCCCACGGTCGGGGTATACCTTGGCATCCTCGACGCCTAGGAGGGTCTTGGCGCCCAGTCCAGTTGCGTTGACCACAAAATCAACCGGACCAAAGTGGGCGAACGCTTCGTCGAGGGCAGAAACGCGTTTGCGGACAATCGGGACCCCGCGGGTGCGCAGGCGCGACGCCAGAAGCGCGAGGTAACGGTGGGGGTTGAGAGTATAGGACTGGAATGTCACGCCGGCGGTGTAAGGTGCTGGGGTTTCCGAACACTTGAGAGGCCGGAACTGGTGTTGGCTAGTAGAAAGAGGCGTCCGTTTCTGAACTCACGTTGAACACGAGATCCTTGTACCATGGGCTCGAAAATCCCTTGTCTTGATCCCAGATGTACTTGAACTGATGGCGCTCGACGAGTTCGGGGTGGGTGACGGCAAGCTTGCCAAAGGCTTCAAACGTGAGCGTATCCCGACGGCGTTCCTTGTCAGTCGCAGCAAACGAAGACCAGTTGGCCCCCTGTCATGCGTCAGTGCCCACCTCGTAATGGAAGAGTTTTGTGGATGTGCTGTGAGCCACTCACGGCCCACGGAGAGGCAAAGGCCGCAGACTCAAGGTCCTCGGGGAGGTCACGCGCCAGGATTGCGACGCGAAGGCCAGCGCCAGAGAGTGCATCGGCAGTTGCGAGGCCCAAGACTGAACGCCGGAACGGGTTAACGAGGCATGTAAGGAGCCGAGTGGCCGGAGCGTGCAAACGAAACGGTACGTGGAAAGGGCAATACACGTAAAACATGCGCAGCGAAGCCGATCAAGTGGGCACAGTCAGCACAGTCATGCTCGTCCAATGCTAAAGGGCCACTCACCTCCTGCGCCGAGCACCACAACGTCGTATGGGCTCTTCTCTGGCTTCTGGAGTGGATCCATAGGTCGGTTGCAGGACGTGTTTTGGTATTACCAGTTTAATTGCCGAGTTGGTTTTGTAGAGTGCGTTGCTTGAGGGACGCAGAGGTTGAAGGATGTCAAAGTGTGTGAACACCTGGTCGCTGGTATAACAGGTGACGGACGTCAAGTTGATGTCAAGAATAGCAAAGTTGTTAGTGGGTAGAGAGCGAGAGTCCTCAGCCTGAACAGCTTCGGATCTGTCGGGTTTGGAGACATCGGTGACCTCATTGTCGGTCGACTTATCTCGGCCCCACCCGACCCAATGGGCATTGACCGGCGCTTACCTCCGTAATGGTTCTGCCGTCGCGATCTTCGATCTTCTCAACCACATTGACAACTTCCTCAAGGCTAAGACAGCAGGCTTTCGTGGCTCAAGCCATGTCTGGCACGGAGATGGCGAAGATGGCAGAGTAGTGGTTGTTCACTGGCGTTCATGGGACGGAGTCTGGGGCGTGAACGCTACGCCGCCCTGCGATGGCCGTCTTCCAAGTCTACTTCCGCCGCCTCCGGCTTATAGTCTGTGGCTTGCTTGTCGTTGTTCTTCACCTAGCCGTTTCGATGTCCCATTGCCCTTCGTCTTCGTTTTTTGACTTACCCCGGCATTCTCTGGGTCGCATGGGTCGTGTGCACGTCCAACACAGACCGAACCCTTTGAGCTGCTGTCTCTGCTTTTGCGTCGCCGAGACCGTGCGCGCCCAAGTCACGTCCTTGTTCATCAGGAGTCACGACGAGCTGTGGTTAATCGGGGAGATCATCGAGGAATGTGTGTCGTTGTGCAATGAACGCGAGGGGTGGTGTTGCGAAGGTGACATCCTCGAATGTGCTCGATCAGATTTCCTTACCGCCAGACCAGACTGGCCGCTACGTGTTACCCCTCTGGGTCACGAAGATCTCGTCCACGAGGGACTACCTCATTGTCAATCTCGCAGGCTTGCAACCCTCATACGGACAATCGCGATCGATTGCATGCCACCAAGATACAAAATGAGTGAACTAATGAGTGTGATCTATATATGCGTGCGAGACCAGAGACGGAGACAGTGGCGTCCGGCGTGCGGTGGATGCATGTGTGTTTTGGTGCCCAGAGGCGGTTGGAGTATGTGGAGTAGATGGACGTGATGGAATCTCGCAGCGGGGCTGCATGTTTAGAGTTTTGGTCATAGTCCATAGTCCAAGCCCAGATTAAGATGTTGGGCCGAAGCGCGAGGTCGAAGTAGGCGGCGCTCGCGATCAGCTGGTGCTCAATGCCTTGACGGGTTCGTGACGTGCAGAGGGTCCGGCCTCTCCTGCACAGGTGTGTCGATGCTTCCCTCACCGCCCGAGTACCCGCCGTACGGGTCCTCGTAGCCATGGTGAGGAGCAGCGTACGGCTGGTGCTGGGGGTTGTACGGGTCATCGTCGTAATGCGGGTCATAGTAGTAGCCGTGGCCGCCCTGCTCCATGCCGTCGTAACCGCGTTGTCCGCCCAGGCCCGTGTCATGCGGGTACTCGTGAGCGTCGTGGAACGGGCCGTCGGCGTCGTGGTACCGACCATCAGAGAAGTCCGTTGCGCCATAGCCGTAACCAGCCGCGCCGGCAGCAGCAGCAGCACTGGTTGCGTGGTGGCCACCGTCACCCTGGAGCGCGAATGGGTCGTAGCCGCCACCGCTGCCGTAAGTCGTCGCGTAGTTGTTGTACTGTGTCATCGGAGCAGACATGGTCGACGGGTACGACTCGGATGTAGGGTGTGACGAGGCGAGGTCGCCCTCCTCGTCCAGCGGGGAGCGGGCCGCAGCCGCCGAGGCAGCCACAGCAGCAGCGGTAACCTCGCGGTCCAAACGCTGGCGACGGCGCTTCCTGAAAAACAGGAGACCAAGGGCGGCAATGATCGCCACGACAGCAAGGCCTACAACCACGAAAACGCCGGCAACAGCGCCCTTGTTGTTGAAGAACGAGGACGTGGAGCCGCCTGACGAACCGGCATCGAGCGCGCCTGATGGGTTATGAACCACGTGGGTAACGGTGAAGACAGACCCGCCCGAGGTGGTAAGCCCTGTAGAGGTAAAGGACGAAGGGACCGTTGTGACGAGGTTACCCTTTGCGTCAGTCATGGTAATCGACACGGCTGTCGAAGCGGTCGTTTCCGGTGCGTTAGTGAGGGCCGGCGGGTTTGTGTCTTGGATGAACGTTGTCCGGGTAGACTGCTGTTGGGGAGCTTGTGTGCCCTGGCCTGGGGCGGGCACAATGGTGGTAGACGTGGACTGCTGTGGAGCACTGCGCAAAGTTAGTTTTGAGGATGAACGCCGTGGTGGTGGTCGGTGTGACGGTGCCTTCCTAGGGAAAGTGGAGGGTTCACCGCATGATACCTGACGCTAACGACAAGGGTGCGACAGCGGGAACACGAGCAAAATTGGCCGCCGCGCCGGTACTGCGCATTTTGGAAGAGCAACTCACGGATTGTTGGTCTGACCACCAGGCTGCTGAGGCTGTTGAGTTGGGTCGACGATAATGTTGGTGGTGCTCAAAACCGTGGTTCCACCACCACCACCGCCGCCGTTGGTAGTCCCAGGGGGATTCGGGTTTTGGGGGGAAGTGTTCGGAGGATTAGGTTGATTGGTTGTTGCCGGGGGATTAGGTGAGGTGTTGGGGGGGTTGGGCGTTGTGACCGGAGGGGGATTGTTGGTAGTAGGCGGCGGGGGGTTCGGTGTTGTCGGCGGCGGGGGGTCGGATGTAACTGGAGGGGGGTTGTTGGTTGTCGCTGGAGGAGGGTCGGGTGAGGTTGTTGGGGGAGGAGTAGGGGTGGGGGAAGTTGTAGGGGGAGCAGGAGGATCCGAAGTGGTTGGCGGGGCAGGAGGGTCCGAGGAGGCAGCTGTCAGGACCAAGACGAGATGAAGAAGAAGAGCGTAAGTTGGGAGGATCCGCGAAAGTAGCGGCTACAAAGAGATGAATGAAAGGACTTACGAGGTGGGGGGTCGTTTGAAGTTGCTGGCGGAGGGCTATCGGAGGTGGGTGACGGTGTTGAGCCGCCACCGTTGCCACCACCGCCCGGAGTCTGGTTACCGCCGTCGCCTCCGCCGCCTCCGTCGCCGCCGCCGCCGCCGGGGGACTGGGAGGGGTCCTGACGTGGGAGGAGTGGGGCTAGGTTATCTCTTCGACGATGTGCGCTCATCGTGTGGTGATGGCGTTTGCCGAAGGATGCCGGGGTGGAGTGGAGGGGAAGGGGGTGGGAAGATGTGATGGATGTGATGTGTGTGAGGGGGGGAGTGGAGTGCGGAGTGCGAGACCGGCGCCTGATTGACTTTTATGTCGGAGTCAGAGTCGGAGTCGGAGTCGGTGTCGGGGTGAGGGGGGAGACTTGGTAAAGATGTAATGTAGAAGAATAGAAGAGTACAAGATGTGGAGATGTCAGATGGGCAAATGGCAAAAGTGGTAGGAGGGAGGGAGGGAAGGTTGAGTGGTGGGTATGGAGTGGTGGGCGACAATGTGATGTGGGAAAGTCTGAACGAGAACCCAAGGGGGGAAGTGAGTGAGGGTGAGTGAGGGTGAGTGAGGGTGAGTGAGGGATGGGGTGGTTGGGGGGAAGGGGAGGCAAGGGACAAGCGCCTGAGGGGGAGGGGGGAGGGCGGGGGTTGATAGGGGCAAGGAAGGCGAGGGTGTAACGAGTTCACCACCGTAAGCAAGTAAAAGAGGTGACTGGATTTGACCGTATTTGACCGGGCCACAAGAGGAAGGGTAGAGGGAAGGAAGGGAGGGGAGAGAAGGAAGGCCATCGATCATCCGAAAGGAAGAGCGAGACAGAGGTAGAAACTCAGGGTCGGCGGCCGTGAATAAATCAGGGACCTCAACTTGAAATATCATGCTAGCCAGGCACACTCCCTCCCCTCGCTCCTCTCCCCCCCCTTTCAGCACAGACAATGGGATTACATAATGCCCATACCAAACCTGCGTACGTGCATTCTCCTCTCCTTCTACGCATACCTGTACGCACACACTGCTACTGTCCGTGCACATCTCCCTCATTCTCTCATTACTCTTCACTCTCTCGTTGTCTCACTCACTTATTCTCTCATCCTGTTAAACAAACTCCCCTTCTCCTCCTCCTCCTCCACCCCTCATACTCATACTTGGGTCACTTCGGAGACACATTGGTGCATTAGCTGTACGACTCTCTGCGTAGTACATAGCAGCGGACTCTTTTCTGGTAGCGGGATTGCAAGATTGCAGGTAGGAACCGCCAGGGACAATCACCCATCAATCGCCAACGGAGTGGGGGGAGGGTGTGGGGGTGCTTGGGGAAGAGGGGGGTGGGCGGGGCGGAGTGGTCAGTTAGGAGGCGTCGCTTCAACCCTTTCGAGAGAGTCTCAACTTTTGAGGGGCCTTAACGGCAGACCAAAAGTCGGCAAGCACAATTAGGGCACAGCCTCATAGTCAATCTTAAAATCCACAATTGCCAAGTCAGTACGTCATGACGCCATGCCTCCATTTAGCCAGAAAGAGTCAAAAGAGCAGCCCGGAGTCAAGTCACGTGGTTGCCCTCCCCGAACACGTCGGCGAGCTCGGCGCCCTAGCTGCCAGCACACATGCCTCAATTCACTGTGGCCATGGGAGGTAAAGAGGAGGCATCGTGGGACTGGTGGCACAAGGCACGAAATGACGTTGGGGGCTGACGACCCTCGTGAATGAATCATGTTCATTATTATTATTGTGGATTTAATGGTGTTTGATTTGGTCGATTCAATCGGATGGCGTCCTCTCTTCCATTGCCACGACTGAGGCATTGACTTGAAGCTGCCGCAACAGGACTCGAGCGGTTCCATGCACTCAAAGCGGGTCCATCGGATCCGTTTTGACGGAGCGACAAGGGTGGTAGGCGAACAGCCTGCCTGAGTTCGGCTGCTGGAACCCTCATTGGGGTCGGACTCGTAACTTCTGCTCGTGTCCGCAGGTGGGCAATGAATGCCATGTCGGTCAGGAATACATGCACAAATAGGCAGGAATGCCACTTGGGTCAGATCCTAAGCAATCCAACCGCTCAGTGCGATGCCCACTTGACGGACTCTGCAAGTTACCCATTTTGATACCCATTTTGATGCCGTCGCCATGTCACAGGGGACAGCAATGGCACGCCACTACTGCTGATCCTGCAATGATCGTTACGGAGTGTGTTCAGTAGCACGCGTTTCGTGTATCATTCTAATTAGAACACTACTACGGCTTGCGAGCCGTTTTTGGCACGGGCCAAGGAATTGCCACAGAGAAATGGCGGCCTCGGGCTGAGCAGATATGAAAAGCCATGACGCTCGCTGCCATTGTACACGTGCATAGCCTCGTTAAACTTCATCACAATCATGCGTGCTGCCGTCTTGTTTACTCTAGCGTTGTCATCGATTGCTGCTGTACTGGAGAATGGAAGAAATCGAGTCTTCGTCCCTTCCGCAGCCGCTTCGCCGGCAGCCACTGTGTAGCCCTCCGGCCCCTTCTATGCTCCTCCGGCCCTCCATCGCGCAGCTTCGCTCGTCCGCCTTCGCATTCTGGTTTGGGGACATCGACATCGTCGCTCGGATCTCCTAAGGTGTAGACATCAAAATTGGGTTTGAAGGAGAAGTAGTTTAGGACAGAATCGCAAGCCCAAGCGGGGTGCGCTCTGAGCCTTGCCTTCGCCACGCCGTTCGCCGATGCCTTGAATCGTTTCGAGTTGTTATAACAGAGTGTGCCGCCTTCAACGGCGCTCATACCACACTCCCCTCTCCCCCTACCATCCGTCTCTCCCCGGCCCCCATCCATCACGCACACCCTCCCCTCACCTCATCCAAAACCCCTGGCCATGTTTCTACTCAACGGCCTCCTCCGGGACCTCCTCACCCGGGCAAGGCCGAGCGGGCTTAGCGGTGAGGCCCTCTCCACCAAAGCTTGCCAGCCGGATAATCCTACGCTGGGGCAGAGGCTCGCTCTCGCGACGCTTGAGCTGGCCAGCGCGTGGTCCCGGTCCGTGGCCTATCGGCGAGGCACCAAGCTCGCCCGTCTCAGCGACAGTAGGATGCTGTGGCGTTTGCTCGTGGTCGAGGTATGCCGAGTCCATGGATCCCGTCCCGAAGGGGTTGGCGTTGTTAAACCCGCCGAACCCCGTGGCATCACGGAGAGGCGGGGACGACGGGTGTGCGGCCTCGGGCGACGGAGGAAGGGGCGCTGGGTTGTGATTCAGCTTGCTGGCGTCCATTGCTGGCTGAGGGTGCAAAGGTGCGTGACCGTGGTCGTGGGCGGCCGAGTGAGGGTGCGCGTGATCGTGGTCGTCGTTAGCAGTGTGCCGTGGAATAACGACAGGGTTGGCGGTCGCCGTCGGTGAGGCGGTAGTAGTCTCTTGCGCTTTGGTGTTGTCGCCCTGGGAGGCGGCTGCGGACATCAACGTGTGAGAGGGCCTCTTTTGGGGTGAGGTGGTGTGAGCGATGCAAAGTCGAGATGCACGCAGGTAGGTGGGGTAGGGTGGATGCGATGCGGCGTGGTGATGGTTGTGGGAAGTTGAGGGGATGCGAGGTTGAAAAGGTATATCCCGGCGCAGCAATGGGCGGCAACGGACTCACTGTGGAATGCTTGGAGCTGGAGGCCAGGAGCGCAAGGTATGAAGCGTTGAGAGAGGCTGACGGGGATCAGGAGCAGAAGCAGGAGAGGGAGCGGGCAAGTTGGAAGGGGAAGGGGCGAGAGAGAGATCGCAACCGACCCGATGCCGATAGGTGGAGCTGTTGCGGCCGCCGTTACTTTGGATGTCGCGGCCTTGGCTCGGATCGGATCTGGCAAAGGGCGGTAAAGTGCAAGCCTGAGCTGTGACTCGGCGCCAGAGAGCGAGACAGCGAGAGAGCGGGAGTGCGAGTGAGCGAAAGGAGGTTGAGACACCAGAGCCCAACAGATTCAGAAACAAGGCTTAAGCTTGGACCGACTAAAGGCAAAACAATGAAGATGGGCTAAGTGGAAAAGGTCGAAGAGGTGAATGAACTATGCGGAATTACCGGACTTGAATCTGCGACTTCATGAGCCAAGGACGACATAATCGGTGCGGGGGGGGGCGGCGGTCATCGCCGATGTGCTGGTAATCCTCGTAAAATGCTCGTGATCTCTCGTGATCCTCTCGTGACAGCCGTCGTGCGTTTGGGCGGTTGAGCCGTTGACGAGCTCATGGAGCGTGCGCCACATTTACCTTACCATTTGACGGCGCCACTGACGCCCATGACGAGCATTACGGCCACCAATATGGGCCAACAAGGGCACATCCAGAATGGAGGTCCATGCGGTGGCAACAAAGTGGGACTCTCCCAATATTCGGTTCCACATGCCACACCACACCAGCGCCGCACTCCTGGGATGGTTGCCATCGTTGCCCACATCCCCCTCATTGTCCATCCCAGATGAAGGGTGGAATACCCACCGTGGTCTGTCTGACTTGCTGCATTAGGATTCCAACTCAAAGGAGCCGAAGCGCAGCCAGTTCGCCCATTAGGCAAGAGGCATGGGCCGCGGTAGCCAAGCCAAGCCCCTCAAGAGTAGCCTGGCCCGGCCCGGCATAGTGAATTGGATACCCGCGGCAGCACCACGCTTTCAGTCACACATCACCGAGTTACCAGTTACACATGTGGGGTGAATCTGCGTCGACCAGGAATGTACATGCCTAGCAATGCATTGGGGTATGCGGTTTCTACTATATCACCAGCGTCATGATTCTGGCGGTCAGCATTGTCACGCAAAGTGTGGTCATGAGCATGGGGCCCCAGAGAAGATCTTCTGCCCACATTCCAGAGCACGAGTGACATTGACAGCAGCTTTGCTGCCGTACGCAGCATCGATGCTTGACGGAGCCGTGTCGATCTGCTCCGAATCGCAAGGCGCCGCCACGATCATCGAAGGGGAAAGGTTGTTACAACTTCCCAACGCAGCTGAAGCACTCTGGAGCGACTCCGGTCACAGATGGCTGTCTTTCTGGTGGCTATCCACCCAGCACTCACCCATTGGTACAATACGCATCAACTGTTCTCCCGTCACCACTGCCCTGCCGTAGCCCCCCAACATCTTGCTCGTTTCCGAAGCCAGCGAGGAGCAGTCCCGCATCCTTGACGCTCGCCACAAGGCTAGGCACAGCTGCCAATGTCGTAGCCTCGAGAATGACGCCCAAGAGGTTGGTCTGCCTGGCAAAGTTGACGGCCTCACGCACGCTCAGACAGCGGTTGTCTGGCTCAGTGCCGTCGGGGAGGGGAACAAGAGGGTGTGAACTATCGGCCTGGTGCATGTCAATGCCGCAGTAGGATTCGAAGAGCACAGCGTCTGCCGTCAGCTAAAAGGTTGTCGATATTGTCTGGAGCTGGAGCTACTTACAATTAGGCTGTTTCCAGTTAAGTGCTGTGCACACAGTTGGATCAAAGGACGAGAAAAGGAAGCGTCTTCCAGGCGTATCCCTCCCGGCATCGTATACGACCTGCAATACCGCATCCACAAATGCGTTCACCTCGATACTTGGCGCGATTCCCAGATAGCGCGCATCAAACGTCCTGGTGTACTTGAGACACAGATTGATGCCCAAGTCTGGAGGAATGAGCTCGAGGACATCCTTGACGCTCGCCGCGCGCCCAGCAAGGACTGCCTGCCACCCTGCCATGGATTCAGATCCGGGGACAGTCTTAGGGGACAGTAACACGCCGTGTTGTTGCGCCAAGGTCTTGAACTGTGCGTACGTAACGTTCGACACTCCCACGTCGATCTCCCGAACGGGGAGCCTGGAGTAAGGGTAGATGACTGGTACCCCGTCGCGCGTGACCTGGACCTGGAGGCGCATGTAGTCGCCACTCAGGGACGAAGCGGTGACCAGCGCAGGCTCGTCCTGTACGGGCGCAGGACCAGCTGGTCTTGAAGCCGGTGACAGAGCGGACACGCCGATAGGGCGCTGCGACTGGAACTGGTGCGCGTGATCCTGCGCTGTGTTGGGGGGAGCCACTGTGCTCTTCCAGTAGGTCTCGACACGACCGCCGATCTCGAGCTGCGCCCCCTCAAAGGGTTTAATGCAGCTCACTTCAAACGCGACCTCACCAATCGTCTTGAGGTGGTGGTCGACGAGATACGCAGTAAAGCCCTTGTGGTCCTGAATGTCGGTAAATGTCGAGGGATGAATGAGAGCGCGACCGATGACTTTGGACCCGAACGTAGGATAAAGCGACACCTCGAGCGTGAACTTCTCGAGTGACTGAACCTGGAATGTGAACACCTCGCGCGAGTCGGCGAGCGGAAGAATGACAGAGTGAGGACCGACAGTGGTATCGGACTTCGAGGTCATGACGAGCTTGAGGCTTGACCAAATGTGCACGGAGTCCGTACCCGACCTCGAGTAGAGCTTGACGGGAGGTGTCTTCTCGTGACCCTTGGAAAACGGGTGGCCGAGTGACAGCTGCACGAGACACCGCTTGGCGAGGAACTCGTGCCCGTACACGCGTAGGGGGACCATGGGTGGAGGAAGCGACAGAGAAGGTATAAGCTCGAAGTCCTCCATCGCTGGTGGCTCGAGCTCCACGTCAGAACCTGGCGACATTGAGTCCATCTGAGGATCGGCGGATAACCCAAGGTTCTCCATCCCCTGGATCTCAGTCTCCTTGGTATTCAGGCGCGCCCCAGACTCAACGAGGTAATTCAGAATCGCGACTTGACCAAACCATGCGGCGTACCATCCGGGCGACTTGCCGTATTCGTCAAGGGCGTTCACATCACACCCGGCCTCCACGAGGACGCGAATACATGCCAGGTGCTCAGGCCGACCACCAACGGCGGCGTGGTGCATCGGCGTCCACAGGTTGTACTTGTCGGGTTTATCCTTGCCACCACCTTTGCCCTGGTCAACGAGTAGCCGGCAGATGGCTTCATGGCCAGCTTTGGCAGCCACGTGCATGGGATACATGCCCTCCGAGTTGGGACGGATTTTGGCGCCGCGCCTGAGAAGGAGCTCAGCAACCTCGACATGCCCGTATTGGCATGCAAGAGAGAGGGGAATCAGATCGGTGGAGAGGGCAGTGGGCTCAACGTCGGCCTTGCCCGAGACGAAGATGCGCACGACTTCGAGGTGGCCCTGGGTAATTGCATGCATCAGCGGCGTATACCCATCCTTGTCCGTTGGGGATGCTTTAGCACCTGCGGTGAGCAGGAGGGAGACGATCGAGGGATGTCCTTGCATGGCGGCATAATGGATCGGACGCCGGGCATACGCGTCCTCGCGCTCGAGCAGCTCGGGTGCCTTGTCGACGCACATCTCCACCAACTTGAGCGACCCATTCATGCACGCCAGATGGAGCGGTCCGCGGTCGTTGATCTTGTCGACGTAGTGGAAGTCGAGCGGGAGCGTGGAGACAAGATCGAGGTAGTCGTCGGGGACGGTGAGGGCAGCACGCCACACAATACGCATCGCCCTGTTGCTTGTCCTATCCTTTACGAGTAGACGCTTTGCCTGCTTAAGCCAGTGGTTAAGGCTGTCGCGCCCGCCCTCGACCACCTTAGGAAGGTTGACCTCAAGATCGAGGAGGGCGTCTGTGGCCAACGCTTCTCCTGGGTCGCTCTCATAGTCCTCGCGGTCGAACGTGAGGGCATCCTCGCTGAGGGGCTCGGGAAGGTCAGCAGTGAGAAAGTGGGCCGATACGAGATCAATGCCTGTGCCCATATCGACTAAATTGGCAGCCACGATGTCCGACAAACGCGCGATGAATTCGCGGTTGAAACAAGGCTGCACTTCGACCTGGCGCTCGAGATAAAGTTCCTTGGTGTTGGACTTGGAACGCTTGTCCCACTTTTTCAAGATCTTACGGAAGCCGGTCGCGTTGATCTCGATGAAGCCCTGCAACTTGCCGAGATCTCGCTCAAACAGCCGCCAGCCCTCCTCGAGCGACGACCACTCGGCCGACCGCTTGTCTCCTTCTCCGACTCCATCCGCTACAAGCTCACGCTGGCTGCGTAGTAGTCGTTTGCGGTTACTCAAGAGCGTCAAGAGGCGCAAACGCAGCTCCCGCTCCTTGATAAGATAGAACTGGTTGATCTGAGGTCAGCTACGAACTCTTCCCTCACTCACCTTTTCAAGCTCCCGCTGGAGAAGGAAGAAGAAGGCATCGCGGTGGGCCTTGAAGCTAGCTCCGCGATCCGCACTACCATTTCGGCTGCCCGCACTGATCATGGAATGGGTTTGCCCCTGGGCGGGTGGCTCCGCCTCAGCGGGCAATGGCTCAAGATCGCCATCGAGCGTCATATCCCCCTCGGCGTCAAGTTCACCATTTTCAACCGCAACAGACGGGACTGGCGTATGTCCGACCTCAATGGCACCAAGGGTTGGTGTCTCGACAGCGCTCGTCGCAGGCGAAGCGAAGCCCTGCCCGTCTGATGTGGAACGGCGTTTGTTAAGGCGGCCGCCAGTCGCCAGAATGGCGGCTTCGCTCGCAGGCCGGCCGGCGGCCAGACTATTGATAATTTTCTTTAGCGCCTGGTGTCAGCCAAGGCCAACACGTCGCGGATGTGTGAAACTCAGTGGCGGAGACCTGGGAGGCGGATACCAGAACATACCTTGTAATTGAGGTAATACTCGGACCATCCCGCCACTTGGGACGCGACGATGCTCTTACCGAACTGGGGTTAGTGCGATGGTGCTTGGACCAGGCTGAGGATCAACTTGCCTTCATCGCGGGGCGCTACGTCTAATGGCGTGTGGAAAGGGAGAGATATTGCCAAGTGGGTTATTGGTAAGAGCACAGAACGGAGGAGTTATGAAGTCGCTCTAGAGGAGCACATGCGCAGTTTTCGAGCGAGAGATAACGAAGGGAGAGGGGCACGGGTATAGGTGTTGCGAGTTGATACTGTAGCGTGGTAGCGATTGAACGACGATGGGATGTTAGTGTTAGCCGCCAGTCGGGAAGTCGGGAAGCCGCGAAGTCGCGAAGTTGCGAGCCAACCAGGTTTTGTGAGAATGAGTGAAAGCTGTCGTGCGAGGCGAGGGGGATGTATGAGGTCGAGAGCGGGAGGTAGAGGACGGGAGAGAGAGAGAGAGTGAGATGGGTGCTGAAGTAGGAAGTGGAGGAGGACGAGGGAGGAGTGGATAATAGTAGTGGACAGTACCGTCTGCCGCCGTATGTGGACGCGAATTGTTGAAATGAGGTGAGAGCAACGCCGTACAGGGCTGGCCCATAGCGGCCTCTCTCAGGCTCAAATGGGGGTGATTAAGGGCCTTACTGCATGGCAAAAAGCTAAACGGGAGTAAATATCACTATTAGGAAATCTCATAATTCATTTGGCACTTTTTATAATGTTTAATACAACAACCGGCGAGGTGAGCATGAGTTGGTTGGGGGAGTCGAACACACGTGCGTGAAGTCCGTGGAACGCGCTCCTCCGCGATCCTCCACGGCCTCCGCGCCTCCACCGTCGGCCCCTGAACCTCTCCGCGGCCTGCGACCTGCGACCTACGAAGCTACGACATTGCTCTCAATTTGTCAAGCTGTCAAGCGGCCAAGCGGTGTCAAGCTGTCAAGCTGCCAACTTGGATCAAAAGTCACTCGCACAGATTCCGTCTCACCTAATTGACATCACGCAACATCGGCAATGTCTGCAATCCCTTTCCTCATTTGCTGCACGTCCCTCTATACCTCTCTCAATATTTTGACCACTGACACCACCACCTCGTCTTGGGAGTTGACATGTACGGCCCGGCTCATAAGGCCGTCGCCCGCCTCAGTTTAGCCCCGCGGGCAGTCACTCGCTTGAGTCGCTTGCCGTTTCAATTCTGATCTGTGACTTGAGACCCAGCATGCCATAGCCAATTGGCCAAACTGCTTACACTGTGATCCGAAGCGCCGAGATCGGCCTCTCTTCCTCCTACCTTGATCTCCTTGGATGGCGAGCATGTTAGTCTGTCAGAAGCTTTGCTTGGGCGGAGCAGCTTTCCCCCGCAACCCCTGGCGTGGCTGCATTCAGTGAATCAGACTGATTCCAGCATCGCACGTTTCTGTCCCCTTCCTTCTCTCGCGGTCATCCAGGGCAACCTTGGACCTGCTTTCGCACCCTCTCTTTCCGCTCGGCCTCAGCATTCCCGAAGCCGTCGCAATACCAAAGCACACCATGCTGCTCGATGCAGTTTCGCGGCGCAGGACAATTTGCAGCGCCGTGGCGGCATTCGATTCAGCGCGTGACTCGTTTATTGGAGTATCAATCTCCAGAACAGCCGCCAAAGTCTCCTAAAAGCCGTGTATCAGACTGTATGTGTTTGCAGAAATAGATGTCCGAAGGGACCTCGGCGAATCGGCAATGGGAGGCAGCGCGACTTGCCAGGCCAGATACCCACGTTATAAATAACAGCCAGGGCGTGGAAGTAGATACCCAGCTTGTCCTGCCTGGCCACTGCCCTCACACGACGCTGTCGCACGATTACAGTAGGTCACTACAGTATGCATCTACACACTTAACACACCCATCTATAAGACTCTTGCATATACCAAAGTCACAGGGTGCCTAGCTAAGCCACGCCTCACCTTTGTAATGGAAGTGGTACGCCTTTAGTCGAAAAAGCTTCCCACCACTCCCGAGTGGGCTATGGCGTGCCACGCTTCTCCTCATCCTCGTCCTCGCTCTCAACAGCGAAAACCGTACGATGTTCAGTCTCGTACTCGGCACTTTCACGCTCTACAGCCCTCCCCTTTCCCTTATCCCGCTTAGGCTGGTATGTTGACTCGGCCATCTCGTAGTCCTCTGCAGCAGCAAGCGGAACACGCTCTTCGCTATCCCTCTGTGATGGGAGCCCTAACGCGAGCCGTCCCTGGCGGCTCAAGCGACGCCGGCGGAAATAGAGGTATGCCCCCACGATACCACCGAGGATGAGAAGAATGACGACGGCAGAGACAGCGTTGTACCATGCCTCCCAGTCTCCGCTCCCACCCTTCAAGAGAGGCATACCTTTGTCTTCCTCAAGCTCACCAAAGTGAACTGCGGGCCGCTCATCGTCGCCGACCGATGAGGACCACTCCCCAGTCACGCCTGGTACGAGCGAAAAGTCGATGTCCATGAAACGCATGATCATGTCGTTGGTCACGTGCGGGACATCGAAGCCAACCATGTGGGAAGCATCAAAGACCTTAAGTGTGAGTGTGTGAGAAAGAGGGGGAGGTGGAACAATGGCTCGGGAGGAGATACTCACCTTCACGTAAGTCATGTTCCGCACCTCGGTCCACTCGCCAGCCTGCGTCCCATTCACCGTCCACGGCAGAGCTGTGGCATTGCCGAACCCAGTACCCCCCAGCCAGGTCATCTCGTCGATCATATTTTCGATGCCAACGTGATTGCAGATGAGGTCCTCGGCGCCAGCGAACATGAGGATCTTCACACCCTTCTCAAGGATACCGGGGATCAGGGAGACCGAAGCGGGTGATTTCCGGTTGTGAAGTTCGTTCCCAGCTCGTGGACTACATTCTACCCAGGCCGTCTCGTGCATCTCGGCGTGCAGCGCGCCGACCACATCATCCCGCCGCAAGAACGAATACACATCCGATAGGTCAGGAGGCCACCCCATTCCACAGTCTGGCCAGTTGTCGGTCTTGCGCACATCGTAGATGTTCATGCAGACCTTTTTGCCGTTGAGTCTGGTGTGAGCATTGCGGGATGTGGCGCAGGAGATAATCACTCACTCTCTCTCAAACGGCTTTGTCACCTTGTGCATGACATTTTCGCAGATATTCACTGTGATCGGCGTCTGCTTTGGGTCCGTGTATTTCTGCAATGTTGCATTACATGCATCCATCGCTGCGTCGAGCGCCTTCCCCGCCTGGCGTCAGCGCGCGACCACTTTAACACGACCCACCTCCGAGCCCTTCTCAATAAGGTTCTTGGAGTACGCAAACTCCTGATAAGCCGGGTATTGCCGCAGCGGGTCGATCCACCCGTTCCCAATAGCCAGCCCCTTGAGGTTGAACAGCGGCAGCCTGTTCGTCTTGAGAAGCGCGTCGGCAAAGTAGGGGATGTACTGTCCCGCAAAGCTTTCTCCGGCAAGATATGTGTCTTGCCCTGCGTACTCTGGGAAGATCTTATAAAAGTTGACAAGGAACTCAATCAGGTGTGCGCTCGCCTCGCTTAACTCGTGCAGGTAGCCATTGGTGGGGATGTAGGAGAAACCAGTTCCTGGAGGTTGATCGACAAATACCATCGTAGCATACTCCTCCCAGCCCCCCTCGACGAGCTTGATCTCTGTTTTACCGCTCTCGGTTTGCGAAGCGGGGACGGTGCGAAAAGGACCGACTTCCATGAGCGAGCCGTCGAAAGAGGAGCATCCAGGTCCGCCCTGCGGTCAGCGCGTTGCCAGAGGGCGAAGGCCTCGCAGTCATTGAGCCATGGGTACACACATATCGGCTTTACTCACGTTGAACCAGAATACGACCCGCCCCTTTCCAGCAGACCGACGCGCTTTAGCCATCATGAAGAAAATACGCGCATCCTTGCCTGTAGCTCCTTCGCCACCACCCTTCCCTTCTCCGGGATATGATGGGATCTCGCCAGCGAAGAGATTGATAGGGTGCCTGTGGTAAGCTTCCAGCTGGTGAATTCGGGCCCAAGCTACCAGCAGGACGATGCCTTCGGCCCTATTGGTAGCTTGCGCAGCAGTCTTCTTTCACCGTCTCTACCCAATCTCAATCCTGTTCTGCTGACCCGTGGCCCATGCTAAGGAGTTGCAGATTGCCCGTGCTCTGCAATGGATAGGGTGGCTGTCTTTGCTAATGACCCCCAAGGCTAATCCCAAACGCTCCGAGCTCGACAAGTTACGCTGCCTCGCAACCCCCGTTACTAAAACTCACGTTGGGTGGTCCGCGAGGTTCGGAACTCCAGGCAGTGACTGTACAAACAGTTCGGCAGCTGTAGGTAAATGACCTGACGACATCAGCATTGTCATATTACCCTTCTGGGCATGAAACGCACCATCCGTGCCCTTGTCCTGCCTGCGCGTGATGTTATACGACGACGAAGAGGGGTAATCAGAGAACGGGTCTCGTGGGCCCCTCACGCGTGAGCGTGCTTCTAGGTGTACTGGTAGGTGAGACATGACAGGAGGTGCGTTGTGTGCTGCGATCTGTTGTGGCAGTTCTCGGCGCTTGCTCAAGAACACCACTGTGTTCTCGAGTGGCAAAGAGTACGAAGGTGGTCAATGAGCCGAAGTGGCTGTTGTAAAGTGGGTGTTGAGGCTTAATTGTGGAACGTAGAGCAAAGGAGGAGGAGATGCGTTGAATAGGTTTCTGAAGACAAGTGGACGTGGACACAAGTAACAGAACTACGGAAACCTCCACCAGCGTGTGCATACTGCAGCCAAAAGAATTGCCGGATTTGGCAGGATGTGCCACGTGGACATTCTGGTTCAAACCTTGATCGCTTGATCGCAACTCTCAGCTGGCGCTTCCCGGCACAGGAAGCGCCGTACCGCCGTGACTGCATATCATCCTGGCGGATGTCGAAACTCCACATCTAAAGCGTGTGGGCAACATGGGCAGAGTTCATCCCCGCGCAGCGCACGCCCGAGCAGAGGATCAAGGAGATGGTACAGGAAGCGGGGAGAGAAGCAGAAGTGGTTAACACAAGATACACGGCACATAAATCCATCGCCCCCAACTCGTCCTCTCGATACACAAACCCACATCACCAAGCACGCGCGTAGGTCAAAGAACCTTCCATATGTATCGACACACCAGCACCCATCCAGCGATTGAATCAGCGGGACGAGTTTCCTAACGGTGTCGAGGCATTAATCCGTCCGTCTAGTGTGCTCCGGCGAGGCGGTGCGGGGGAGTGAGCGAACCCCCGCCCTATGGCAGAGCCGGGCCCATGGTTTTTGATCTTTTATGAAAGAAGAAAAAGCAAAAGTTGGCGACGAGGCCCGCACTTTAACCAGTACCAGAACAGGCGGAACGGCAAAAGTCAAGTAGCGGGAGTAAATTTGACTCCGCACTTTAATGATGTGGAGGCATACTGTAGAAATGTTTACGTGCTGCTCCCGTGTGCTCGATGGAGATCTGGAGATATGGAGAGTGACGGTTGGAGAGATTGGAACTTGGTGATCTGGTGAGGAGCGGCCTCTTTCAACACAACGCACAACGCACAACGGCTACACGAGCACAGCTACAGAGGCAACCCATTCACTCACAATGACACACAGATCACGCAGCGGTGGGCCGCAGAAAAAGCACGCCGGAAAGCCCGGGCACAACACGAAGAAGCGCACTCCGAGGCTACATCACAAACCAACATCGGCGAATCATAGAGCGGGGAAGAGTTCCGACAGCGACAGCGACGGCCAAAGTGGTGGCGTAGGGCACCCTCCTGATGACGAGGAATACGAACTCGATGACAATTCAGTGCCTCCTGCCTCGGTATACACAACAACTCCGACCAACGACGAAATTCTCAACGTCCTTCGCTGGGCTCTTCTGGAAACTTTAAACAACGATGACTTCCCAACGAAAGTTCAACGCGCCAAGAGCCTCCTGTACGAGCGAAAATGGCTTGAACTTTTTACCGATGCGAGTCTCCTCGACGCCTATGCGGGAAGATGGGTACCGAGTCGGGCACTGTGCTTCCGTGATCTCTTGGCTGGTATCCGGGATGTCAGGAGGATATTTGCGCTATCAAAAGGGGAGGACGCGCCTTCGCTGGGCGCTGAACACGACAACGGTGATGATGCGGGCAACGAGGACGATGACGGCCTATCCCGCGGGGAACAATCAGTCTTGCACCCAGAGCGAGGCCAGTCGGTCACCCAGTCGGCGACCGTCCACTCTGCGAACGACCCCTCTAGGAACTGCGCATCCCCGGATGACACCTCTGCGCATGACATCTCCGCGAGCTACCCACATGAGCCGGTACACATACTTTCCCTGGGCGGCGGAGCAGGCTCTGAACTCCTCGCTGTCGCCGCACTGGCATCTCACGGCGCTCATGTCCGGTGGACCGGTGTAGACGTCGGTGCCTGGGGAGGTGTTCTGAACCGAATCGAAGCCGCTGCGAAGGACAAATGGCACTTGAACGCCCAGTTCGACTTCATCGAGGGCGACCTGCTTGCTGCGCCGCAGTCTGCGCCGAAGGCAAGTCGGGAGGAGCATCCCGAAGCCCCGTCCCACGAACCACGTACAGCAACGTCCACGGTATGGGGTCCATCCGCGCCTCCGTCCCTTTCAGCCCTTCCCTCGCCTCTCCTCACAACGCTCTTTTTTACCCTCACTGAGCTCCTCTCCCAGAACCGGACACGTACCGTCGCCCTTCTTCGATCTTTGACAGCAGCGACACCGAGCGGCGGCCTCCTCGTCGTTGCCGACAGTGCAAGCGATATCGCCGAGTTCCCGCTAGGCAAAGACGGGCGTACATGGCCAGTATACATGGTTCTTGACGCTATCATAGCTGCCATCTCGAAAGCCGAGGGAGGCTGGGAGCGGGTACGAGCTGAGGATTCAAGGTGGTTCAGGCTTGGGGCGGAAAGGTGGCCATGTAAATTAGAGAATGCGCGTTACTGGATGAGGGTGTATCGAAGAGTGTGACGACGTGATACACCTTCTTGTGATGAGATGTCTTGGAGCGAGAAGAGCAAATCACTCTTATGTTACCCCGCACTAGCCTAGCCCTATCTTTGTCGTCCTGCGCAGACTGGAGTACAGCACATGATGTGTGATATCAGTGTGTTGTGGGATTTTGCGAAGCCTAGCCAGGATGGTTTGCTGGCTGATGCGGCGGGAGTGGAATCACCTGAGGCGCGTTGAGGTGAGATCTTCGCGACTATGAAAGGGGTCTCGTTTCACGTGAGAATTTACCAGACACCAGCCTGCGAAGACATGGGGAGGAATGGGCACAAGGAAAGGGACACCACAACGGGCCTCTTCGAGAGCTCGAACCACAGCAGACAGGCGATTGTTAACTTGCGAAGACATGGGGAGGAATGGGCCCAAGGAAAGGGTCACCACAACGGCCTCTCCGAGCACTCGAAACACAGCAGACAAGCGATTGTTAACTTCTCGAAGTCCTGAGCATAAAGTGTATGTCCTCACCGGCTACCGGCCGATCCTCCTTCAGAGGAAGACGGTAAAACTACGGCAATACTGTTGGGGTCGTTGCATGAACACCACAACCTCTAATGCTACATAATATGCTGCTGGGTGATTATGCCGTAGCTCCGATCTCAAGAGTTGGCTGTCAACCGCAAACCGTGGTTTGGCCGAAGCGCGTTGGGGGGCTACCGGTCCTAGTCTGAGCAACTCGCGCATGTCGTAGCACCTGTTTTAACCGTTGCATACATAGTACTTGCCATGAGGTCCAGCGCATCAGTGCAGAAATCCGAAACCCGTAGTCTAACGAGGACTTATTGGAAGGCACAGCGCGTGGCATCTCGGCAATCTAGCTCGGTCTCCTATCTCCCCGAGTCAACGCAATTCGGGAAGTTCCAGCATCAAAGCCGACTGCCCGATAATCAGTGGCCACAGCCACCGCCACTGGTTGAGCCGCCTTGTTCAGCAGCTGAGACACATCCCTCATTTCGCACTCTCAACACTTCAGTTCGTAAGAGGACACTTACCATCTGTATAGAGTAACTTGTATCACACACCATGATTGCTGCGGGCGACACTCTGCCAGCCAACATTGGCTTCAGTGAGTTGCGGTTCTTCTGTCCCAGACGGAACAGAGCTAACTGGTAGTCGGTCTCGGAGCCATGGGCTTTTGGGTAGGTTGGCAGAAGCCAGATTTCAGTTATCTGACAACAGATGGCAAGCAATCTGCGTCAAAAACTCCCACCCTCAACAGTACTGTATATCAACGACGTTGTCCAGGAGGCTGTCAGCACATTTATGGGCCAATTTTCGCATCACGGTCCTGTCTTTCCAACAAAGAGTCCCGCTGATGTTGTGGCCAATTGCGTCAGTGCCAGGCCGCCACATACACAGCTAATACGACAGGATGTCATTGTCACAATCGTTCCAGAGGGTAAGCATGTGGCTGAGGTCTTTCGCACCGATCCGGGGGGCGCTCTCAGTATACCTTGGCATGTCCGTGGCAAGCTATTCATCGAGTGCAGTACAATCGATTTGGAAACATCCCGAACTGTGGCGGCGGCTGTAACAGATTTGGGCGGGACATTCGTCGATGCTCCAGTATCAGGAGGACCTGCAGGTGCTCAAGCCGCAACGCTCACGTTCATGATGGGTGTCACAGAGGGACATCCACGTAAGCATGAAATGGACTCCATCATCCGGCTGATGGGCACAAACCTCTTCGCTTGCGGCGGTCCAACCTTGGGGCTGGCCACTAAGGTGTGCAACAACTATATCTCAGGGACGGTTGCCATCGCCACCAGTGAGGGCTTCAATCTCGCAATGAAGCTTGGACTCGATCCCCGGACATTCCACAAGGTGCTAAATGTCAGCACCGGTGGCAGCTGGGTGAACGCCAACTGCAACGTGAGTGGCGGGTTTGGCGTAGAATAGCGAGCAGTCAGCCCACATAATTACGTAAACGTCGCGTTTGTTTGACTGGGTCTGCTCAGAGCTGACAGAAGCCCGTGCCGGGTGTCGACCCCAAGTCCCCAGCATCCAACGGCTACGCGCCAGGTTTCAAGGTCCAGCTTATGCGTAAGGACTACAACCTGGCCATCGACGCTGCAAGAATGACGGGTGCCAATCTCTACCTCGGGCCGGCAGGTTTGGACGTCTACACACAAGCAGCGGCAGATCCAACTTGTTTCGACAGAGACAGCCGCGTAGTATACCGGTTTATTGGCGGAAACGAGGACTGGCTGGGACGTGATGGGGCTAAGATGTAGGGCTGCGTGGTCCAAAGATTCGTTGTACTTTATCAGGGGTGCATGCCATCTCCACGAAGATCAGGGGTGAACGGGTTGATAGTGGACGAGCAATTGAGGCAGAACCCCGGCAAGTGTATCCGAGCTCGGCTCAACCGAGGCTTGCATCGAAGGACCGTCGTGAATGAGGGGCCCATTTTACGTTTCTTCCATCTTCAATCTCCCTACATCCAACTCTGATCAGTATCGTACCGATCCCCGCGACAGCTACGTCCCAGGTCCGCCGGGACGCCTACTCTCTGTCGACGCTCCGACTGTTATTGCGCAAGTCGTCACGATGGCGACGATTTCATACGCGCAGAACGGCGCATTGCAGATCACCATTCCGGCCGCTGATGGCTGCGCTTGTAGGCACGCCCATCCATCAACCACCGATGAGTGGGACGCGATCATCCGGGCAGCCAGCAAGTGGATTTCAGATAATGCACCCGTGTGTCGCGCCTTCAGTGGTGTTGAGCCTTGGGCGTGAGCAGAAAGATGGTATTGGTCTCTAAACCAATGCTGACCTTCAGACGCGGGGACTCCCCAGTGTCCCTCATGATTGCAAAGCGCCAACCCAAAACAGGGCACACCTCCTCTATCTCAGATGCATCGGTTGTTGCAGGCCGTTCTTCGTCTGCGGAACCTCCATCGAAGCAAACCCGCTCAGCGTTCGGATGTGATGCATGCAAGAAACGCAAGATCAAATGTGACGAGGGTCGCGTAAGTGCCAGGCCTACGAGGACATTGATCTTACCTCAGCCGACATGCACCAACTGCTGTGCCAGTTCGAGAAAGCGCGCACGAAGATGCGTTTATGCTTATGATCTCATCACGCGGCCAAGGTGAGCTCGTGCGGTTGCTGACATGCTGACCTCAGCCACGAGACGCCGCCGGCGCGTCGGAGGATTGAGCGAGATGAGAGTATTGCAGGTGCCACGTCTCGTGGTACAAGCGGCGGCAGTAGCCCAGAGACATTCGTTCGATTTCGGTCGCCCATGACCGAGAACTTGCGAGATAAACCTGACGGACCGTTACCGCTCTCTCCTGCGACCGAGAGTGTGGCCGTCGCCGCCTGTGAGTGTGCGACTTGCGCCACGTGTTGACGCAATCAGCAGGGCAGCTAGCGCCTCATGCAGTGGATGCCGTAGCGCTGTCCCACTTGGTGGACACACACGGGCTCACGTGGTTTATCAACGCAACAGAGGTCGTCGATAAGCAGGTCCTGTCATCCAACCAGCGCAGGGCGTTTACCGAGTACCGGGAGGCGGTCCTAGAGCGCTGTTGGAACGCATATATCAATTACCAGGGCAAGCTGCCTCTTTCTCTCCCGAGTACGCCTTCGGTCGTGACATCTCCCGACGCACCTTTGCATCAAATTGCCAGCGCAATGAGCTCAATGATCACCCTCCCTGGCCTGAGTTCGCTTTCGTCCCCTTCTGTTCCGGAAGACACCCCAACTACTCCCGAGCAGTTGGCAGATCTGACCCAAGCAGCATTGCTGCACGCCTTTGTCTCGGTGGGCGCGACGCACTATGCGTACTGGGCTGCCCGACGAGGGGTGCCTGCTGTAGAGCATCATCGAGGAGCGGCTAGCCTCATACAGCTCAGCACCAACGCTCTTCTGCAGGTGCTTCGTCTGCAGGATCGCATCAGTCGCGGGGAAGTAACCATGACCATTGCGTCGCCAGACGCCGATGACTGGGAGGAGGAGATCCAGGCCAAGTTGCTCATGACACTTTGCCTCCAGCTTACATACCGAGTCATTGCTGCGGACCCATTGGGACCAGCGACACTGCGGCTGGAGTGCGAGTGGATTAGTCGCAGAGGGGGACCGGCAGCCATGATCAGTGGAATCCACCCTACGCCAGCGCAGATGGAGCTCATTCCCGCTGTGCTGAATGATGCGATCTGTGAGTCGACGCTTTCAGCCACTTTCAGCCCAGGGCGGTTGGCTGACGCTTGGAAGATGCTCTGACACGCGGTGAAGCAAGCTTCCTCCCTCCTGACGCGTCATGGCTTGACACCATTCCTATTGCCCATCGCCTTATTCCTGAGGGTTACGGTATTAGCTTCGAAATGGCCAAGTACATCATTGAGACGGTTTCGGTTCTTTATGGCTCCCTCGGCGACGGCCGCGCGGCTCGCCTGCAGGCACTATACAAGACACTCACGACATCCCTCCTTGTGGACATTTACGCTTCCGCCCATCCCGCTCGTGTGCAGACGGGGGACATGCTGTACAGGCAAGCGCTTATTGCCCTCGTATGCTTGGACGGGTTCGGCCTTGCTCCTGAGGACAAGCAACTCGTGGCTGCCTCTGACGCCATTCTCGAATTGTTTGCTGAGGCGGTATATGGCGATATCTACACAGTGCGTTGGACGCTACCCCTCCTCATTGGCGGGGGCCTAGCACAAAAGCAGATCGGGGAACAGGCATTGCGCGGCGAACGCGACAGGCGCGCTGAGGCTGGACGGATATTTGACGCGATGGCGGATACCTGCGGGTGCGCCGATATTGAGGCGGCACGACTGGTGACGGAGAAGGTATGGGAACGTCGAGATGCAGGAAAGCCGTGGAGGTGGAAGGATACTATGCGCGAGGAAGATCTGGAGCTTTTCCTGGTCTAGCTTCAAAGTGGATACTCTTCAAGTGGCCTATAGTACAGTACCACCATTGGCACATGACGACAGCATAATCGATTATTTGTCCTGTTACGGATGATTTGAACGCTGCATCGACCTCCGACTTCCAACATTGACCTTTAACATCCCATCACGCAACGACTCTCAACCATGAGCTACGAGTCAAGGACGCCAGGTGACTACAATGGTTCAGCCATGGCACGCATTGCGACTAAGCCATCTCTCCCAAACCCTTAGTCCTACGTTTCCTTCATTCGTTCGCTGCCTTACGCTTTACTTGAGACTACGAAAGAAAGGCGATATGATTGCGGTCCGCCACCGATCGAAGACAGCGCTGCTGATCTCTCTCAACTGAGCAAACGGCTCATGATGTCCTTCGGGGACATTGTCTGCTGTCTGTGAATACCAATTACTTGCAGGTCCAGAACCGTCCCAAGTGTAGGCAATGGGCTCAACAACTAGTGTTGGCGCCCCAAGCGAGACTAGCGGTAGCGCGCAAGTCGACCTGCCACGAGACTCGCCAGTCTTCGGAGTTGTGAGCGACGAGCATCAGTCCCAGGGAAGCATTGGGAGTTGTCGTCCCATTGGCCCACCCACCTTGCGTCGGCGATCTCCGAAGTTGATGTCGGCCGAAAAACAATGAGATTAAACGGTTGCCAAGATAGGCACTGCTGGAACTCTACTTCATAACTCTTCCTTGGGTGAACGTTCAATCAGCCCATCACCCATCTCGAGCACGCTAGCATGTACGAGAAGGACGTCTCAGCGATCATCCTAGACAATGCTGCCGATGTCGCCCTCCCCAGTGGCCGAGTTCTGAGAACCTACACTTTGGGATCCGGCGAAGACCTCGTACTTTTCGAGTCCGGTGGTGGTGCTGGGGCCTCGAGTTGGGGCAATGTCGTGGAACAACTCGCTTCCATCGTCCCTTCAAGCCGGATCATGATTTACAATCGGGCTGGGTATGGTACCTCCTCGCTAGCCTGGGATCGCCGCACTCTGGCCGACCTCGCAGCCGACCTCTGCGCTCTGATCGGCACGCTCAATTTCCGGCGACTTATCCTAGTTGGACACTCGTGGGGTGGGCCTATCGTGAGGGCCGCGACGTCTGCTCTCCCTCTGGGACGGGTTACAGGCCTTGTCCTCGTGGACGCGACCGACGAGAATTGTCCGGCATACTTTACCAACATGGCGCAGGGGTTCAAGCGCACATCGTGGACGCTCATTCCTAAAGCAGTTTGGGGCAGCTTGGCAGAACAGAAAGCCCGGCAACTACGGCCCCTTGCCGAGCCATATCGTGCGTCGGCTGTGGCCGAGACGTCCAGCATTAAGGCTGCCTGGAGCGCGTCATACGAAATCGGCAACATCGTGGCAGGGCTGGGTGTACTGCTTGAAAAGGCGCCCATACTACATCGTGGAATTTACGTCACGGTCATTTCCCCTCAGATGCCCAAGGGTGGCAGCACAAGGAAGCAGCTTAACGACGCTCATCGTGCTCGTGCGAAAATGGCAGGCGAGCGCGGCAAGTACGTTCCAGTGGAGAATATTGGACACGATATATATATGACCGAGCCGAGAATCGTCGCCGCTGAGATCGCGAACCTCCTTGGGAATGAGTGATCGACCTGTGGTATTGATTCGACAACTATGTCAAGGGTCCTCCGTACATGCCTAATATTGTGATAAACTCCTATTCTATGTCTTCTCTATGTCCCACTGGAGGACGCATCCCTTGTGTGCCCGCTCGGAGATGATCCGCCAGACCGCTGCCTCGAATTCTTCCCGTCTCCCGCTAATGGCATCGGCCCGTGGGCCAACGACACGCTGGACCACTTCCGCCTCTGTCACTTTGCCGCGGGCATCGTCAATCACCTTTCTAACTGTCTCCTCGGATGGAAGACCAAACCTGCGGAACTGGCCCCAATTTGAATCTGGGCCGACCAGGGACTTTGGCCGCGGGAGGAGAGCGTCACCGACATCCATTGGAGGGGCGTCCAGTAGGTTAGGGCTCTCGCGACTGAAGAAATGGGCGCGAATCCATTCTGGCTGCAGTCGAGGATCGTCGAGCTCCGTAATAGCGGGGCTGAATGGAATAGGCGTCTTTTTCTTGTCGAAGAGCTGGTGGATCGCACCCACCATGAGATCGTTGCTTGCCCGATGGGCGCCAATAAAACCTGTGCTCATGAGAGTATCATTCTCAAGAGTCGTAGCAAACCGCTTCGCCCGTTTTCCAGCATGATAGTTCTCCACGGCAACTGCCATCCCCGTCGGTCCCCTTGTGTCCATTATTTGCCTCTGCTCCTTCGCCCAAGCCTGTACTTCAGAGCTGAGAGAAGGATCTGTCTCGGCCTCCATGAGACGGCAATGGATTGCCTTGAGCGAGTTGAGAGAGAAAGTTGCGTCGAGGAAAGCTCTGACCTCACCTCTAATCTGCGACCTGCCACTTGGATTCGTCTTGGATGACAAACCCTCTTCAGCCGGCAAGTGGTACTCGGCCACAATTGCGGAGACCTCCTCCGCTGACGGATTGTCCAGAGCGCTGAGACGGTCCCTGATCTCGGTCACAGATTGCTCCGCGACGTAGTGGGACGCAATTCCAAGCTCATAGACCTCGCGTCCAAACACATCACGGCCCGTCAACGCCAACCACGTGCCAATCTCTCCGTCCAGCTGATTCATGAAGTACGATCCGCCGAATTCCGGGGAGAAACCGATGCGTTGTTCTGGCATAGCATAAATTGTTCGCGGTGTCGCAATACGGACGTCGGCTGGAAGAGCTAAGCCAGCACCGCCTCCCACTGTTGGTCAGGCGCATGCCGCTTGTGCGCTACTCACTTGTAATGCCGTCGATGAACACCACATATGGCTTGCCCAGGTGTGCCATCTTCCAATGGAGTCGGAAGGAGTCGGCCAACATGGTGATTGCGCTCATAGTATTGTCGCTCATTGTGTTTTGGACTACGGCTGCGGGCGTTAGTCACTCTCCTGAACCCTCTCACACAGGTCGTCACTCACCTTTGATGTCACCACCCGCCGCAAAGGCTCGACCTGCGCCGTCCCCGATCACCATAGTGACGTTCGGGTCCTCGCGCCATTCCTGTAATGAGTACACCTTCTGTGTCACTGGCGGGCACTGACATCGGCCTTCTTCATCATAGTGTAAAACATATCCCAGCTCAATGCGTTGAGGGCTTTAGGGCGGTTAAGAGTGAAGACACGGTTGCCATTGCGAGCTTCGAAGTTGATCTCTGACGACATTCCAGGCGGCCTGTCCGGTTCAACATATGAGCCGGTCACCACGCGCTTGATCGTGGCGAGACGGCGGCTGGCGACGCCCACTGAGGAAAGCTGTGCTCGTACAGGATTGAGCATGCCGGTAATGCGAACAAGGGAATGCGAACAAGCGAATTTGGAGGAATGACCATTTGATGCAAATTCGGCCTCGGGTTTGTTCACTGCCAGCGATCTTTTGATTCAGCCGTCGGCTATCACACTGATGAGATTCCGACCGGCCATCACCAGAGCGGACCCGGCCACTAAATTTGAATACCGTTCTCGGGATAAAATTCCGGATGGTGATCTTCCAATTCAGTGAATTCAGTGGCGGTTGAGAGCGTTCGGGACTCCCCTTGAAATTGCCGCGAGGATAAGGGTGCTGATGGGGTAAGCCCGAGGATAGGGCTTTTACGGAGAAGCGGTCAGACGACCGGTCAGACGACCTCGAACTGAGTTTGACTGAGGTCCACCCTTCAGATCATGGCTCCTGCCGAGCACCTACCTCCGCTCCGAATATGCGAAGATGTGATGCACACTCAATCCAAACCAATAATCAATGTCAATTTGAACTAATTATCAGGTCTTGGCCATTATCTCGGCCTGTGGCCGCCCAGACCATAGCCAAGCCTTACGAGCATCTACTGGATAGCTCACGGTACAGCTGCTATGTGCAGGTGCCATTGACCAGATTCCACCCTGGCTTACAACCAGAAACGACACATCGGCCGCCATTGCATGTCACCATGCGGACATGGACACCGGGAAGCGAAGTGCAACTGCATTGTTAGAGTGTGGTGATGCGATGTGACTCACTCAACACCAACGAACCGGCTGTTCTTCATGTCCCCTCCGATACAACCGCCACATGATTCTGGTGTGAGACCCGCAACTAATTTGACGCACCAAGCTCGGTTTCAACATCAATGCACTCATAACCATCTGCGACGCGGCACGCGTACATCGGGCGGGGACAGAATGGGTTCTGCCTCGCGGCCCTCTCCGACGAGAGACGTTCATGCAGTAACGCCCGTCGTCGGGGAACCCCACTGGGAGGTGTGCCCTCCTCTGCAAGTGGCGGCAAATCGGGGTAGGGAACGGGCGCGTCGTATCGGGTGTAATCCGCATAGTTGTTGTTTGCACAAACACCGTATACGTCTCGTCGACCCGTGTCAAAATCAGCGCACACGCACCAGATACTTTGGTACTCTGGCTCATCGAGTGGGGTGGCAAGACCTCCATCCTTGAAGTATGCAACGACCATCTTGCCGTCTGGAGAGACATACGACTGGCACTGGTCTAGGCAGAGGCTGCGATCCTGTGCCGGCCGCGTCTCGTATGGTCCAGCCGGCGGTACACCTGGGGGCGGGAAGAATCGACCCTCCCTGTTGCCTGATGGTGTATTGTATACGTACATCTGGTCAGCGCAGGCGTACACCTCCCAAACGGTCCGAGGTTGCTGGCCACCGAGCTACCGTCAGATGGGACATAACGGGCAGATAAACTTACACGCGTAACACCTTGTGCGCATGTCATGAGCTGCGGATTCCAAGGGTCCGAGCTAGGAACGGCATCCACAAAGGCAACTTCTGGAGGTGGCAGTTGGGAACAGTGGCACTGGTAGCCCCCAGGCACTGCTGTGGAATAGTCGTACACGTATCGGTCGCATGCTTGCTGAGGTTAGACTACTGTAGGTGTCCCCTTGCTTACTGAGCACGCCTGTATTGAGCTGCGGATTCCCCGATCCCATGCTGTGGGTGGAATCGCTGATGAGTCGAGGCAGCCGAGATTATAGGACTCTGGCCATTGTGCTGCCACGTTGCCCGCAAAGAGGAGGACGAGCAAGGTGAACATCAGTCAAGATTAGGGGTGTCACAGCAAACGTCTCCATGTTATATGCTGACAGCACCCGGTGCGCTCAGAAATTCTGTCGGGTGTGGCACTCACTTCACGGCTGTTGCCAAACTCCGGTGTGTCCCGGCTGTATTCTACACGCCCTTGAACGTCAATTGGGCCTTGAATACAGAGTGGAACAGATGAATTTCCTCAATCCGACAACGTCGCCAAATTTGTTGTCGCTAACAAGTCGCTGACACGTCCGCATGCAGTTCCCCAAACTCGCTGTGTGAGATCAACCGGACGAAGATCTGACATGTCTTGATGGTACTACAGATCATTTGCCACGCAACCTACAGCACACCCCTTCACACTGCTGCAAACCTCACCCAATGAGGCAGTTGCAGTCAAAATGTGGGGCTCTGCACTGAGACAGAGTCCCTAGCGCTCAATTTGTACCATGCGCTAGACAGTACTATCTCCTAGACTCTCACAGACGTACGGCAGCGAACATAGCGCCCGTGTTGACGTTTGTGCCTAGTCAATAGTCACCAAGCACCGTGCTTGTTAAGAGCGGCTGGTACAGGTGTGACCATGATAAAACGGTAGAATATTATGGTGGAAGTGCCACACCGGCATTGGCCATTTGAGGACATGTGTCAGGGGCGGCGCGTGCACGGCGCGATGCCGATCCAAGGTGGAGGGCCGACGCCGAAGGTGGAGATGGATGGCGGAGGTCGACGGCGGAGCCAGACAACGGCAAGTCGGGTATCAGGGGTGGAGGTGGAGGGAGAGTGGAGGACGGATTCGGAGGCATGCCGAGGATGGCATTTCGGTCTTCTTACGGATCCGGAACTCAAGATACATATATGAATTATGGCTCGACAGACTGAACAACATCCCACATCTTGGATACCTTTTGTTGGCCATTCACAGTCACTGGATCCCCGCTCTAAAACATGACCAACAAGACCGCCGTTACATTACAGTCTGGCGACAGTATGCCCCTTACGGGTCTGGGCCTGTGGAAGGTTCCCCGCGATGTGGCTGCCAACCAGGTGTACAACGCGGTTAAAACCGGTTACAGAATGCTGGACGGAGCTTCTGATTACGCCAACGAGAAGGAATGTGGCCTTGGCGTTGCCCGTGCCATTTCTGAGGGACTTGTTAGTCGTAAGGAGCTTTTCATTGTGTCCAAACTGTGGAACACGAATCACGCAGCCGAGCATGTCGAGCCAGCCTGTCGAAAGAGTCTGGCAGACTGGGGACTTGACTACTTTGACTTATACCTCATTCACATGCCTATCCCGCTGGCGTACGGTAAGTTGACGCTGATAGTGAATGTATGCTGCAGGAGGAGGCATGCTGAAACTGTAGTTGACCCCGCTGTTCGGGAGCACCCAGGATGGACAACAACGGGCGACGAAGGCGGTGAGATTAGGACGGAGCGCTCCCCACTCCACTTGACATGGGGCGCAATGGAGGCCTGCCATGCCATGGGGCTAGCGCGGAACATTGGCGTTTCCAACTTTGTTTCAGCGCTCATCGTCGACCTCATGTGCTACGCAAAGGTGCATCCACAAGTCCTGCAGATTGAGATGCATCCGTGAGTAACCACCGGTGAGAAATGCACTCATTCTCAGGTTTCACGTGCAGCAAGGAATGATCGACATGTGCAAGGCATACAACATTCATCTCATGGCATACAGCTCGTTTGGACCAGCATCTTGGGTCGAATTAAACCACCCGGCAACACGGACTCTCCCGTCGCTACTCACGCTTGGTACGATCACTAGCATAGCAGCCAAGCACAATGCTACGCCTGCTCAGGTGTTGCTACGATGGGCGACCCAGCGGGGGATCTCTGTCATTCCAAAGAGCTCGAATCCTACGCGCCTGAAAGAGAACCTCGACAACACCGACTTTACGCTGACCGAGGAAGACCTTAACGCTATTTCTGGTCTTGACAGGAAGTTCCGCATTGCTCAAGGTGGCGACCCTCGAATAAACATTTGGTCTTAGTGATTCGCGATATGATCATGGACATTGTGGACCGGCTTACAAGGTGCAAACTCTTTCAGTGCATGGCAAGCATATATATGTTTTGATACATCGGCAGAGGCGCCAAGCGGAAACTCACCACGCAGCGTTGTTGGCTACGGATGTTGGCCTATGTATACGATGTCCATGCCAGGGAGGTGCCGTCCTACAGTACAGTCAGCATCGCCGATAAACCAAGAAGCCAGCGACGTTTCTGCTCTAGATCCCCACTTGCATCGGACTGACGAACTCACAAACTGACCAACACGTTCACTCATGCTGCCTCAGAACACTCAAATACTGTGCGGGTGATGCCTCCTTGTATGCATGTACTTTAGGCCTGCAGTCCCCTCCTCAATCGCCGTTGGTTTTGGTTTCGCGAGCCCTTGCAGATGAGTCCCATCTCGGAAGTCATCCCAAACCCCCAATCCGGTCGCCTCCTTCAAGCTGCAGGGTTACCAGTGGATCGTAGATATGGAAAGGGCGATGTGGTTAGGCCAGCATTCCTCGATTCGCTAACCGAGGTGTTCCCCGACACAGCGGAATCAGGCCAAAATTGGCTCAGCCATCAAAACAATTTAACTCCCGTCCTGTTGCTTTGTGGGACTACCGTGTACCACGTTTGCCGTTTCTCTACACCACCAGCTGACCGTTATCCCTTTCATTCTCGTTCCTAGCACCAGATGGGCCGAGGCATGAGACTGGGGCTCACCACGCCTTGCTACCATGAGGACGAACCGCGGCAGTGCCAATATAGTAAAGGGGGCTCAAGGTCGTTCGGAATCATGGGTGGCGATTTGACATCGGTCATCGACCTCGGTTGACTTCTGACCTCACCGGGTCTCGTTTAGGCCCACTTTCTCATCTCCGCAACACCGCCGATGGAGCTCCGGATTTAGCATTACAGTGCTGCTCCGCTCGCACTCTCTCCTCCCACAAAGCGACGCAACTAAGCCCCACAGGTGACATTCGGGAGATTGCATTCGGAGCTGGCGCGGCCCCTCCCGAATGACTTTGGCTCCAAATGACCCATGGCTGGCGTATCAAGATGACATCGTATGCTGTTATTAGCTGCGCGTAGGTTGGAGCCACCCATGGTCACCTTGTTGCTCAACAAGTTGACATCTCAAGACCATCTTAACTTCAAGGGACCCAGCTTAATCAAAGGAACAACAGTCATCCCTCATACGCAAAGTAGTATAGCCCATGTCGTCTGCAGACAGTCTACGGTCTGAACTTACCGGGACACAAGTGTCCACGATTTCCCCAGGCTCTTGTTCAAGACCATCACACCCGAGAGGGCGCGTCTCGCTATGGCTCGAAAAGGCGGCTCTCAATACGACCCCCGCGTTCTTCTCTATCAACATGGGCACAGGGATCACATCTATCCTCCTCCGGAACTTTCCATATAGGGCGCGGTGGCTAGAGTACCTCGGCACCATAGTCTTTGTTCTCAATGTTGTCGTGTTCGGTCTCCTTCTGAGCGCGACGATCGTGCGGAATACAGTGTGGCGAGGCGTGTGGATCGCTGTCGTCAAGCACAACGTAGCAGGCATGTTCTGGGGCTGCTTCCCCATGGGCTTTGCCACCATCGTGGTAGGTTGTCCACCTCCTCTGACTTGCATTTGTCCTGATGCCTCTAGAACATGATCTGTCTCGTCTGCGTGCCCGCTTGGGGCTATCGTTGGGCGTACCTCGCCTACGCTCTGTGGTGGGTCGATGTGCTTGCGTCTGTCGGGTCCAACTTCGGCATGTTGTGGGTGATGTTCACCCACCATACACACACAGTATCCACTCTTGCACCCACCTGGCTCCTGCCGATCGTCGCTTGCGTAGTCGCTGCCGCGTCGGGTGCCCTGGTTGCCGAGGTCCTTGCACCGTTCAACCCGACTCTGGCGCGCGCGACACTACTTGTATCGTTGGTCGTGTGGGGTGCTGGCGTGCCAATCGCCCTGATGGTCATCTCACTCATCATCTACCGGTTTGCTAGTGGTGGACCGCCTGCTGGCCCAGCCCTGGCTTCCGTCTTTCTTCCCCTCGGGCCGTGCGGCCAAGGTTCTTTTGGCATCATCAAAATCGGCGCAGTCTCCCGCAATCTTGCGTATCAGTATGGCACAGGAATGATTCCTGTAACGATGACAGAGGCAGCACTCCGCGTAGCCGACGCCATATACGCCGTGTGCCTTATCACGGGATTGGTGCTATGGGGTCTCGCGCTTGCGTGGTACACCCTGGGTGCAGCTATGTTTGTTGAGGGAGTCAAGAAAGATGTACGGATTCTTGGCGTCGGCAATTTTACTGTCGGGCTATGGGCTCTAACTTTCCCAATCGGCGTGTGGGCGACAGCAACCATTGTGCTAGCGGACGAGCTCGCTGCGCCAGCATTCAAAGTTCTCGCAGCGTTCCTCTCTGCACAAGTGATCTTCCACTGGGTATATGTGAGCATTTTCACGATTTGGAAAATGCTACGGGGTGACCTCTTCAACGCACCAGAATTGGCAGGAGCTGAGGTGCGCAAGCGATGGAGTAGGCATTCCGTTGAGATCGATGTTGAGGAAGGGTATGGCGCGGACAACAAGCCTCAAGATCCGAGCGCGACAGCGAGGTGGAATGGTTCGGTTGCACGCATGACTGAGGTGGCCTGATACGGAAGATATGGGAAGACAGGAGGGGGCGTGACTCGTAGAATGCCTTCAATTGTAGCATTGCCATCTTATCCACTATGTCAGCACGCAAGATGGCGCAGATAATTCACGCTGATGCGAGTTGCAGCCAATGGTAAGGAGTTCATGAGCGGGTGAAGGTCTTACTGCCACCGCGACAACGGAGCGATGTGACAGGCCTGTAATGCGTAGGAAATGCGGACGAGACACAGCCGTCCAGAACCATACCTCGACAGACGTGTGAGGCGTGTCCGTTCTGAGGGCCTCCATCCCTCAGAGCCTCCTTTCCTATGACAGATGCACCCCCTGGTATCCACCCGTGTACGCCAGTTCAGTCCAATTACACGGAGCTGACACAATACTGCGCTTGAAGCATTTGGAGAGACTGGGAGGCCTGCGCCGCAGCCGGCCAAATGTCCGCAAGGTCCATCAGCGCCTGGTGGCAGAAGGCCAGGGACGAGTGGGAGTTGGCCACTGATGCGTCAGAGGCCGGGTGCAGCCCAGATGCCTGGAACACGAGGATTGTCCCGGCAACGTAGATGGCGCTGAATGTCAGCACGAGGCGTTTGGGCATACTAGTTTGCATGGCGGTTTGCGATACGCACTCCTGAATGTTGCAAGGCGCCGCCGCCATGCCATGGTGATCGCGAATGTACTGCACCTGTTCAACGATCTGCGTTGCCGCGGCCAAGCAGGTTTCAATGGCATCCTCGAACACCATCTCATTCCACGGTGGACCTAGAAGACCCCCACGTGCGCTTCGTTCCACAGCGTAAGGCCGAAGGAGGTGTATAACATCAGCATTGTGAAGCGCAAACAACGTCACAACGCTGGTGAGCGTAAGTTTCTGAGGACTAAAATGGCTCAACCAGACACGGAGGTGGCCAAGGTGGTCGAAGAAGCTCACCTTGGGGGACACGGCTCAACCTGGTCGTCGGGTGGTGGCCATAAAAGACATGCGGGCATGCCTTCACGCCAGTTGTCGAGCTCGCGCCGCAACCTAACCACTTGTTTTGCACGCTCGTGCGCTGTCATCCTCGCACCATGGTTGCACCGAACAATCTGTAGTGATATTGTCGACATCACTCGGTGGCGCTGGAAGGCATGTGATGTGATGTGCTGAGCATTGGGATTTGGCCCGCAGTCCCCATGGAGACGACTGCTGTGCTGCGTTGGCGAATCGACGAATGGCAGTACAGGCCGCGAGTAGTAGGCGGACCACCAGCTACCTGCGTTGTCAGAACTTTGCCACCAGTGGCACATGCTGAGGTCGCACCAGCGCCCTATGACCTACTGATTGCCAGACAGTAGCCATAGACATCGCGACGCCCCATGTCTAACATTCCTCGCAAAGGTTCTTTAATTGTCTTGAGTTGCTCGTCGCATTGCTGGTGCACGCGAACTGTATGATTAGAGAGCAGCAACGCAATGACTTACATTCTTGCGCCATGAAAATACCCAGCGCTGTCCGGTCAGCGGGTTGGCTTCCGCAATGCGGGTAAGGCATCCATGACACAACCTACCGTACGATGCACCTCCCAACTCGCTGACAGTTAGCTCCATCAGCCATGATCCTGTCTAACATCTCCGCACAGCTACTACTTCGATCACTCACTCGAGGGACAAGCTAATGTACGTTGCCCCGATAAGCAGGTAGGCCATGATAGTGCTGAGGTGGGGGTTGATAGCTTCCTTCTCGACCTCGCGCCTTGCCGCGTCCAGAAAGAGTAGTCCGCGATCCTTGTATTCTTGGCCATGGGCAAGGTAGCGTGTAAAAACTGCAGGATCGCGGCAATATCGTAGGCCATTAGCCACAACCGCCATGTGGAGAGCTGGGGAGTAGAAGGGGTTGCGTACGCCCTTCATCATTGACTCAATGAAGAGCATTTTCCAAGCGTTCATACCCAGACAGAGTGCGTTGTTGAATGCTAATTCAACGAGCAGGCGATGCTGCTCGGTGTCAAGGGGAATGGGGAGATATGTTGCGGAGCATGGAAGGTAGTGCGCTGGGCCTTCCGGCGGTGGTCGCCGCGCCAGTCGCACGGCCACGGGCCGGTACAAAGTCGCCTCGGGGTTAGAGTGCAGGTTGCCAGTTGGAGAAAGAACAAGTTCGCCAATTCCCCATGGCTCGAGCAGCTCCTCACTTTCTGACTTAAGCTGCTGCTCGGGATCGTCCAGCGCTTCCTCCAAAGGCGTCATTGCCATTGGATCATCCCTTTCCATGCTATCGCCCGTGCTTCGAGCAAGAGCCGAAGCGTCCGACGCACTTGCGGTCGGAGAATGGGACCGCTTCATAGCGGAATGGACGGTGCTGATAGGCCCTGGGGGTACGTCCCCAGCTCCGCCACGGCGCTTGTCACCGTTTTCTGCATAAACACACTCGCGGCCCTGTTTTTGGCATGCAATGCAAGAAGGTCGGTCACCTGGAAGGGTGGTTGGTAGATATCGCGCGAAATAACAGGGCCATACACATACCAGAGCACCTCGCCTTTCGTTTACGGCAACTGAAAGTGAGTGGCGTAGTTGTTGACCTCTCCACTCACGATTCGCAAGCTTGGGAGACGTTTGTGCGCGAGGGATACGGCCTCCCCACACGCTCGGTGACCTGTTGCTCGACCGGCATCTGAAGGCAGATGGATGTAAGCAGTAAAATGGGTCTTGGGAAGCACAAGACTGATAGTTGACAAGTGCGCGAGCCGAAGTAGAGAAAGGAAAAAAAAAAAGTGAGCAAGGCAAAGATGAGAAAAGCAAAGGTGAGAAAGTAAAGGTCTGCCAGAGCAGTCAACGCACGGCCGAATGGGTTGGATGTGTGGAGTTTGCCGAATTGCAGTGACGTAACGTTTCGGCGGCAACATGTGGTCGAGTGCAGCAGCGAGCAGCATTCGTCGGATCTCCGCATCTCCTTCCCAGCATCCCGCTTGAAAGATTTGCGCACGATCTGCCGAGTGCAGAAGCACTTCAGACTTAGTGGAGGGAAGCAGCCTGTTGGGCGTCCGCGACTTGCGGGCTGCATTTCGCTGACATTGCCGTTAGCGCTGCCTCACGCCTTCTAAACCATCGGCTGGAAGGCTAGACGGAGATGGCCGGCTGTTCACTGGTCCATCCATCTCGTGGCGAAGTCCAGTTGAACTCCAACTGGAGCAGGGTTGAACATCTTGCGATCCATTGTGTGGATTCAGCATTTCAAGCTTCAAGTAGGCTTCCCGGCCGTCGCTTTCCAGCCTTTACAAAGTACATCGACCTCCTTGCACAGTGCAAGATACCATGTGCCTGACACTGAGGCAGCTGCGGCCAAGTCGTTTTGAACGGTCGACCTGCCTCCTTCGGGAGAACTCCTCTGCAACTCTCCACGATGTCTTGACTTGAGACAAATCCCAGTCAATTATCTATGTCCGAAAACAGTGCGCATACATGGGATATCGACTGCCTCGGTTGGCTCGTACATTTTGCGGGGGGAGATTGGAGTACTAGTGGTTACAACACTGTTGCGAGCCGTTGCCAGCCTCAACGTTACGGCAAAAACACGACGACTCAATTTCGATATCAGCCGCAGCAAGAGCGATGTCCAAGTCGCGTTTAATCATCTTGGCCTCAGAGCTGCGACCCAACTTGATCAGACACTCGTGATATCCGTGCAGCGCCCACACATTGTTGGGATGGCGGAGTGCCCGGGGCAGAGTGTCGGCAAACCCTAGATCTTCGGCATATGCCTGAGCCGCCTCGGCCACGTTCCCCTGCTCTAGCTGAAGCGCAGCGTATGCGTGGCGTGGCGGTTGCATCCATCCCCACGGCTCAGCGTACACGAGATTGTCGTTGAGTAAGATACACTTACGCAAGTGCTGGAACGCAATCTCAACGTTACCTCGGCGGTATTCATATTCGCCAGTCAACATCTCCTCGGCGATATCGAAGATGTCGGTCCAGACATTTGGGAACGCCTGACGAGAGGGCTGGACGCGACCACGTGCTGCGCGAAACTGGTCTCTCTCTGCTGCGCTCTCATCCAATCTTCCGGTGAGGGCCAGAGCGAGGGATCGACCGTAGTGGATGAACGCTGTTGTGACCGAGTAGAACTCCCTGTCCTCTGGAAATGGCAGCTGCAGAATGTCCTGCCACCGCCCAAAACGAACGAGCACATGCAGCTTGAAGGTGAGGAAGCCTTCCATCCAGTCGATCATAGGTGGATTGGCAACGCGCATGAACTCGTCTGTGAGCCACCTTTCCATGCGGTTGCAAGCCTCGATGGCGGTTCGACTTTGCCCATTGAACATTGCAGCGTAGATGACGAACGTGTAGTCGTGCATCGTGTAGAACATGTAGAAGTCCTTCGCCGAGCCCAGTGTCATGTATTTGTCATCGGCAGCCACGGCATCGTTGTTTGACGCAATGCAACGCCGGTAGTCGCCGATGAGGAGGTCGATGTGACCGGGCATGTGCCGCAGGTGGCCTGCGTCCGGTACGAGTGCCCGCAGGGCATCAGCCGACACAAGTGCCGCCTCTGGTGTGGGTGACAATTCCATTAGGTGGATGTAGAAGTGAAGCAAACCGGGATGCTTAATGGAGTCTGGGGCAGCCAGCGCTTTGTCAAGCACCTCCTTGATCACCAGGGTTTGTGAATCATCGCGGGGTGCACCTGTAATTAAGCGCGAGCCATGTCTCATCGCAAACTCACCTGTCTGCAGATCCCACAGCTGCCATGGTGCAATGGCCATCATCGAGTCTGCATAGACAACTGCGACGTCTGGGGAACTCCCGAAGCGCTCATACACGTCGGCCATGCCTGTTATGAACGCGCGGCTCCAACGCAAGAACGTGGCCTCATTCCCTTTTTCAGCGCGATCAGAGGGAAACCGCATAGCTAGAGCTCGGGCCAGTGCCTCCTCGATGGGCTCCGTTGCCAGCTCAATGGCCCGCGCGGAGGCACGGTGGCACAGCAAGAGAGCGGAGCGCAATTCGTCGACGTCAAACATCTCCCAAGGCTTGTTGTAATTGGGACCGGCAGCATACGCGATGCCCCAATGGGCCATCGCGCAAGTCGTATCACACGCAATCGCATACCGGAAACACCGTACAGCCTCCTCATGGTGGAATCCGTACGTCCAGTTCAGCCCGCGATCAAACCATCGCTGAGCATCCGCCGAGGTGGTTTTGACAGGCAGGGAGTAGACGCCTAAGTCGTATGGGTACTGGTCAATTGGTGGCGGAGTCAAGGCGAACGGGTAGGGGCTCGCTGCCTCATCCGACGATGAGACTACCACAACTTCACCTGTAGTCATGGCTGTGTTGGAGGCGTGAAGTGTTGTGAAAGGAAGGTGGTGGGCTTCTCGGCTTCTCAGACAAAACAACGGGACAACGGGAATGGTCGCCACACGGATCTACCGACCCCGGGCGCCCGGGCAAAGCCGAACTGCCACGTGTCGTGACAATCCGAAGCCCATGCAGCCATGCAGCCACTCAGCCGATAACCGATATTCCGATCAGCTATGCGCTTCATGAGGCCGTTTTACGTGGCATGTGGGTATCTACGTCCATCGCCCTCTCCCCCGAAACGGCAGCTTGGACCTGTGGTAGCCCAAGTTCTGGAAGTCGCAGAGCAACAGTCCTGCAGGGCTGCGTCCAGCAATCGCCGTGCTCATCTGGAAACAATTAAGCCTGTCGTTGTTTCGAGATTTCGGGGGTGACTGTTGCTCTTCCTGGTATGGGGCCTTCAATGCATGTCTTAACCCACTTTCTGGCCCTGCTCATGATACAATAATGAGCATGCCACAGCATGAGACTGTGGAGCTTGTACATGTACCGTACGTTGTTGGGGGCGGATTGGGAGTGAGTGTTAGGCTTGTGCAGATGATGATGAAGGCTGATAAGCGGAGCGGTATATATGTGTATGTAAGTGGGTTCGTCATCAAGCTAGTTTCTTGTGCCGCGTTGTCGCGTTGTCGTCAAGGCCCAGAAGATTCAATGCCAGCTCGCTCTCCTATACTTCTGCGACAGCTTGAAAGCGGCTGAAGGACCGACCGCGAGGGGGACACGGCATCAAGCACGCGCCCAGCTCCAGTGTAGGGAAACGGAACGTGGAAACATGTTTTGTTTATGTTGATGGACCATCGAGCAGTTGCGGCGAAATGCCTTGGACGGTGAGCCACCATCAGGCCGTACAGTATTACAATCCGTGTAGCTCCCGCTGATTCGGCTGACGATCATGGTGGAAATGGGGCAGACACCATTCTGTACTTGTCGGTGCATCTCAACGCGCTTTGGCCATGCCCATTCATGTCCAAGCCACAAACCTCCTCCTGAATTGTTTTAGCAGCCACGCGCGTTCCAGGGCTAGAGAGGCCGACGGAAGGACGCGTCGCAAACACCCCGAGATGCCGAGAGCTACCCAGATGATGGAATTAGCTCATGCCCTTGCGGTTCCTCAACAGGATATACTGACATGTAGGACCGAGCCCAAGGGGATGCAGTATGATTGGCGACTGGAGATAAATGAGACGTACGCCCCTGTCACAGTGTGGTTAACCGTGGTGCAAGGTCCATCCATTAAGAGGATGATGGCCATGAGTTGATCTCTCAACTTTGGCCGTCTTCCTTCATATTCACACGTCTAAACACAGAAACAGGGGCTCCCTCGACTCGGTGGATAAATGCGTGCCGGCGCCACAAGTGTAGTATGGGTACCACTGTAGGGTCCCACAACCAGCCCAAGAAGCCACGGCGGCCACCCCAGTTGAGACCTCCTCAGCCTGAAGTGGGCATCAAATGGCTACGTGCCTGGCCACCACCGTGTGCACTCCCAACCTGTGCCTGCCTACCAGTAAGGTATCGAGCTCCTGCAGTGGTGTTTGCTGCGTCCTTGGTCTCAGAGCCCGTGTATCGCACAGGTAGACATATGGTGGTGGGAGGTACACATATGGTGGTGGGTGGTAATTAGTTGGGTGGAGTCCATTGACTGGAACGCCAAGTGGCGGAGTGGGGTGCTCCTGGTGCTCCTGGTGCTCCTAATTCTCACCTGCTCAAGCCGCCGGGCGTGGACCGCGTGTTCAAAACCACCTGCCCATGGATCCCCCGGACACACCCCTCTGCCTGGCACACCCTGTCCCCCATCCGCCTTTCACCCCCAAATTCCCGTTCTTCATCCTGGCGGCATGAATAACGGAAGTTTCTGCGGTTGTAATGAACATCCGGCCCCGCCCCCTTAAGGTGGAAAATGGCCGCCCCCTAATCCCAATTAGGAAACCAATCATTAATCAAATTTGTGCCTGGATTACCCTTTCTAGCGCCTTTGGCCTTATGGCCTTTAGACCGTTATTAAAGAAGCGGCAAAAATAAGTTTCAGGGTCGAAATGCGGCGGCATGGGCGGAGGCTGCCGCATCAAACGCGGTCCAGTCAGCCCTGGATCAGATCTCCTGGCTCGTGGCCGGGTCCCTTAAACCCATTCAGGGCTTAACAACTCTGTTTGGGGTTTGCGTCCAGATTGTGATCAACCTAACAACTGCTCTGTTACATCTAACACGGCACGGCACGCGGCACGATGAAATCACTCCGACACTCTCGGGTCAAGCCTCCCAGTGATCGCAAGACCGCGAGCAGATCGAGCAGCTTTCCCTGGTAGAGCAGCTGAGAGCAGGCAGCTGATCAGTTGCTCTCTTGGCGCGTCGAGGGATGATGACTCTCGTCCCCTGCCTTCAACCCCCGGCCTCCTGCCCTTTCACCTCACCGATGATGATGCTAGATGATGCACCTGGTCTCGCATCACTTCGATGGCCTCCCCGTCACTCTCAGATTGACCCGATGACGACAGAAAGTGAGACAGGGAAAAAAAAAAAAAGAAGAACGAAACGCAAAAGCCTCCAGGACACCGCGCTCTACCCTCGCGTGCCAACATAAGCACATGAGCCAAGCACTGCCTGGACAAGAACGCAGGGTAGAGTTCCTAAAGCGGACCACTTGGCAGGAGCAAAAAGGAACGGTGTGATCTATGTTCCGCCAACAAACTCCTTGGAACCCCGGAGCAACACCCGGCCCGAAACCCCAACCACGCTCCTGTCCAGGCGCGTCCCATGTTCAGTTCCAATAAGCCCACAGTCAGCTCAGTGAGCTGCCGTTGTGCTCCAGGATGTAGACGAGAAGCCAAGCCACCATGAGACATCGCCCCTCACCCCCCCTCCTTCCCTGTCTCCAAGGTTCGATTCGCTTTACCGCCATATGGGTATATCTAACTTTCGATCTCTCCTCTGATGCCCTTGGCCCAAACCTTGTCACATAGACTCAATCCAACACCAAACAGCAGCAATTACAGAGGATCTCCTCCCGTTTGCTGGCTTGGTTTTACTGGACACCCATTCTGTAGTGCCCCCCTCGACTGGCCCCTCTGCCTGCGCTGTTGGTAACGCTCAATATCGTCAACTGCACCGGCTTCCTCATCATCTTACAATCTCTCGTTCTCACCCCATCTCTCGTTCTCGCTCCATCTCAGACTTGGCTCGTCGTCAGCGACCCCCCACCCGCCCCCGGCAGTTTTCCATTTCAGCCCAGTCTTCCTTCCAGTCTCCTCCCTATCCCCATTCGAAAGCCGTTCAGAACTCGCTCGCCGAGCCCCATTCCAGATGGTTGCTGGCCTGACTTTGCTGGCAACGGTCCTCTGTGCCGCTCAAGGCGTCCAGGCAGTGATCAACTACGCGTCAGAATTCGTTGACCCCAACTATATTCTCGACTTCAAGTACGAGAAGACGACCACTGAGGCGCAGCAGACAATCGTCTCGTGGGCCAACCGACTTGGGAAGAAGAGACCCTGGAGTAAGTTTGCCGATTCTGAGGCATCACCGTGCACCCACGAGCACATCCCATTTTTGCCTTGGCACGCCCAATTTGGACTCCAAACACGGATGCATTCCAAACGGCGCGCAACAGGGACATGCATCGCAGCTGCTTGCTAACGATGCAGGCGTTCTCAACAAGCCATACCTCGCTCCCACCAATGACCCACATGACTACATGAGCTGGGCTCCATACTTCTGGCCAAACTGTTCAGCCGCCGGCAACACCACCGCGCTGGCAGTCGATGAGAGTGCGTGACAGTTGTCGTAGCCTTAAGTGTTTCTTGCTCACTGGCGCTAGTGTTCAAAACGTGTGAATATCACAATGTGGACGGTGCCCTCAACCCCGACGCCCGTCTGATCAACAACATTGGTGACTTTGACGACATGTCAAACGCCGTCTTCTTCGCATCCATGGCTTGGGGTGTCTCACGTTCTGAAACCTACTCCATTCGCGTCGCATCTCTTATTTCGTCATGGTTCCTGCACGAGAAGTCCTACATGAACCCTAACCTGAACTACGCACAGATGGAAGGAGGGCCTTCCCCACGCGATCAGCAGGGTCGCCACACTGGTGTGCTCGACCTCAAGGGTATGATTAAAATCGCTTCCGGTGTTCTGCTCTTGCGTCAGGGCAATGCTCAAGGATGGAACTCGACCATCGACCAACAGTTCCAAACCTGGATCTCAAATTACACAAACTGGATCCGTAACTCGCCTATTGCTCAAGATGAAGAGGTGTCGCCCAACAACCACGGCTCCTTCTACGCCTGCCAGCTCGCTTCACTGCACCTCATCACCAATGAAAATGACAAAGCTGCTGCCACTGTGCAGAAGTACTTTGACGGCCTATTCAAAAGCCAGGTCAAGATGGACGGATCTCAGCCCCTCGAGCTCGCGCGTACGCGTCCCTATCACTATCTTGCCTACAACCTGGCCGCCATGATCACTGCTGCTCGCATCGGCCAGTATGCGGGTATCAACGTTTGGGATAGTCAGTCTGAGGGCGGAGCCACTATTCAGACCGCGTGCGATTACGCCATGAACTACGATCCAAAGGACGAGGAACCCTCGGAGCTGTTCCCCGTCGTCGCCGCCGTTGCAGCTCACTACGGCGATCCCGACGGCAAATACGCTGCATGGCTCAACGCTAAAACGAACGGCGCGTACGTCAACGACGCTTCGTATTTCTGGAATCAGCCACTATCCGATGTGTCTGGTCACCCAGTCCCAACCTTCATCACTTTCGCTCGTGGGGGCCGAACCGGCACTCTTGCTGCCGGCGCGAAGCCCACTGGTGGCACTAGTGCCGCGTCGCCGCGCTCCTCCATCTCCCGGATGATCGGTTTTTCGAGCTCGTTTGCCACTCTTGCCGCCCTTTATTGTCTCGCCTAATACAGACCTCGCGGTTTGGCCGACGCTGAGCATTCCCACCTTCTAGGGCGAAGGCGATGTACTCCCAACGTCCGCCTCCTCGTATCTTCGCGTTACCCCTCAACTAGCATTCCATACTCCCGTCTATTCGAGGACATTTCAGATCATACATACATGCGCATTTTCTCCATCACCTTCTGCTTCATTATACTATATAGGTGTCCACTCCAGGGAGGGACGTGGTAACGATACAAGTACAGTACACAGTACTACTGTAGGCTATCTGCTCTGTGAGCTATGCATATTGCCCATGACACGGGGGGAGGATGGAAAGCCTAGTGGCATTGAATAACTGTAGGGTCTACTACAGCCCGTCATTGCCGCCGATTGCGGTACACTGATGTTGGTCATGTGGCCGCCCCAGCTGCGAGATTGCGGCAGCCATCGCGGCAGTCGTCGGGGTGGGCAGCATTGCGACCACGATCATCGTCACTAATGGTGAGGTGATCATATCGCTGCCCTCCATTCCTGCGACATGACGCACGGCGCTGCTGTGCTGACGATGCGATTTCGATTTAGGCCAGTCGAGTGTTACTCTCTTCTGACGGTTGTCAATGCATGAGGTTTTATGCCACTGCAGCCATCGCGCTTCCACAACATTCACTCAAGATGCTCCGGCGCGCGCTGGACATTCAGCCTAACATCTACAAAGTGCTTCCGTGCGACCAACGACTTGATAATTTGTCCGGAATGAGATATCTGGTCAACCCCTTTGAAATCGGCTGCTGCTCTTTACTGTACCTCCCTCTCCACGTAAGTCCATTTGCGTTCGTGCCGTCGGGCTTTTGGTGAAGGCGACAACCGATGCAGAACTGAACGCATTACACTTTCGGAGAACAGGGAACAAACGAGCTGAGGTTGAGGTGTAACGCGTATGCAAGTGTAGTAGTGTACAACTCTAAGCGAGCTATCCATGGAACGCGACGAGAGAGTTCGTGCCCCATTCTCGAGGCACATTCCCGGTCCTTTCGGTCCAGGTCGATCGTCCTCGATCCAGCTACTCCCAGCGACAGGAACGACGTCATGGAGTTTGGAGTCAGTTGGTAACAACCAGAACGCATTGGTACATTGGGCTGTGTGGCTTACAACATACCAAGGGGGCTCGGTCCCATACACACCAACTGCTCCTCCACTGCGTCCACCGTTACGGGACCGACAGAGTGCCACTACTACCGTCTCCTCGCTGCCCAGAGGCTTCGAGGCCCAAGTTCTGTGTGTGACCCTGCCAATTGTTTGGTACTGAGCAGGCAACCCCCGGGTGAACGTGTATTGTCAGAGCGTGCAAGGGTGTGCACGCCCCACATCTTCTGACTTATGCGTCGACGGAAGGCAGAATTGAGTGAAGAGAGGCGCAACGCTTCGCAATTGGAATAGAGTGCAAGGAGGCAGAGATATCCCACGGTCTGCGAAGAACCAAGGCCAATTCAGAGGACGCGGTGGTCATCCGTACATCTGAGAGGGAGTTTGCGTTTTCCTCGGAGATGCTTTTCGCCCCATCTGGGAGCGGAGATTGGTTGGTAGCAATGAGTTGGTAGCTAGTAACTGCGATGCGCTTCGGGTTATCCCCCTCTCTGGGATGTGTCAATATCATGGCCCAACCGTCCCCCCCGCGTTAATCAAATTATGGGAGGTGTCCTAGCTACAATCCTGCAGAGTCAGCTCTTGACGATGAGATGAAAGAACGAGAAATATATGCAAAATGTACAAGGCTCGCTGGAATTAAACTGTAAACCCAAGCCGACTCGGCGTTGCAGCCTCATGGGCGATGACTCAGTATGGCTGGATCACAGACACCGCGCTCCCAACACTTCTCCCACTGAACAGGCTTGTAGCCAGGGTTGCGACCGCCGTTGGCTAGCCTGATTGCGTTGTATTCGGCCTCCCAGTCGTGGCTTATCACCTCCCTGACGCGGTCAAACACAGCTGACATCGTCATTTCTGGTGGAACGCTGTACGGTCAGGGGCATTGGGGATCCTGGGTAAGATTGGCACTCACAACGACATGATGGGGGTATTGACAGCCTGCTTCAGTTTATGGATCAAATCATGGGGGTCATTAATATCGTATGAGTAGACGTATGGGGGATTGAGCGCCTGCAATGGCCCGTGTTGGAACCATTCACTGAAGTTAACAAATCGACTGAAGATTGAGCACAACTCACGGCTGAAACATGTCCCACCCAGTTGCAGTGTGGTTCGCACTCTTCGGCATGACCACGGGAACTCCAGCACATCTAATGTGAGAAGAAACTCAGACAAACGTGCTCACAGTGCCTCGTATGGGCTCGGGGAGATACTGGGCATCCCAATGCCAAGCATGGCCTTTGCTGAGTTGATTCGTTGGGAGTACTCATGTGGTGGTAGAGGACCAAGCGAGACAAAGCCCTCCGGGAATGGACGTTTCCATGTGTCAGGCCGCATTGTGAGCCACAGGTCAATATTGACGTCCCTCATCGCCTGTATCACCTCTGGCCACGCAGGAGTGATTGACTTGAGAGTGGGCCACTGCAAATAGTCTGGATGTCAACTCCAGACCCCTTAGAACTCACCCCCAATCTTGCCCAGGACAAGGACAGCATCGTCACGCTCCTCATATGGAACGATCACGTTCTGTAGACAAGATTGCTCAATAGTGAAGGGGATGTTGGTGTGTCCCGGATAAGGGAAGGGCCTATCATCAGAAGCGAGGCCAGAGTACACAGAACTCACACAATCTGCCACTTTGTACCGAGAACGTGGTGAGACCACTCCTCTAATCCGTCATTACCGGCGATACCCCAGTGCTTGGCGGTGTCAAGGTAGACAGCATTGTAGCGATTGGGTCGAGCGCCCCACTGCTTCGTAAGTAAACTTCCCCTGCAACTCACTTACGAAGTTGAAAGCAAAGATTCGCCAAGCAGGAAGAACACCGCGCTCATTCATGGCGGGCACAGCAATCTCATGAGACGCCGGTCTAACGTAATCCTCCTGTCGCACGCAGTAGGGGTTGTGGAAGCACCTGAAGGCATGGTTGGCGTCGGTAAAGTACATGTGGCCGAACATAAGCATCCATGCCGGGGATTGCCAACTTACACAGACTTATCCAGCAATCGCGTGTAATTCCACGTCCTGTCCTCCTCCTTGTTAAAAATGAGCAACTCGTACCCTAATCGACGAATGTTCTCGATCTACAGTCAGCTAGAGAGTTGCAGAACCGGCCTTGGACTTGCAATGTTTGAGACCCAAACCTCCTCGCCATGCTTAATCCCTGTCTGGTGCTCGGGACTGTAGATGAACTCCCAATCCGAGATAATGAGCGGTCGTTTGGGGCATTCGCCGAGACCGAGCGCACACTGGGTGACGCGACTGATAGCACGTTGCTGGTCGAGGTGCTTCAGAGCGGTGTACCTATAGTCAGACAGATAGACAGTTACAAACCCACTCCGGCGTGTTGGTAAAGTGAGCAAGTTGACGGAACTGTTGGGCTCGGAAGCACTCTGGAGGGTCGTATTCCTCGGCATGATGAGGATTCCAAGCGCGACACGGATCGGACGTCCACAGCGACGCCACTGAGACGGTCTTGATACTGACTGCGTCACGGGAGAGGTACGCAAATGACAGCATTGACAGGGCCAGGACGAGGACAATGGTCGACTTGCGCAGAGTCGATGCAGTGACGCCTCTCGAGATGGGGGTGGCCATCCATCTTAGGACTTTGGTTACGCGCATTGCAGTGATCTAGGAGATAGCTGCAAGTCGAAGTTGGATAGAGAGGCCGTTTCGTTTACCGTTCAGTTTGGCATGGTAGATAGGAACAGCTAAAACACTCAGATTATTCCAATTATTCCAAGAGGGCGTCAATGCCACCCAGGGTACGGGGCTCCTGAGAGGTGGAGGTTCATTGCCGCGGCCAAACAGGAAGCGCAAGGGACAATTCATATTCGGTTTTAGGATTTGACGCGTATGTACTTTCTCACGGTGGTACCTCCACCACTGTTGTCCACTTGCTGTGCTCTTCACTCTCGTCGTCGCCCACCGCAATTCTTCTTCTGCAGCCTCCTATCTCTCGCACACGAAAGGGCTACATCCGCATCCAAACCTGTCTGACCTAGACATCTACTTCAGTTTATTGTACGCGGCAACAGCGGCCTCGGCGGTAACAGTGGCACTCGCTGGATTTGCACCGGTTACAAGACGTCCGTCAGTCTTCGTAAATGCGTCCCATGGGCCGGGCGGGGCGACGTAATGGGCACCCAATGAGGCCGCGGACGCTTCAATAGTCGGTCTGTCCCAGCTTTTGATTGTGTCGAGGACTCCCTCCTCCTCCTCCCCCTTCGTTGTGAAGCCAGTTACTTCGCGGCCCTTGATGATGGGAGTTCCGCTCGCGTCGATCACACCATTGAAAATGGCACCGCCGTGACACACTGCAGAGACTATGCCGCCGTCGGCCCATACACCCGACGCCAATTTCTGTAAAGCCTTCGCGTCAGGATAGTCGATAAGGCTTGCATGACCCGCTGAGGCGAAGAAGATTCCGTAGTCAGAGGCTTTGAGGTCGGAAGCCTTGTACAGGTGATCCAACTTGTACCGGAACTCGGATTTTGGGTCCTCGTAAATCTTGCGCTCGTCCGGCTTCAGCCAGTCGTCGGTGGTGCTGAGCCAGTCAGGGCTGTATTGGCCCGTCTCAGAGGCTAAGTCGACCTCGAACCCGGCCTTCCGAAACACTTCAAAGGGGTGCAGGGCTTCAGTAATGAAGAGGCCCGTTTCTTTACCACCCGGGTAGAGCGGTGCGTGAGCAGATGAGACGGCAATAAGGGCACGCTTTGGCGGCGGAGTCATAGTTTTTGTGAGGTGAATGTGGAACATTGCTTCGATGCGCTGGGTGCGATGGTCTAATATAGTGCAGGGCAGCCATGACCGCCGGTGACGTCAATGCCTGCGTTGATGCCTGCGTTGGTAGTGACACTCAGGTGCTTAGATGTTCGCCATTGACTGCTGTTGGGGGTTCAGACCAGCTCAAGATCTGTAGCTCAGTAAGCACGCTCCAAGTTTGCAATGACACTGGTACAAGAGCAAGCACAACTGTGCATGCCATCCAATGCACGTTCAATAGAGTAAATAGGTCACCATGGTCAGGACAATGACAATCCACCCAGCCCAAACTTCGGCCTCCTAGGCAAAGTGAATGCCGAGTTGGGGGTGATTCGGTGGGGAGGTAGCGCGTGTGGATCCCTAAGTCCATGGTGAGGTTGGCTCTCGTCAAGGACACTTGGAGGGGCACATAGTCACAGAGATGGCCCTCAGCGCTTCTTCAATAACACAAGACGCCCAGCAGGCTGGAACCAGCTTGTACAATCTAGATGCTCACCCCAAAAATGAATACGTGAAATACGTGAACATCACATGTCCGCCACCGACTCACCAGCCCATTCCTCGTCATAGCTAAAGTCAGTACGCGTACGCAACTCTTCAAACTGGTGACACTAGAAAGAACGCACTACGATCTAGCGTCGGGTAGTAGACTCAGAGATGACGCTGCCGTTGTTCTAGAACTGAGAACTCAGCTGAGGACTTCTGGGCAAGGGCCACGGCAACAGAGAATCACAAGCTTTCGGATCCACAATCTCGCAGGATTGATGACGTGCTGTGGTAGGCTATCAGCAGGGCCCAGGATCTTGGTCATGTAGGTAGCCGCGACAACCCCAGTAAGTCCGAAAGCGGAATGGCAGCAGCCGCAAGCTCCTTGGTGGACGCAGTGCAAAACTCAGTCTCACTGTGGAACCGGAAGGGCAGAAGCTCGAAGAATTAGAGGGTCTCGAGACCGATAAAGCATCTCTAGACTGCAGCGTTGACTTTGTACCAACGGCTACGGCAAAGACCTCACCTGCAACACTGAATAACATTAGTATTGTAACAACCTCTGAGTGGCCAGTTGCTTCTCGTTACGAGCCCAAAGCAAGGTCAATGATACGCATCGCGTCGCCTGGGAATCTGTCAGGGAGCTATGTGAGAAACATCTAGGTAGCGACTGGTGAATCAAGAAGACTTAATAATACATTCGCAAGATGCTACGAGGAAGGTCGGCGATCCTTGTCTGCGAGAAGTGCCGGCTCATTGCCGAATGGATTGAACCGAAAGGGGTGTCCGTGTTCTCCGAGCTCGGTACCCGAGCTGTCAAGCTTCAGGCCCTGACAGAATCCTGCATAGCGCCTTCGAGCTGTGAAGGATGAGTGGGACGCAGCTCCGGGTTCGAGCGGTTACGTGTTTCGCCAACCTACAGTGCTGCGAGGACGCGAGAGTAAAATGAGCCGACAGCACGCCTCTATCTCGGCCGCTCACCACACACAAAACATAAAAACGGGTATGCATGAAGGAAATAGGGATGCCTATGGGGCCCCAACGGCCAAGGATCACCCAATGCCCACAAGCAAGTCTTTCAGGTAGCCAAGAGGCCGCGAATAGGAAGTACAGCAGGTCAGTTGATTGGATCTTGGACGGCAAGACCTCACGCTCCAACTCTGATTCGTCCACTAAAGCCAATCCAATGATATATGCCTCAATGAAGGGCCATCTTTACAAGTTTTAAATCCCCAACGGATGTCTGAGCAGCACCTCTGAGCAGTACGCGTCATTGTTTCCTTTGTGCTGTCCCTGTCGCAACCAACTAGTGGTCACCGCGTTGCAGGTCTCCACCTCAGAGTGGGAGGATGTTGACGCCCGCGTCGTCCTGCGCCTTGCAGCTCTTGCGGTTGAGCGACGCGTTGTCAAAATCGACAGCCCAGCCAAGGGAGACGAAGGGGGGGAAGTGCTCATATGTGTACGGAAACGCGCTGTAAACGCCGTGGCGGAACATGATTACTGGATGAGACCATTCGTTGTAGTTTGCCCACCAAGTTGGCCGCACGCGAAATACCTTTCCGCGAGGGTCTCAGTTGTGTGCCCTGCTTGAGCGTCGCCCACATGGCAGGCCTTCGAGGGGGAGACTGGAGGGGATGCCGCCGAAGGGAGCCGACGTTCTTAGCCTTGCGAACCGACAGGAGCCGACTACCGATAGGAGCCGTGAACCGACAGGAACCGAATCTCTCAACGGAGATGAGGCATACGGAAAACAAGCGGAGCGAACGGTCCTACTTAATGGCTGGTGGCTTGATTACCTGGGAACACTCCCCATCACCCCCGCAATCCCTGCTCCAAACGGCAATGTCCAACCGTTTTGAGAAGCCCTCCGTGCTTATCGTCGGCTCCGGCGAGTTTGGCTCAACAGCTGCTGTTGAATTGCTACGCTCAGGTAACTACTCGACAGTCACTGTGATCGATCGGCTTTCAGAGCTCCCCGCCGTTGATGCCGCTTCAACAGACATCAATAAGGTTGTTCGTTTTGACTATGCCGACAACGACTACGCTGTTCTAGCCCACGAGGCCGTACAGCGCTGGAAAAAGCCCGAGTGGGATGGAATCTATTTCAAGTGAGCCGTATTTGAAGTCAACGACTGACTTCATAGCACCGGATGCATCGTCCGGGGGCTCACCGACCCTCAGTCGCAGGCCATTTTCAATAATTCCAGTGCTCTTGAGCCCAAAACCCGGTTGCTCACTACGCCACAGGAGATTCGCAAGGTCTTATCTCCCTCTGGGAAAGCCGTTGTTGGCGAGAAGGGATTGATCAAGTCGTTCCACAATCCCCAGGGCGGTTGGGTACACGCCTCGGGCGCTATCAACAAGCTGTACAAGGAAATTAAGGAGAATGGGGGCAAACTCGTCCCCGGGGCTGAACTTGAGTCGCTTATCCTTGCTAAGGATGGCAAAGACGTTTGTGGCGTGCGTACGAGAGACGGCCGCGAATTTACCGCGGATAAGGTCATTCTAGCTATGGGCTCTTGGACGGGTGGGCACCCTGCACTGAAAGGCGTATTCCCCGCCAAGCTCCTTGTACCAACGGGTCAGACTGTTGCCGCTGTCCAGCTCAACGACGAGGAACGCGAGCGTTACAAAGACATGCCCACCATTGCCAACCTCGAGGGCTCCGGGTACTACAGCTTCCCAGTGAGTGCTGTGGTGTGTATCGTTTAACATCCAGCCCAACCAGACTGGTTTAGTCAAGTTCGCTCTTCACTCTGGAGGTTACACCCTTCCCGACTCCATTCCTCGCACCGCCGCCGACCCCAAGGCTGTAGAGTACACCGAGCAGAATCGCCTCGGTAAGTCCACGGGGGTTTTGGGTTTGGTTGCTGAATCAAGGCTGGATTCCCCGGCAGTCGTTCAAGATTATGCGAGAAAAGTTTGGCGAAATCTACCCCGAGCTGGCCAAGAGTGAGAAGATCGAAGAGACGTTGAGGCTGACGAGTGGCAGAACCCATGGCGTACACTCGCATGTGCTGGTACTCAGACACGCCTGATGGTAACTTCGTTATCGACTTTGCTCCCCAGTACCCATCTCTCCTGATTGCCAGCGGTGGTGCCGGGCATGCGTTCAAGGTAAGCGTCCACCTGCAAGCCACTGGCCCACGCTGACAGGGAGTTCCTTACTGTTATGGGCGAGCTCATCCGCGGTCGTTTGGAAGGCCATCTACCGCCGAATCTGGCGAAGAAGTTCTCCATCACTCGTGACGTCGGAGACTTGGATCCGGACCGACAGGGACGTATGGGACGCCAGCCCCTTGTTCTCGGTGATCTTACAACTGTCGAAGAACTTGGTCCGCTCGCGGCCAATGGTGAGAAGCGCCAAGCTCGACTTTGACGCGGGGCCCTGTTGTAGACCACAGGAGGGAACATTATTGTGCACATGTCGCGCGTGTGATGATGATTGATAATGATATCTGTGGACCTAGTTAGATGTAGGTATGGTGGAGGAGCGATGCAGCGGGTGACACACCCTTTCGAAATCTTGTTGAGTTTCTCTGGAGACCCTGGCACGGCACAGATTAGCCACTAAACTATTGCTTTCGGTCTGGCACCACGTACTACTGTATTTCACAGTCCGAAGAGTACCGACATGACCCGAGAAGCCAACATCACATCTCGTTGCCTGGGTTTCGTCACTCCTCACCAACAATCCATATCTGGTCACAATCATGCCACGAGCTACATCCTCAGGAGATAATAAATCTCCTCCTCGACACAAACGAACATACCGCGCCTGTCTGGCCTGTCGATCGGCCAAGTTGCGATGCGATCTCGGGAGCGTCGACGAGCCGAGTGAGCTTCCATGCCGCAGGTGCCGACGCACTGGGCGTGTATGTGAGTTCACAGCGTCTTATCAGCGAAAGCGAGAACAAAAGGCAAGACCCAGCGATGCTGGGCCCTGGTGAGCAGGAGCATAGGCCAGCTTATTAACCATTTTTGGCATGAGACCAGAACGCGTCCCGGCCCCCTCACATCTGCATTCAATCATCCTGGAGGCCAACCAGGCAAGTCGCGCGACGAAGTGCTACCGCGACTGGACCTGGTTGGTGGAAACCTAGAAACACCAGCAGACGCGCTGAGGCTGCTGTCATCTGTTGCCGACGACCACCAATCTTCTGGGCGTCTCGACGTGCCCGACCGCTTCGAGCCGTCCGCTCTGGAGGGCGAAATATGGCGTCGTTGGCCGCCAGTCCGAGAGGGTCTCTTGAGCGCAACGGAAGCTGCTACGCTGATAGCATTGTGAATAGGAGACTCCCATCGACTGCTAATTATTAAGCTACGCTAAAAACATCAATCCGTGCCATCCTATCGTCGCCGTCGAGCTTTTTGAGCGTGACCAAATAGCTCTCCTCCTTCAAGAACCGATCTTGGTAGGGGCACTGGCCTGCGTTGCGACCCGGTACACAAGCCTTTGCCAATCGCTTGACGGACGTGAATCAAGCCGATCCCGACTCGTCCAGGGGCGCCTGGTCGAATGGCTACTGAAACGGATCGCGTTTCTGACTATGGGCTCGTGCGTTCTGAAGGCATTTCTACTTGACTGATTCTTTAGCTTGTCCATGCGCTCGATTGGCACAGTCGAGGCGCTCCTTATCCTCAGTGAGTGGCCTCCCCGCTCCACGCTGGTGGACGATACTGCGTTTGGGCCTGCAGAAATGAGTTCGAGGAGCGCCTGTAAACATCAAGACGACGTTGCCTGGACGAACGTGGCCCTTGCTGTCAGAATCGCTCAGGAAATTGGACTCCATGATGAGATGACATATGCACCCGAGAGTTCGACTTGTTGGCAAACACGACGTCGGATTAATGCGTGGATTCGTGAGACACTGTGTATCGCCACCCAATGCTGACGGCCAAGAGTGCATGAGTGCAGATCAGCAGTGAGCAGCCCATCGTTTTCATGGACTGATCACAGTATATCGGGAAGACTAGGCAGAGACTCTTTGATATCCAGTGAGCCGCGTGTCGAATACACTGCTGATCTTTTAGCCAGTACGTTGGTGTCGTTGGTAACGACTTACTTGGAGAAATGCCAACCAGCTGGTGGGACCAGTTCTTCCTGATCAGCTGTGATAGGCTCGGCCATGCTACCCAATGTGTTCCGAGTTCACATCCGCTGTGGAGAGCAAGCCGAGTGAACGCGGAGCATGCACATGTAGGTCACACTGTCCTTCCACCCTGACTCTCAAGATTATAGCCATCTGCCACCAAACGTTGTACCCCAGCCCATCGGTGACTGCTGACCTCATCCGGACCGGCCGCTTTCAAAGCTTTCTTGACCGACTCAAGCCCGAACTTGACCACCTGTGGTCGTGGGCTACCAGTGGCATAGATTCTGAGGCCAGCGCAGCATCACGGTCAACCGATCAGCGACAAGCTATTGACATCAACCGCATCCTATGGCGCATTGATCATGACTACGTGCGGTGAGCCTATTGGTGTGAAACGGAGTTAACAGTGTAGCCTCTATGCTAATGCAATTGCCATGCGAGCGGCCGTGTCACGGCTCCTGCGTGGCGCCACAATGTCCAGCCAGCGAATCCCGGGCGATGAGCGCATTATGGCCACAACTCTCATTATTTCAGTTGAGGGCGTTCAGATGATCGAAGCTGTCGACTCAGCCGTAGCTTTACTGGAACATGGAATTGAGTGCCATCGGCGAGGCGTGCTTCGCTTCTGTCCTGGACGGACATTTCAGCGTATCGTAAGTGGCCAGACGCCACGCCCGATGCTGACTGAAGATGTTTGCCGCGGTGTTCCTCATGAAAGCCTTGACCCATGGCGCTGTGGCTGAGAAGGAGCAAGCCGTACTAGATCTTCAGCACGAAGTTCTAACCTGCTTCCGCGAGGCGGCGGTTGACGAAGAGCATATTGCAAGCGAGATCGCCACCCTGCTAGAGAAGGTATTTCCCGCTTTGCCAACTCTACCAACCCTTCCAACTGCTCAGCCGACGCTACCTCCTATCGCTCCACTACCCTCCTGTGACCAGCCCGGTATCACCACTGCAAGGGTTGATCCTCCGGGCTTCGTCGACGTTGGTGAACTGGGATCTGACAGTATGCTCCCATTTGACGATCAAACAGACGTGTTCGCCAATTGGGGCTTCGACCCTGTCATCATCCTCAACGAAATGGACGCGTTCATCCAGGCCATTGATGGCAACCAGCGATAGTGTCATCATGAATAATGTTCTACAGTTCCGCACATTTTCGTGCAGAGGCCGGAGGGCTTGGAAGTGCCGATGTGCCGACAAGCGCGACATTTGGACAAGCGCGAGATGCCGATACCGATGAGCGACGAGACCACGTGCTGTGTCGGAGATGTCCGATGCCTTTCAGTCCCGAGTCTTTCCCTCACCTCGCAAGCTTGCTCGGGATTTTCCACGGGTTCGACCTCCATCTTTAAGCACCGTGACACATTCGCATCCTTTCTTTTCCCATCGTCAACGCTTCTGTCGTCGACATCGGTGACAAGAGGTTAGTGGCAACGAAAGAAGCCGTTCTACCACTGTTTGATCGTCTTGGTGGACACGGTCTCTTGGTCTGGGCTGCGGAAGGAGACATTCAACGACCTCCCCAACTCCATCTACAACTTTCATGCCCACTGCAACAACCGCACAAGCTCCAATTGCCGTTTCAAGTCGCAATGACCACGCGAAAATGCCAACAAGCGGTAAAGAGCAGATAACACACATCCCAGATCCCGAATGTTTCCCATCAAGCAGTGATCCAGATGATGTTCCCATCGAGCGTGAGCCAGAAGATGCGCGTGACTACCCCGACGGTGGTTACGGGTGGATCATTGTCCTGTGTGGCTTCCTGGTAAGTCAAGCGTTATGCTAGCCCACAGACGTGCTCTAATGGCAGCTTAACTTCTCCACGTGGGGGGTAAATACGGCTTTCGGCATTTATCTAAGTTTCGACCTCCAACATAACCTTTTCTCCGGAGCAAGAGACATCGACTTCGCTTTCATTGGCTCCCTGTCGCTGAGTCTCGCGCTGGCCGTCGCCCCGTTTAGCAACTTCCTTGCGCGTACCTACCATTGGCGTATCCCCCTTGTGACTGGGTCTATCTGCGTAACAGCGGGACAAATCCTGGCAGGCTTCTGTACCTCCATCTGGCAGCTGTACCTGACGCAGGGTGTGCTTTTCGCTGTAGGCCTTGGTATGACTATGGTCGTCTCAGGGCCAATCGTAACCCAGTGGTTTGGAATGAAGCGTGCTTTTGCAGTTGGTATTGTATCAGCAGGGAGCGGCGGCGGTGCTCTGTTCTTTTCCAATGTCACTCGTGTGACATACCAGACACTAGGCCGTCGATGGACCTGTGTCATCAAGTAAGTCTTCCTTCCACCTATCTGCTCCCGCTAATCGTTAGTGGCTGCGTCTCAGCGGCAGGACTGATCCCTGCTGTTATTTTCTTCCGAAGTAAGAGCCAATAGTGTCGTAAAGGTTTCCATGCTTACCTCTACGTCAGCTCGTTCCACCAAGCTCAAAGTTCGCTTTGAGCCATTCCAAATCTCGTTCTTCCGCAATCCTGGCTTCATTTGCATGTGCTTGTGGGGTGGATTTATTTTATTTGCATACGCCATTGGTATCTACACGATTCCAACGTATGCCACCCAAGGCTTGGGCCTGACGCAAAACGATGGCTCAACTCTTCAGGTACGCATGCTCCTCAGTTGGCGATTCCGCATCTAACTCTCAGTCACTGCTTGCAGTTGGCCAGATTGTTGGGCGCCCCCTTTCAGGATACTTCCTTGACAAAGTAGGCCGTTTCAATGGGGCCATCATCACAACATTGGTCGCATCCATCTCATGCCTTGCGGTATGGCTTGTGGCTCAGAACTTCTCAGTTCTGGCCTTTGCAGCGTTCCTCCAAGGGGCCAGCTCTGGCGTCTTCTGGTCGACCTGCCAAGCTCTCCTCACCGATCTCGTCGGGATCCGCGACATGGCCAGTGCGCTGTCCATGTTGTGGTTCAGCATCGTTGCACCCGGTATAGTCTCGCAACCAATCGCCATATGGTTGACGAACTACTCGCGTGACACCCTTCACCGTGCTGGAACTCAAGCTTTCCAGTACGGTATCATCTTCGCAGGCTTGGCATTCTTTGCAGCAGCAGTGTCATTGTACGGCACGAAACGTCACCTGCAAGGGAACTGGCGCGTTCTTACAAAGTGCTGAAGTAGGTTACCACTCGTCATCATTAGACCTCACGTGTTTGTAAACCATGTATGAATTACCCTAGCATTATCAGTAGGTGTGATCGGTTGAGGGCGCCGATTCTAGATGAGGCGGCCCGGTCATTTGTGTTACTCGTGTATAAACAGCGAATCGCAAAAGAGAGTGACGGCAGTATTGGCCAAGGCTAAGATGTACTCTGCGTTCGTTATAGGACAATCCTGGAACTCGTATGTCAGTTTCCTAGGCCCGCCCCACCTGTGGCAAACCCTGTGCTCTCCTTCCTGCACTCTTCTGTGGCCTCGGGGGCTGCAAGCGATACTCAGTTTGCCTCTCACTGGTTCATTCCACCAAAGATTACGCTGGGGATTGCCTCGTCAGCATCCCCGCAGCTTGCAACAAAGGCACGCCTCACTCGGGCAAAGCTCTTAATCGCAGCTGGTCCACTCAGCGGTAACATGACCGCGCAATTCTCCACGGTTCTTCTTGAGAATTGCTTGGGGGGGCCTAACGTGGGGCTCCGATGGCCGGCTTGCCCGCAGCTCACCGGCTCGCTCGTCCTCCGAGAACGTCACGTCGTGGAGGGGCCTGGGTCGCCCAAGTCGTGATGCATAACTCTCGACAGTTACCGTCGCCAAAACCCGGACCGGACTTACCACTAAGGTGACACCGATCCGTCGCGTATATCTTAAACACCCAACAGCATGTGACCGTGAGGTGGGTTAGAATCGATGACACTACTTCACCAATATGTCACTGTACACGCTTCGTTGGGGCATCATTTCGACTGGTGGAATTGCGACCACTTTTACAAAGGTGAGAGATGATAACCTCGTACTCCACGTTGATGCCACAAGGATCTCCTAGTTGATCCCCGCACTCGAGGTGTTACGGATGTCCGGCACGAAGTCGCTGCAGTTGGCTCACGCTCCGTGGTGTCCGCGCAAGCATTTATCAACAAGATCAAAGGTGCCTCTGGGGCGAGCCGATGGGGAGTTGAACATGGGGGTCTCGAGGGAGCCAAAGCATACGGCACATACGATGAAGTTTTCAACGATCCGGATGTTGAAGTCGTTTACATCGGCACCCCACACGTTTTCCATCACCAGAACGCAAAGGCAGCTCTCCTTGCTGGGAAGAGTGTACTGTGCGAGAAGCCGTTTACAATGGATGTGGCGGAACTTGATGATTTGGTTGCCATCGCGAAAGAGAAGAAGGTGTTCCTCATGGAGTAGGTGTGTCTTCGGGCGCTCGCCGTGCTCATGAATAGGGCTGTATGGACCCGCTTCCAGCCCATCGCGTATGCAGTACAGGAGGCAATCCAGTCCGGCAAGCTCGGGAAGCCACGTCGCCTGACCGCTGAATTGTCGTCATTTGCGCATCTCGACGGTGTGTCACCTTTTCAGTGGTTCGCTGATGGTCCAGAGCGTGCCGATAACGACCGCATGATCGATCCCAAACTCGGGGGCGGGGCGCTCCTCGATCTCGGTCCCTATCCTTCTGTGTGGAGCATGCTCATTCTTCATCAGCATCCAGATAACAACGACAAGGACCCTCAAGTTATTGACTCCTCACAGCGCATCTACAAGCGCAACGGCGTTGACGAGCTCTCGGCATTCACTGTTAAATGGGAGGGCTTCGCCGAGGCCCGTTTGCTAAACGACTTTACAGCCTGGTCCCCGCGCGACTGCGCCGCGGTTGTGGACCTGGAGAAGGCCCAGCTCATTATCGATCGTGAGATGATCCAACCTAGCCGACAACTTAACAGCAGATCCTCTTTACCGTCCGGAGCGCTTCCGAATTGTCCCCCACCCAACAACAGTCGCTGGCTCATCTGAATCAGAACCTACCGCCACCAAGCCGGGAGCCATCACCCAGGAGGCAGAGCACAAATTCCCGATACCAGCCGGCAACGGCATGCACTACGAGGCGGACCATGTGGCCCGTTGCTTGCGGGACGGGAAGCTCGAGAGCGATCGAATGCCGCTGTCGGAGAGCAGAGTAACCCAAGTTTGGCTCGACACAGTCCGCAAGGCCGGAAACTCTGTTCTTAAGGACGTTGTAGGCACAGCCCCGAGGTAGAGATCACGAAGCTGCTCTTCCAGTTCCAGATCAATCTGTGAACAATGGCCGATCTTGGAGCGCCATCTCCGAACACATTCCAATGGTAGATGGCAATTAAGACTGCGATGATGTAATAGGGGTCGACAGTGGCGACGGCAATGCATTTAGTCCTTGTAGCTGGACCTCTACGACTGCACGACTGCAGGTGCCACTTTGCTCCAGCTGGACTCCACCGTCTCCGATCTGCATTGTGCTCGAATCTGGTTGGTAGATAAATAACATGTCGCCATGTTATAGGGCTCGCCACAAGCGAAGATTAGAAGAAGGTAAACTCCACAAGACGGGTAAAGGCCCCACGAACGCGAAAGCTCGCATATCAGAGAACAAGCTGGCGGAAAAAGTTTCAGTGACTATTTAGTCCTCGTCAACGTTGGCTCGCAACAGAGGAGAGCACATGATGTCGCTCTCTCCATACAGGAGCTACTCTTCATGTAGTACACGATCAGCCATTAATGACCTATGAACACCCGCGCGATTGACCCCAGGTCCCACTCATTGAGTGCGACACTCTCTCGGGTGAGCTCGAACGTCGGCGGTCCCCATGTGGATAGGATAACCCATGTCCCATGCATCTCAATCGCCTTACGACTGCACAACGTATGATTCCAGCGTAGGCAAGAATGACGTCAACGCACTGGAGGCTGCCCTCACAAGCTACCCCGCCAAACGTATGATTCCGGATCTGCCCTCACCAAAGCCAATCCACCTTACGAATCGGCGGTACCACTGCCAATTGTTGCGCTCCGGAGCAGAAGGTTCGCATGGACACCCGTTGATCCAACAGCTTGGCCGAATACCGGCAGTCCACGTCCTCATCCCACCACCTCATATGCCATTCTGCGTCGGATCATGGTCACCCGCCTCGGCATGGAGATGCCCGAGCAGCAGGCAGAAGACGCGCGAGTGCCATTGCAGTTGCTAACCGCAAGTCTCAATCCCGTCAGGTGGCCCTGGCAGTTGGCTCAGGACCTTGGGGGAACATGATATGATGCAAAGCAAGCCTGCATCGGCCGAACTTGTGTCAGCATCGTTACTTGCGACAGTTCCCAGAAGGGTGACTGGCGACCAAGCGGTGAGTCCTCGATGGGTTCGACTCGAAGTTCGTGGGCAATGGGACTTCACGTCACATTACGGCTGGGTAGGAAACACATGGTTAGTGTGTCTCCCCCGTACTGCGACACGCCGGCTGAAAGCGAGGCTGAAACTGAATGGAGAGTCTTGGCCAAAACCTTAGACTTTAGTGTGGAAGAGAATTATCCGGACAACTTTCGTCTCCAGCAAGCGACGCCATCCCATTTCCGTTAGCAGTGTGCCTGTCCATTGCGTAGAAGGTGCCGTACGGAATGGTGCGGATGTTTGCGGGGACTGGTGTGCATATGGGGAGAGCTCCACAGTGATGGCTGAGACAGCATCGGCAAGTAGAGCCCGCTTGTGATTCATCCGGGCATAGACGAGACCGAGCCTCCAAGAGGGAGGACCGAGCCTCCAAGACATAGGTGTGTAGCTGAATGCGCATGGAAACGTGAGACGTGAGACTTTCAGCAAGGTGTATGGCTGCGAAATACGCTGGGAAACATATAAAAGACGCAATGTAATGTCTCGTCGCCTCCCCAGAACGTCAATTGGTCTCCCACAGTCAGCCCACCTCTTCCGAGAAACGACAATGAAGTTCCTCCCACTCTTCCTGTTGGCCCTCAACGCCCTCGCCGCCTCTATTCCCTCCCATGGCTACGAGATCAGACTGTCCACTCGCAACAACGACGGTGCGCAGGGTGGAAAGCCATATGTTCGCCTTAACAAGGACGACGCTGCTTTGCTTGTTGTCGACCACCAGACTGGCCTTGCTTCGCTGGTTCGTGACATCGATCCCGCAACTTTTAAGCAGAATGTACTCGCTTTTTCGGGCCTGGGCAAGTTTTTCAACATTCCCACAGTTCTGACCACCTCTCGTGAGGATGGTCCAAACGGTCCTATGGTTCCGGAGATTCTAGCGGATTATCCAAACGCTAGTGTCATCCAGCGCCCAGGCGAGGTAAATGCTTGGGACAATCCCGACTTCCAGGCTGCAGTTAAGGCTACCGGAAAGAAGCAGATGATCGTCTCCGGCATTGTCACGGAGGTTTGCGTGGCGTTCCTTTCGCTCTCCCTCGTCGAGGCCGGCTACGATGTCTTTGTTGTCACCGATGCTTCAGGAACCTTCAACCCTCTCGTTCGTGACGCGTCTTGGCTTCGAATGCAATCGGCAGGCGTTCAGCTGGTCTCGTTCTTCGCCGCCGCCTGTGAGCTTGCCCGGGATTGGCGTACCGACCTCGAAGGTCTCGCGGCATTCTTTAAGGCCCACATGCCTGAGTACTCGCTCATCATGGACTCATACACCAGCGCTGCGGGGGCCGCAGCGTAGTGTACAAACACTTTCCTATTTAGCCTCAAAAACTCTACTTTACCAACAAGCTGGCCCTTAGCCACCGTGTAAAATGAAGACAATAGTAACTTCATCTGAAAATATGTCTGTGAGAGGTGTGGGTGTGGTGGTTCTTGCTCTATATGTTTGTGACGTCATTGAGCCCAAGGTCAGCGATCGATAAGGAAAAGTCGCCGCCTACCAAATTACCAAAACAAAGGCCGGACACAAGATTCCGCACTGTTTGTATCCCGCCATTCTTAGAACACATCTTCCAGGGATACTCATGGCACCGCACTTGAGCGGCATCGGCTGAAGCCTCACTCAATGTTTAACTTAAATGCCACAGCCAGTTCGGGGAAAACATTGAGTCGGCTCTGCGCCAGTGTGGAAGCAGACGGAAAGCGGACTTCCCAGCTGTGCCGTTCCAAGGTGACCACTCCTTCGCAGGAAACAGCTTCGGAGTACTGTTTGCACAATTCCGTACTCTTTCAAAGCCCTGTCAGTCAGCCACAGACACCGAGATTTTCCAAAATGGTTCGTGCCTTCTCCCCATTTCACCTAATGAGGTCTCGGCTGCACCTCCTAGCTGCAGAGTATACAAAGGAACGTCGCCGTACTACCAGGTGATCAGCTTAGCTGTGGACACTTAGCCGTTCTTCCCTCCCGTTAATGTCGATTCTAAGGAATATTTGCTCTGATCCTGCATCTGGCTGGACCTCCGTCTGTGTGCAGACTTGCGAGCTTGCGCTCCGAGCCTCGCCGAGCCGGGTCCCCAGAGTCAATGGGCGCGTCCCTGGTACATGTGTTACATCCATCTTCTCTCCTAGGGAAGGCTGGCAGTGCATTTGGAATTTGGAACCAGCTACATAACAATGTTTCTCAAGATCACCAAGTGATAGTACCGGCCAACCTGATGGCGCAGAACCAATGAGATCCAAATCGTGCTAGTGCGGCTTTCGGCGCAGCCTCCGCGCCGTAATGCCGATCCTAGAGTTTCGCCAGAGCGCGAGGGCTAGTTCTTGTCTCCTGAAGCTCTTTCTCTGCGCGGATACGTAAGTCCTTTCGAAGGATCTTGCCAGAGGGCGACTTGGGAATGGCGTCAACGATGAGCACACCTCCCCGGAGACGCTTATGCTGTGCGACTCGTGCTTTGATAAACTCGTCAACCTCGTGCTCCAGCTTAGATTTGTCTTTGCCGTTTTTGACAAGGCCAGGCTTCGCGACAACATAGGCACGAGGGAGCTCCGTCGCCTGCTCCTCGTGCCACACCCCAACAACACCTGCATCGATGACCTTGGGGTGTTCGAGCAGTAAAGCTTCCAGCTCCGCGGGAGGTACCTGAAAGCCCTTGTATTTGATGAGCTCCTTCACGCGGTCGACAATCCAGTACCATCCCTCTTCGTCGCGCACGCCGACGTCGCCTGTCTTGAACCATTTGCCCTCCATGGTCTTGGCTGTTGCGTCGGGGTTGTTGTGGTACCCTTTCATGATGGAGGGGCCCGCAACCCACAACTCGCCTCTCTCACCCTCCGGGACGTCGTTCCCATCCGCATCTACCAATCGAAGTTCGTATGACGGGATGAGACGGCCTACGGACCCCTTGCGGTTCTTGCCATTGCGATCCGGCTTGGCCGCATCAGAAGCCAGGCAGTACGTGATGGCTGGCGATGTCTCCGTAAGACCCCAAGCCTGAGCGACGAGGCAGTGCGGAAACTTTTTCTCAAACGCGGCACAGAGCTCAGCAGAAAGTGGCGCTGCGCCAGACTGCAGTGTCTTGAGCGACGTTAGATCATAGTTTTGGGTATTCTGAGAATGCACCAGCAGAAGTAGAATTGGTGGGACGATGGTCCCATAAGTTATTTTGTACTGAAGAAGCGTGAATGACTGGGACACACGGATTTGCTTACCTTCTGAATGCCCGCCAGTACAGCCAATTCGTCAAAGCGCGGGAACACAACGACCGGAACGCCAGAGGTAAGAGGCTGATGGACGAGGGCCATCAGGCCAAATATGTGACTGAAGGGCAGAACACCAAGGATGGCGTCCTTGCCAGGTTGGAGATCGGGATAGACGGGGCTAACACATTGAATCTGACTCGTCATGTTGTAATGCGAGCTCATGACACCCTTGGGCAGGCCAGTCGTCCCTGAAGAATAACACAGCCAGGCAGTGGCGTTCGTTTCGTCCCCCTCAAACTGCTCGGGGCGGCGTGGGCAATCCATAACTTCGTATATGGACCGGTACTTGCCCGTGCCATTGAGAACAATAATGTTGGCATCGGAAGGCCTACTGTTTAGAAGCGGCAACGCCTGTTCGAGTACTGGGAGGAGCGAAGGCTCGAGGACGATGGCTGTGGACCCCGAGTCGTTGTATTGATGTGCGAGTTCCTTAGGAGCGTAGGCGACATTGGCCGGCGAGCAGGTTACTCCAGCGGCCTGAATGCCCCAAGCGGCGATGATCCAATCCAGCGAGTTGGGCCCGATGAGCAATGTTGTGTCGCCGCGCTTGATGCCAAGCTTCTTGAGGCCGCACGCGAGGCGTTTGGCGCTCTCCTCGAGCTCACCGCGTTTGAGGTGGCGCCCTGTCATTCCATCGATATAGGATACGAGCTCGGGATTGCGCGCCGACTGGGGAATCGGACTGTCTCCAACCTCCTGCGGAAACATGTATCGGAATACATCTGTCCGCGGGAGCGGTGGAGTGGGTAAGCCACTGGTATAAATTGTCATGCTGATGGTGCGATCAGCGTGGAAGTAATCTGGGTGTGTCGGAATGCAGGGAAAGGGCGTCTTAGGAGGGTGATGAGGATGAGGATGTGAGAATAAACCTTGTCTGTAACGGGAGCGGACCTGTAGTGAGTGAGGGTGAACAGGTGGTATCTGTGAACATTGCCGACCTTTATTGAACCAGCCAGCTCGGACGGTCGCAAGGACACCGGCAATCTGAGACACCGGCAACCTGACCGAGCGAGGCATTGTTTCTCCGGCTACTTGGCTGGCCGGTTCGTCCTTCGACGGCTATTGGCGCATTTTGGTCGAGATGCTTTAGATCCGGCGATTACAGGACACGGGTCCGACGAGGGATCAAGGGTCATGAAGCTTATTGCACAACGTTGAAACTAACAGGTTTTTGACAGACCTCACCTGACTGGAATGTGTCCAAGACGCTCAACAAAACGTCATTCACGCATTCAAGTTTTATCGTTTTTGGGGATGCGATAATCGAGTTGTACCGGAATTGCATCATGCTGCGGCCATTGTCAAGGCGAGCGCCGTGATCATGGGATGTGTGCTCTTTGCCGGCGCTTGGTTGGGGCAACACGATATCAGGAGTGGATTAAGTTGTACCACGCCCGTCGCTCACACAGTTCACGCTCACCAAATTAAGGGACCGCGCCGAGGTAAGCCGCCAGTTTCTCTCCCAGAACGCCCAGTGCGGCCATTGGGTTGTTGTTGTGATGGTCACCGGCGCTGCCGGCATAGGAATCGCAGCTGTTGTCTCGGTGGTCTTGTGCCATGGGGGAGCGTTGCGGTCTACTGCTCGTTGGTTGTAGAGACTCAGGGAACAACGTACAACAGAAAACTGGACCATCTCCTGCCGAGACCGTGTCTCACGATCTCAATCATCCCCGAAACCGCAATACGCAGTGATCTTTAACTCTCTCCAGATAGCCCGTGCTTCGTCTCCGACCAGGGGAGTGACCTCTGCATATATTTCACTCGTCACACAAGAATGGGGGCCCCAAGTTCCACAAGAGCTTCCCTCCAGTCCGCCCCGCCGCATACGGCATCAAGTGTCGCAAGGGCTGCTCGCGGACCGGTGCTGCCTTTCCAACACAGCCGTACCATGAATGTTCGGTACTGGCTCAGCTCCGGTTCGAGTGCCGAGATGGCCAGGATCAACAGTGAGATAAGAAGACCTGCCTCCGTGCCCCACTTTATGCCGGAAACAACCTCTAGTCCTGCTCGGACGCATTGCTTTGGAGTTAGCGGAGGCATCCCCTCGACCTCTTTTACCTGCAGGCGGAAGTCCTCAACCGGATACTGAAACACCCCTCGAAGCAGTAATACTCGAAGCGCGGCATGTGCTAGCTGAAATGTCAATGGCAAACACCACCCTCTTCAAGCACATACGAGGGCGCCAATGGCTAGGCGCTTGGGTTTGCCAGTCAGGCTCGAGTGCCCGTCCATATCGCGTGCCAACTGCTGCCCTAGGGAGGTAACAAGTTCGTCGGCTTCAAGCTGGGCCGCCAATACGGACGCTGTGTGATCCCCTCGTGCCTGTTCTAGGATGGTAAACACGCGCGTGAACTCATCAGCAAGTTTGTACGGCACTCCGAAGACATTCTCCGTGTCCGCGCTGATAGGACGTGTGGTCATTGCCTCACATAAAAGAGGCAACATAGGTCGACCTAGCACGACCCCGATGCTGAAGTTGTACCATATCTGCCAAATTGAGGTGGTGAGGATAAAGAAGTCCTCATGTTCAGTCGTCTGCTTTATGGTTGGCAAAGCGGCGGCGAGGGCGGTAAACAGTCTTGGGAGAAGACGAGTGTTTCCGTCGACCACAGCCAGGGAGACAAGCTGATACGTAAGGCCCGGTAGGCGCTGAAGAGAGCACGCACGATAGAGAAGGCGCCAACCACGCGCTCACGCTCGGCAGCTGGTGCTTGCTCCAGGCGGTCGATACCTGTGGCAAGGAGCGCGTACGCCCGGTTTCGGCAGGCCTGCGCGAGGTCTCGCCATACCCCTGAGCCTTCTGTGCGGGTGCTGTCCATCAGATTTGCACGATGTGTTGCGGCTGATGCTTTCAATGCGTGTAACGATGGGTTATCATCATTGCCTCCTGTCAGCGCCGACGATAGGGCTACGGGGACGAAATGCTTGGTCAGTGGATTGTCATCTGTCTCGATAGCAATGCTGATGGGAGCTTGCACATCAACGTAGTGATGAATCAAACGGGCGTCTGTGTCGGACAGGGTGTTGAGAACTGCAGGAGGGATTGTGTGACGCAGCGCTTCCCGGGCATCCAGTTGAGCGTTGAATCGTTGCTGCACAGAGTGAGGCTCGGCGTTGGGGCTGTGAGATGCAGGGAGGTGCTCAGTAGCAATCGCATCATGGGCGTGGGCCGTGAGGTATGCCATGCTTGGTATGAGCTTGAGGTTGCATTTTGCACTAACCCAGTAGTCATATCCGGCATTGATGCACCAAACAGGTCCTTGAGGAGGTCATCGAACGACAGGCTGAGAATTTATCAGTTACTGATAAAATGCCACAGGAGCATTGGCACTCACAAATCGTCAGCCAGCCCGACGTCGACCTGGTTAAATGGGCCAAGTGGTGGAAGATGCGTTGAGGACTGCATATGGCTGGACATCACCGCTGCACCCTGCAGGGGGACAGTTGAGATGATCCCCTCCGATGAACCGGCCAGAGGGGCCGTGGAGAGGACCTCACCCACTCGCTCCCCAAAGTCATCAGAAGTAGACTGTGTTACGCTGCAACAAATCAGCGTGGATGTTTATCAGATGAAGACTCAGACATACCCTTCACATGGCGGGGAGGTTGTCCACAAGGGCACCGATGCCGACGTCGACGTGTTCATATCAGCATCAGCTCCGCCGTCTGCTTCCGCGAGGTCGTCTTGGGTGGTCGCAGACATGGGCGCCAATCGGCGTCGGTTCCCATGGAACACACCGAAAGGTCGGTCAAACTCGCAAGCAATGCGTCTTCCACAACACCGAGCGCAGCTTGGGCGGGTTTCATCACACTGTCGGGTGCCTTTAGCTGAATTCACCATCTTGACGTACTTTCTTCCGGTCCTGTAGCGAGTCAGACAACCCTACATGTGAAGGACTCACGCGGCGGCATTGTCGGCACCCTGTTCTGGATCGTCCTCGCGTCTGGCGGGTGGCACCCATGAGACAAGAGTATCGTATGAGCGAGTGTCGTATCAGACTGCCAAAGCTCAGACCTCGGTCGTGTATATGTATGCTTCTAGACTTTAGGTGGGCATTGCCGAAAGGACCTGAATGATTTCCCCGCCGGTGCGCCTGGCGCAACCCGCAACCGCAGACCGGTAATATCGGCTACATCTCCTGTGCAACCAGTTTACAGCTACAACACAACTGCTTTTGGCAATAGCTGCATACAAAAGCCTAGATTTGGCGCTGTCCGTCATAAGCGAGAACGGCGTCCAGAAGCACCTGTGTTCCGAGACCGCAGTCTTCGGGGGTACACCATTCCTCCGGGTTGTGTGATAGGCCGTCCTTGCAAGGTACAAAGATCATTCCCGTGGGGCAGTGCAAGGCGGTCTGGCACGAATCATGTCCTGCCCCGCTGAAAATATCGCGCACAAGGTCCTTGCCGACAGCAGCCTCCGAAGCCGCGCGGATCGCCCCGGTACAGTGTTCATGGAACTTCACGACAGGGAAGGCCGACAGAGGTTGCCACTCGACGGTGCAGCCACGAGCGGCGCCAGCAGCAATTTCGCTGGAACGATCGCGAAGCTCTTTCTCCATCAGATCGAGCTCGCCATCATTCATGTGACGAATATCCATCGAAAAGTTAACAGACTTGGCGACGGTGTTAACACTGCCGGGCTGGAGGTTAATGATGCCTGTTGTTGCCAGTCCATCATACTTGACAGCGACATCGTTTGCGGCACTGATAATGCGGGCCGCGACAAGCATGGCGTCGGAGCGGGCATCCAGAGGTGTAGTGCCGGCGTGAGAGTCACGACCCTTTACCGCAATGTCAAACCACCTGTAGCCCTGACCGCCTAACACGACGCCAAGCCTCTTCTCTTCGCGCTCGAGAATAGGGCCTTGCTCGATGTGCAGCTCAAAGTGCGCTCCAAGTGGGGTATCCTTGTGGCCGCATGGAACATTGCCCAAATAGCCAATACGTTCAAGCTCAGATTTAACTGTGACCTGAGGATCGTCTATAGCTGCAAGGGCGTAGCTCTCGTCGCTTGCCAGTGCACCAGACCACACGCCCGAACCAAACATAGAAGTGGGAAAGCGCGCACCCTCCTCACTATGCGAGTCAGTTCAATTGTGCTGTTGAATATCACTCATGCAGACTCACTTCGTCCAGGTAACGGCAGCGACTGGGTACTCAGTCTCGATGTTGTTCTCGTTGAGTACTCGAAGCACCTCGATGGCCGCCATTACGCCCAAGATACCATCGTAACGTCCGCCAGTTGGTTGGGTGTCGAGGTGCGAGCCCATAGCTGTAGGTGGACCGTCCTTCCTCCCACGACGAATCCCAAACATGTTACCCATAGAGTCGACGACAACGCGGCAGCCTAGGCGTTTGAGTTCAACGGTGAACCAGTCGCGCACCTGCTTGTCCTCATTCGACAGCGCAAGTCGACACATGCCGGTCTCGATCTCACCGCTTCATGATCAGGTATCTGTACATGCGAGGTGAACTTACGGTCCCCAGCGATGAGCCGCTCCCCATCGGCACGTCTCATGCAAAGTGTCATTTAGGCGCTTAACGTTGACACGCAGGTCTCCCGGCTGGTAGATTGCCTTGGTCATTGCGAGTTGTGATGTATGGCGTTGGACTGGTAGTGACACTTCTCCACAAGCTAAGTCGACAATATATATGCCATAGCCCGCCCGTCTCCGGCTGAGTCACAGCGACTGTCAAAGGAGTGGACGATACCGAATCGGTGCCAGCAGGCAGCTCATCGGCTGGGGATACCTCGTCGTATTGCTGTCGTCTAAATGTGGGGCACTTTTGTCGTCTAAAGTTTCCTGGATCAGGAACTGCCCTGCATGCCGTGCGAATAATGTTGTTGTATCCCGCGATAGCACGTCCCGAAGATAGCACCAAGCGGCCGAGATATGAACCTCACCTTCCGAGATCATCTTAATCAACCATTTGATGCATTTAGCGTCAGTCTAAGGGACGCGTCGACAATAAAACGGCCAAGCCGACCGAACGCCCAGCCAGTCTACGGTACAGTTTTACTACTCATGCAGCTTTGAGGGTTTTCGTGAAAGCATGTATGCACGGATTGGAAAGCCAATGGTGCTGTAATTCCGTAGTAGCTCGTCAAAGCACATTTGCACCGCGAGATCGGCAATCTGTCAATATCCTCCGGTGTTAATGACAACAATCTGGTGTCCATGGCACAAATATACTGTTGTTATTAACCCCCGACAATGCCCACTCCGTTGACTTCCCGCTGTAGGGTCAGTACAGAACACCATGCCTGTCTCAGGCATATTGTGTGACAGCGCACATGTACGTCGGCGCAAATGTACAACTGCAGTGGCCGTCCAGAAAGAGCACGCACTGGATCATCCATACCATATCTAGTCGGTAAACGTAGTTCGTGGCACTTGGAGCAGCAATTGAGAACCGCATTGTGGGCATGCAGCTACACGTACCGGTGTCTCCCTGAAAGCTGACAGACGCCCCTAGAACGACCTTATCTTCGTAAAATTGACCAATAGCAGTTTCCCTCTGCCCACCACAGCCGGTCTCCTCCAAGCGGTGGCTAAACTGGCGTATAAAAGGTCTTCCTCCAAAGCGGTGGCTAAACTGGCGTATAAAACCTTGAGCGTTCGGGTACTTTGGCGCCCATACCTACAGAGTTTGTGCCTCAAGTTAAGAACAATCAAAGAGCTGGGTGCCTGGCGGGATTTTGGAGACGACAGCCGCAGACGACACAGGAACATCGCCAATATCGACCGAAGAGGAACATAGGTTCAATCGTAAGCGTCGTAGCAACCAGCGATACCTGCGTCCTTAGGCTCCATTCGCTTATAACACCCCGGGGCACAGAAGGCAAGCTCCCCACTTCAGTGAACCTCAAACAACTATGATAGACAGCAGTAAATCCTCCACAAACCTCGACTTGTATGACGACAAGCACAACGCCGTCAGCATCGAGGTCTGTGACAGTGATGGGTCTCCCCGTGACAACGCTATCCTCCAGCGTGCCCTGCGTAAAGTCGACTACCACCTTATCCCTCCTCTCGCCATCCTATACCTGTTCTCTTATCTTGATCGAGGGTCGCTTGCCAACGCGAGCATTTTCGGACTCAAAGAAGACCTGGGGCTCTCTCCTGAGCAGTACAATCTCGTGGCCACCGTGTTCTTCTTTGTGGGTTAGGGGGTTAAGCCGTCATGGATGCGCCGCTGAAACGCAGACCTACGGTGGCATGGAGATTCCGGGAGGCATTATCCTGTCCTATGTCAAGCCCAAGTACTGGATTGCCAGCATATGCTGTGCCTGGGGAATTGTCATGACCCTCTCGGGTCTCGTTCAGAACTTTGGCGGTGCCATAGCCGCTCGCCTCTTCCTCGGCGTCACGGAGGCGTCATTCTTCCCTTCCGCACTTGTTCTCGTCGGCAACTGGTACCCACGCCTTCAGTACCAAACCCGAATCACTGCTTTTTACGTCATTGGTGTCTTTAGCGGAGCATTCAGTGGCCTGCTCGCATACGCTATTCACTACATGGACGGTGTTGGCGGCTTGGCCTCGTGGCGTTGGATCTTCATTCTTGAGGGTATTGCCACTGTCGTCCTTTCCTCACTTATCCTGATCTTCTTGCCAAATGATCCTCAAAGCAGCAAGTGGCTCACTGAAGCCGAGCGTGATGCCATTGTCGCCAATCGTACTGCGGAAGGCGATGACGGCCATGCCCATTTTCAATGGAAGTACCTTCGGGACGTCGCCTCTGACTACAAGGTCTGGATGTGCACGTGGCTTTCAAGCTCCGTTAACATTGTCACCTTCGGGTAAGCCGTTGTCGAAAGAGCCCTGCTGACATAACTCAGCTTCAGCTATACCCTGCCTACCATTCTTGTTCAGATGGGCTACCGGGCGGAGAACGCTCAATTGCTGACTGTCCCAATGTAGGTCAGAGTTTCACTTGCCTTGTCACGCTAACACCGTCAGCTATGTCTCAGCGTGTCTGTTTACTCTTGCTTCTGGCATCTACTCGGATCGTCGTCAGGTTCGCTCTCATATGATCGTTGTGGGGTTCACCATCGCCCTAGTTGGTCTGATACTTCTTTACACGTTGCCGAAGGACCGCATTCCGGGTATCCGCTACTTTGGGTGCTGCTTGCTAATGAGTGGCATCTACATGTCATTTCCCGGTACGCTCGCTTGGAACAGCAATAACTCTGAATCTCGGGGCAAACGGAACATTTCCATGGCATTCCAGCTCACCATCGCGTCATTGGCCACCGCCATCGGAACAAACTCATACCTAGGCCGGGAAGCTCCAAGATACCCAACGGGATTTGGTTTGTCAATGGTAAGTTCCTGACGACATCTGAATGTGAGCACTAAGTCTGTAGGCTATGTGCTCGTCCTCAATCATTGTTGCGATTACTCTATCCTGGCTGGTCAAGCGTGAGAACCGTAAGCTTGACCAGAACGAACAGGAGCAAGTTGCAAATGGTGTCCTTGCGGACGAGAACGTCATCAAGTTCCGTTATGTGTACTGAGAAGGTAGAGAAGCCCTGGATAGTCAAAGCGGTGGTGGAAGGGGTTGTGGTCATTGTGATACGTACAATAGATAGGGAAGATAAACACAAATGGCACCTCAGATTAGGTGCATGCAGTGATTGTACCACGAAATACAGTAAAGGGCATGCCACGGAGGATGCAGGAATGGGTGAAAGTTAGGTAGAGCTTGACCAGTACATTAGTCCCAACCTTCCATTGGAATCCAAGCTCCTTCTTCGTCGTGATGATAATCGAATAACTTCCCGTAGCAATTGGACTTCGGCTCCCGGAAATGTTGATATGGATCAAGTAGCGCTAGCTGCGACCCATCAGCCCCTCACAAGGGAAATTACTTGCCTTCTCTCCACAACGGTAGCAGAAATGACAACCACAACTGCGACAGGTCATATGGTTGCACCCTTCGCTTCACAACGTCAGCTCAACACTTTCGGAGGGACATGGGTATCTACCTCTTCTGGATGGTCGCCTGACAGCCTGGGCACGTGGCAGCATTGTCGGCTACCCATTGCTTGAACATGGCCTCGCGTTCATAATCCCGTACGAGAGCGTGAAGCGCCTCAGTGGCTTTAATGCCGAGCCGCTTTTCAATCCTGAGCTTCGCCTCATCTGCACCATCGATATATTCCTTAACCAGTGCTGGCGCATTGTTAAACAGACACGGTGTATGCACACCGTGCCAAACCCCTCGACAAACTAAGCAGAATGTGTAGCGACACTTGGGACACGTGCGGCAGTTGTCCCATTTCGCGTTAACCTCGGTTTCGGTGTATGAGGGTGTCGGATCAGTCGTACAATTGTTGCAGGTGCAGCCGTCGCAGTGGCGAGCACGGATGTCAAGGCGGATGACCTTGGTCTTCGGCAGCGAAGAAGTAACTGCTGCGGCAGCAGGTTCTTTCTCAGGTGGAACGGCAGCCTGACACCGGGGTCGAGGGCAGAAAGTATATTCGGGGTCTTCGTCAGAACTGCAACATTGAGTCCGCGTCACTCACTAGTTTCGACAAGGCGCTTTTCACTCAACGTCTGCCACCTCCTGCGCATCTCGGGGCCCACTACCGATTCTACAATGTGGGCGCTGATGCCATCGCTACGGTCCGCTCCATACGCTCCCGCTGCATGGTCAAGCCTTCCTGAACTTGTTGATCTGGACTTGACACAATCAACACTGGGGCAAGCGACATTCTCGAGCATTCCTTCCTGGATTGCCATTCTCCAGAAGGAGCTGAGGCATTGGAAACAGCTGATATCAGCTCAGACGAGGGCGCCCAACTTACAAAATGCACGCGCACTTTGGAAGTTGGACAGATTGTTTGCCCTTCCGGTTCTCAAAGCAGATGGCACAAGGAAACGCTGTTCCCTCAAAATCGGCCCGTGTGGTTGCCGTGTCGTGTGACTTCAGCAGAAGCTGGAAAGTGGAAGTAGGCATTCGCGGAGGTGTCGTTAAGCTACAGGGAATGAGCAAGCGAGTGCGCAGGCGTACTAACGTCAACTCATTATCCACAATGAGCCCGAGGTCTGTGAGGAATCGACCAGATCCTATCCACTCCCACCACAGCCACAGCACACCGACTCCCAGTCCTCCGCTGAAGTGTTCCCTCCACAGGTCGGCCAGCTTGTCCTGGACGTGAGCGAGCGTGCTGTTACTCATCCAGCCATATGCCTGATTTTCCCTATCGTCCTCGATTGAAAGAGGAGCACACACAGACAGGACCTGCGGCGGTGCAGTCAAAGGATACCCTTTTGGCATGAGAATATGGGCACACAGGGGCGGAAGATGCGTTAGGTGAACGAGGTGCTTTTGGGCTGACCATGATTCCCCCGAAAATGTGGGCAACAGAGATGCAATGGTTGGAAGGTGTAGTGAGATGGGAATCGTGATAGTAACAAGGTGCGAGTACTGTTCGTTGTCGCGACGGTTGACTACGAGTTGACCAGGGTAGATGGACTACACCGGAGGCTTCGTCAGCAGCGGCAATGCGTTTTTTTGTGCCAGGCAGTCGTACATCTACCGCCAGAATCTCATCGTCTTGTAGAGAAAACGCTTCCCCGTCGTCGTGTCTGTCGTCGAGCATGTATGCAGCAGTGCTAGCGGAGCTTGGGTTGGTGACGAATCAAAGCGGGAAGCATTTGAGATGGTCAACGGGGGCAGCGAAAGGAGTGTGAAGGACGGATGGGTGGCAACATGACGAGTTCCCTGTTGAGCAGGTGGATGTAGCGGCGGTAGCCGGGGGGCTCATCTAAATTGCTTCAAGCAAGTGGAATCATCCTTCCGGTCCACCATGCGACGGGGGTTAGGGGGGTTAGGGGGTTAGG